>JAGFNQ010004846.1:583202-709147 GCA_024364735.1 Boesenbergia rotunda
GGTCCTCCAAGGGCAAAGGCCCTTCATCATCTCTCCCTTCTCGAAGGCCTCAGCCTTCTTCGAGTTCCCGTTTCCCTAACGCTGCTTGCGAGCAACCATTTCAGTCTCGGACCTTCAAGTTGCTTCCTTGTAGGTCCATTGATGGACTCTTCCTGACTGAGCATTGTCCCTCCATTGTGGAGGTGATTACCTTCTACAACTTGGGCTTTCTTCTTTCCCTCGAACGGACAATAAACTATGACTTTGTTTCTGAATTTTACAATAACTTGCAACAAGGCCCTCAAGGTGGTTTTGAATTCATGACCCGGGTAGCCAAGAGGAACCTTGATTTTTCCTATGACATCTTGGCAGAGTATCTTGGCGCTCGTCGATCGCCGAACTTTTAGTCTATCTACCCAGAGCTTCCTGACCCCTTATTGCCTCCTTTTGCGGGCGTCACCCCCGATGACATATATCAGCACTTCTTTGGCCATCCTCGACCAGCCGACCTTGATGAGTTAGGGCCTGACTTTCCGACTTTTGCGACCCTCCGTCTTTCCCCTGTTGATTACGTTCTTTTCAAGATAATTACCAACTGTATTTTACTGATCACCTCGAAACCCTTAACTGAGATCCGACCTGGGAGATCGGACCATCCAGCATGATATTCATTTGAGCGAGTTTTTGCGAGAGGAGGTCCGGTCTGGGTTTCAGGCTTTCGACCACAGATTGCTGACGATCGAGTCTGACGTCTCTGGGGTCTGCTCCAGGCAGGAGACATGGCATGAGGAGTGGCGCAGTTGGGCAGCTAGTCATCCATACCAGCCTTCATCTACTGGAGCTGCGCCCTCCGACAGTACTGCCCCATGGCCCTTCATTCCTGACGACACGACTGATGACCCGATGCAGGCTGACCCCCCGGCCGACGATTGATTATGGATGTACTCTGTCTCTGCCCGTTACTTGATTTGACTATTTGACTATGTTGACTGTATGACTTTATGGATGTATGCCTGTGATCTGACTATTATGGCCTTGTGCCGTGTTTGACTGTTTTGTGATGTTGTATGATGCATCTGACCTTATGCCTATTTTCATGCTATTCTATGATTATTGCTATTACATGTTCATATGATACATATGATTATTTTTCCATGCTTTATATTTGTCATATGTTTTTATATGCTTTCAAAATTAAATCAAATCTTTTGTTGTTTTGGGATAACCCCTAGGATTAAGGGGGAGGTTTTATGTTTAAACTTATCAACCAGTCTACACCTTTTTCGGTGTTTGACAAAGGGGGAGAGTGAGGTTGGTTAAGTTTAAGACGATAACTATTGTAGGGGGAGGATCCTTATTCCCCTATGAGTGTGAAATTTGCAATTATTGATTTCAAATCCCTAAACTTAAAATCGGGTTGTCAAACAACAAAAAGGGGGAGATTGTTGATGCAGTCTGACCTTGATTGTTGTTTTGGTGTTGACACCGATTTTAGTTTAGGTTGATGAGATGATTATGATTAAGTCCTGGTCGTGGACTAGGAATACCTAGTGGGACTAGGTTGGATAAAATCCTAACTTGGAGGGTTACGTGTGAAAAAGTCCTAGCTTGGAGGGCTAGGTGGATGAAATCCTAACTTGGAGGGTTAGGTGTGGAAAAGTCCTAGCTTGGAGGGCTAGGTGGTGTGGAAAAGTCCTAACTTGGAGGGCTAGGTGGATGAAATCCTAACTTGGAGGGTTAGGTGTGGAAAAGTCCTAGCTTGGAGGACTAGGTGGTGTGGAAAAGTCCTAGCTTGGAGGGCTAGGTGGATGAAATCCTAACTTGGAGGGTTAGGTGTGGAAAAGTCCTAGCTTGGAGGGCTAGGTGGATGAAATCCTAACTTGGTGGGTTAGGTGAAAAGTCCTAGCATGGAGGGCTAGGTGTGAAAATTCCTAACTCGGAGGGTTAGGTGATTGGAAATTTTGGTGAGTGAAGCCGGGTCCTGGTGAGTGAAGCCAGGTTGACTGAAGTCCCGGTGAGTGAAGCTGGGCACGGAGTCTTGGTCCGAGGGACTGAGCATGAGTCAGGGGAGGCTGGGAGCCAGTTCTCTTGATTTAGAGTGGGTTTGGCCTTGCCCGGATCAGTCTAGTGATCGATCAGGGAAGTTGGCACGGAGTTCCCTCGTGGATCGATCTCGTGACCGACCCAGCGATGTCTGATCGATCTGGTGACCGATCAGGGAGCATCCAGTAATTTTGGCAAACCTACTGTTCGACTCCTGATCGGACTGGTGACCGATCAGGGAGCATACAGTGAGTTTGGAAAACTTTCTGTGCGTCTCCTGATCGGTCTGGTGACCGATCAGGGAGAGGTCAGTGGGTTTTTGGTAGAATCCTTGAACGATCAACCTGAATGATCAACTGTTGCGAAGTTTCTCACCCTGACCGATCAGATTGGAGCCTGATCGGTCAGGGAGTGTCCTGATCGGTCTGGTGACCGATCAGCCGTGTATTTCTGGCGGGATTGTAGCAAGTAGATTTCTGGATCGGTTTGGTGATCGATCTGGTGACCGGTCAGGGTGATCGATCATACAAGCTTGCGATCCCAGGTTTCTCACTGGGACCGATCAGGCTGGAGCCTGATCGGTCTGGGATTATTCTGATCGGTCTGGTGACCGATCACTTTAATTCAAACGCGCTGTCAGACGCTCTGATCGCGTTTGATCGCACTCTGATTACTACTGATACTTGTTTTGCTCTCTATGATATTTGATCTTCTGTTGATTTGCTACCCTAATGAGCTGCTAAGTGTGCAGGTGACTCAGGGACCATCCATGGAAAGTCAAACTGAGTATTTCGCTACAACAGGTTTGTCTGTTTGCTTCCGCAGGTTGCAACGTCCTCTGGTGCGAGCTGCAATGGGAGTGGAGCTGATGACCCGGGGCTCGACTGGAGGGTTTCAGTGAGTCCATAGGAGGTCAGGGATAGCTGGCTGCTGCAGGTGAGCTGCTGGGAGCTGCTGCAGAGGAGCGTGTGACTTGGCGATGGAAGCAGGATAAGCCAAGTAGTAGAGAAGGAACTGGAGACTTCTTCTCGCGACATCTTTTGTTCTGCTCTTGCGACAACTTTGATCTGTTGAGCACTACTGTGAATCTTGAGCAACCTTGTGTTACTTGAGCACTTGGGAAGAAGAAACATGAAGCTTGGTAAGTCCATCAGCAAGAAGACACGAAGAAGGGAGTTCTTGCGTGAGATCTGTGCTGAGTGGAGCTCAGTGAGAAGTTTGCTTGTGTTTTTGCGGTTCTAAGTGTTCAGTAGGGCTTCTTCTTGTGTTTCCTGTACTTAATACTTGATTCATCATGAAACGTTGTGGAGAGGTTACTCCACCGAGAAGGTGGTTGCTTTCTATCCGGATTTTTCGGGGCTTGATCTGCCGACGATCAAGGGATCACCCACCTTAAGGGCATGCCAAGAAGTAGGGGCAAGTTATCCCCGAACCTTGTAAATCCTCTTGCTAGCGTTTTCGTTTGTTTTTCATTTCTGCATTTTGTTTCTGCTATCTTGCTTCCGCTGTGCTACTAACATTCAAGTGCAGAAGTGTAAAAGAGAAAACGATTTTTGTGTCTGGCTACATTCACCCTCTCTCTCTAGCCATCCAAGTTCCAACATTACCAACCAACCATATCTATCTGGCTGTCGGTGTATTCTTGTAGACTTACGTTGATCTCGCGTTTCTGGATCAGTCTCGGATAAAGGAGACACTTGTACTTGTGGTATTGTCTCTTCGTTCAACTGCTCATTTTCTAACTTGTTTGTAGAGTCTGTAATTTTTTCAAGACATTCTTTACTCCCACTACTTACTTTAGATATAAACTCTCTTTCCAAGAAAGTGGCATATCGAGCAACAATAACTTTGTGCTCACTTGGGAGATAAAATTGGTATCCCATTGTAGCCTTGGGATAACCTACAAACATACACTTTATGGATCTTGCTGCAAGTTTATTAGAATTTTCATTCTTCACATAAGCATCACAACCCCATATCTTAAGATAAGACAAATTTGGTTTCTTTCCAAACCATAATTCATAAGGAGTCTTGTCTACTGACTTGGTTGGAACTCGGTTAAGTATGTATGCCGCTGTTTCTAAGGCATAGCCCCAGAAGGACATTGGAAGACTTGCATGACTCATCATTGATCTAACCATTTCCATGAGTGTGCGATTTCTCCTTTCCGAAACACCATTCCACTCCGGCGTTCTAGGAGGTGTAAGTTGGGAAACTATGCCACACTCTTTTAGATAATCAATGAACTCTTGGCTTAGATACTTGCCACCTCGATCACATCGAAGAGCTTTAATCTTCTTGCCACTTTGATTTTCTACCTCGTTCTTGAACTCCTTTATCTTATCTAGAGTTTCAGACTTATGCCTCATTAAGTAGATATATCCATATCTGCTTAAATCATCAGTAAAAATCACGAAGTAGGTATAACTCCTCTAGTTTGAACTTGCAATGGACCACACACATCACTATGTATGAGTTCTAGTAGTTCCTTTGCCCGTTCACCTATCTTGGTGAAATGTTTCTTGGTCATTTTACCTTATAAACATGCTACGCATGTATCTATGGGCTCTAACTCAAAAGAGTCCAAATACCCATTAATGAGTAATTTAGCAATGCGTTTTTGAGTTACATGACCAAGTCTATAGTGCCAGAGATATGCTAAGTTTGAGTCATGAAATTTCTGTTTCTTGCTTTCAACATAATAAATCGGTTCATCTAAGTTAAGAACATAAAGACCGTTATTCATTGAACCATTCCCATAAAATATATTATTCAAATAAAAGGAGCATAACTTGTCCTCGAATTGAAATACAAATCCCTTGGCGCCCAAACTTGACACCGAAATGATATTCTTTGAGAAACTAGGAACAAAATAACAGTTTTCTAAATTCAAAACTAGTCCACTAGGCAAATTTATTGAATAAGTTCCTACAGCTAATGCAGCAACTCTAGCCCCATTAGCCACTCGTAGGTCCATCTCGCCTTTGGACAACCGTCTGCAGTCACTTAGACCCAGCATGTTCGCACAAATGTGAGAACTACTTCTAGAATCTATAACCTATGATGAAGAAACAGAAAGATTGCACTCTATCATAAAGATACCTGAAGCATCCACTCCACTGGCATTCTTCTTCATGAAAATGTAGCAATTTTTCTTCCAGTGACCTTTCTTGCCACAGTAGAAGCACACGACCTCCTTCTCATTAGATTTGGGTACCTGCGTCCCCTTTTTGAGCTTCTTCTGAGCTTGATATTCGGGATTCTTCACTGCATTAGCCTTGGGATTAGATTTCCCGGTGCTAGGGCGCTTGTTGGTCTTTCTTACCATCATTGTATGCAGTAAAGGATTTACCTTCATATCCTTCTCAGCAGTTTTCAGCATTGTCATCAGATCAGTCAAACTCTTGTCCATACTGTTCATGTTGAAGTTCAACATGAACTGGGAGAAAGATGGAGGTAGCGACGACAAGGCTAAGTCAATGGCCAAGTCCTGGTCCAACTTGAAACCCAAGCTCTCGAGCCTTTCTATGTACCCGATCATCTTGAGTACATGGGGCCCAACTTGATTTCCATCCTCCAGCATGGTACGAAATAATGCTCGAGAGGTATCATACCTCTCTACTCTCGCACTCTCTTGGAAGAGCTCACGCAAGTGCTGATCAATCTCCCTAGCACTCATGTTCTCATGCTGTCTCTGCAACTCGGGAGACATCGATGACAGCATGATGCATTGCACATCCAGTGCATCTTCCAAGTACTGAGAGTAATATGACTGATCTTCCTCTGATGCATTTAGCACAGGCTCATTCATAGGTTCGTCTTCGAGCACGTAAATTTTTCTCTCGTGTCTCAAGATAATTTTCAGTTTCCTATACCATTCCAAGTAGTTTGAACCGAGGAGGACATTCTCTTTCTCGAGAATACTTCGCAACGAAAGGGTGCTTGTGTTTGCCATCTAAAAATTTTAAAGAAGAGTTTTAGTATTTATGGAATATATTTAATAAAGGACTTTATAACTCCTATTATTTTATTCAGGTCCAACAACCCCCACTGTTAGAATCGGGAATTGGTTGGTAACAATTCCTAATAGGATCGAAATCTTGAATCATATAGTATGCACACAGCTGAGCTGTACCTACATGCTATATTCATCAAGTAGGCCTTAACTTGCCGATCACCAATCTCTGTGACTTTCGATATACTTTTGTCGAGCATTATATTCTCAACACTTGCCCCTCAAATCAATTGACCTTAGCTGAGTTAAATAAGTCAACGAATTTGATTTAAGTCGACCCACTAATAATTATGATAAATTATAGATGTTTTGACACAAATCCACAGCTGAGCTGTACCGACTCATGTAAAAACTCTAACTATCAACACAGTTATTAATGGAGGGCTTTCAACAAATCTTGACTTAATATTTAAGGGATTTTATAATTATTAAAATATATGTCTCACCATTAATTTACTTCTTGTGCATCCACACAATCTCATTACGAGATCTATCTCTATGAATTTTGAAGTAATCATATACTTCAACCATAAGGAATTCATAATCATAACATGTATATCTCTACAGGTTTGATAGATAAAATTCATTTATGCATTTCTATCATATTAAATCTAAATTTCTTCGAAATCTCTCGAAGTACTAATCTTCAAAAATTTGAAGAAGAGGCTTTGAACTATATGATCCAACCACGATTTGCTCTGATACCACTGTTAGGTTCTGAGCGCAGCGGAATATTTATAATAAAGCAAAAATCTGCTTTTAAATCATGGATCTTTTCGTGGTACATATAGTTCTAAACAAAATGATGCGAAAACAAGCATAAATTGAAAACATACTTTGTAATCCTTTGCTTATTTGTGAATAATATCACGAACAGATGAGAGCCCCACGTGTGACTCCTCTAGCGGTATCCACACACACAAGATCATGAACTAGATGATCCGTTAGGTGCTAGCCACTTGGATCGACAGAATTCTTTCGGATGCACTACAGATCTGGAGATGTGCCTCCAACTAGAGAAGAAGTAGTCGAAGGCTTCCCGAGAGAGATGGAGAGAAATCGCATAAGAGAGAGACGAAGGAGAAGTGTGCCCTCCTCTTCTTCCAAGGGTGGATATATATAGCCTCCAAGGAAGATGAAGAGACATGACTCTTCATATTCTTCATTAATTTATCATAATTATGACTTTTGAAATTCTCCATTAATAATCATTAATAGAGACTCTTCATCTTCTCTATTAATAATCATTAATAGAGACTCTTCATCTTCTCCATTATTGCCACAATAATTGTGACCTTTCAAATTCTCCAAAGGCAATAAGAGATAAATCTACTCTCTTTTCTCTACATCAAATAAATCCATATTTGATCTTGATCCGTTCTCGCTTCCGATATTTCAGAAATAATTAATAATCTAATTAATTCTTATTCATAAATAATAAATTGATTAATTTTAGTATCCACTAAAATAATCAACTACAGATACTGTTCGCGTCTATGTGTTATGCGTGCGACCCTCTAGGTTCTATACACGAAGGCAGAGCAAATCCATACACAGACTAAGGTAACCGTCTAGCAACAGTTTTTAGCTACCCAACATGATAGAATATTAGTTATAAACTAAAACCTCCATGAACCGATTACTGTGTAATTCAATCTCTTCATCTTTATCCTACATCCCAATTAATTCGGTGCAGTATGCATCATCACCAATTAATTATTTTACTTGATTTCCAAGATATAATAGACTAATCTTGAATGATAATCATTCCTCCCATGACCATGGATTTCAAGTCACTAATATCTCTATCAAGCGGCCAAGATGTTAACTCCTAAATCCAAGAGAGCGATGAATCCTCTATTGACTCAACACTATTTTCTTTACATTTTGTCATGCACCCAATTACCGTATTAATCACAATCCGATTCAAGATTGCTTTTAACAGCATCAAAGTACATAACTTCACGCATAGAATATATGAAGGTCTTAAGTCGAAAGATCAGTTACACTCGTTCATTAAGATGAACTACCAATGATGCTTAATATGTGGTGTTCTCTTAAGCGGGTCGTGTCCAGTGTATCTCTAAACTCAAGGCACCCTCAAGTACAACTTGAATATCCATCCCTCCGGTCTATCTTGACCTAGTCATACTTAACGTTGATCTAGATATCTATGTCCCCTCTAGATATCTATCCGATCAAGGATGATTTTCAGAATAATATAACCATTAATCTGTGGGACTTTATCATTAATCATATACGTACAGAAAAGTAAATGATTAACGCCAAATATTTACCTTTATTAAAATAATTATCCATAAATACATAAAAGTGTCTTGGCACATAAGTGCACACACTAACAAACCCTCCATTTAAAATATTCTGAATGATGTTGCAGGACATTGATTATGCTAAGGAATAACTCTCTTCGCATCCGAAATCATTGTCAGAATACTTTATCGGAATATATCGATTGATCAGAGAAGTAATTGTTCAAGAGACGCTTATGTCCGTCTTCATGATCTCTATTTAAATACCTTCTGTGAATTTTGCCGGAAGAACTTTGGCTACTAGAGCTTTCGTTTTTTCACACCTAAGTAGCATCAACGTCATTTGATCCAAGTCATCATTTAAATCCGTCAAAAAAGTTCTCCACTAATCGTGGAGAATAGAACAACTAGAGAGATTGAGATTGTGAAACATTTGAAATAAATGAATACTATCAATGTGGTTTGAGAAAATAATGTTTGTAGAATAGAGGATTTCAGCTTCTATACATGTATGCATATATCTCCCTCATCCTCAATAATAACTAGTTTTATAATGGCTAGTTTGTAATGATTATTTTTATAACGACTAATTTGTAATAGTTATTTTTAAACTGGCTAGTTTTATAACAACTATTTTTTTAATGGTCAATTTTATAATGACTAGTTTGTAATGACTATTTTTAAATCAGCTAATTTTAAATTGGCTCTTTAGTTGATGATAAATATCCAAAAGCTCACCCTGCATTTTTTTTTCTATTGCTCACATTATTGTGTCAAAAGTTTAAATCAAATATGTGCATGCATCCAAATGATCACAATATTCTACTGCTCATGGAATTCTAATGTTCACATCCAAATTATTTCTCCTTATTTTAGGGAACTCATTTCAATACAAATAACATTAATATAAATAAAATAAATTACATAAATGAAATAAAAAATAAATTTTTTATAAAGATCATCTTAAAAACATCCATTACATATCCTATTTCTTTTTAATATTTTTACAAAATTTAGGATATAACTTAAGCTTATCTCACTAATATCCTTCGTAAAGATTTCATACTCCTTCGTAGTCATCTCATGCTTTTGAATTTGCCCTTCCTTTTAGCTGTCTTTTGGCCCATTGGACGAGTATGGACTTCGTAATCATCCATGTCGATAGAAGCATCAATATTGGATGAGGATGTGTGCCCCCGTGTTTCTGAGGTCTTAGATTGTTTGTTAGCACGATGATTAAATTTTTGTGAAGCATATTTCTCACCATATTTGAGAACTTGTCAAATACGTTCATAGTGTATAGAAGGACTTATTGTAATGATTTTCCTGCCACATTTTATATGTCCTCATGATCACATCCTCATTGCTTCACTCGCTTTCACGATATGTATAAAAGTTGTGGTATATATCTGTAAATTCATTCACTATCAGATAGAACCTATAGAAATGTGATTTTACCTTCACCCAAGGTCACTCCACCAATCCATCTGGTCGATACTTGTTGTAGTAATCCGTGATTCATTTCTAGAAATTTTTTTTCCTTTTGATCATTATCGATGATTGGATCGGTGCTAATATTATTCCATGCCTTTGTAAGGTATACCCCTTCGACCATTGACCACTTGGCTCGTTTGATGTCATGCACACTCTAACTACCTTCATTGCTACCCTTTGAAATCTCAGATAGTGTTACTAATTCTTGTCGGTCCTAGATACATATATGCTAGCTCTCTTTGATTAGTCCGAGAGCACGAATGATGGTTGCAGAGAAGAAATTCCATTAAAAGGGGGTGATATTATGAATTGGTTTGCCATGGACTACTAATATTCGAATGGATACATATAAAATGAAGGTTGATAGACATTATTGGGAGGGGCTCGCAAGTTTTAAGTACTAAAAATTTGGAGAAAATTATGAAATGTATGGAACATTTGAAAATTTTTTGGGGTAGTATGTGTGGAAGTGGAAAATTGAGAATATTAAACATCTGGATGATTGCATAAACTTCGTGAAGTTGCTTTTTTAGAATTTTTTTTAAAGATCCATTATAATTTAGATCCATTTCGAAGAAATAAAAGATGAAATAGATTACAAAAAATAACAATGGAATGACTTTTGGGTGTAGAATGAATGAGAAAAACTTAAAAGAGAGGATAGTTATATATATAATCTAAAGTTATCCATTGCAAACGGTTGGGAAAAAATGGTAGAAAAAAATTGATAGAAAAAAATAGCGGTAAAAAAAATAATGGTAAAAAAAACGTTCGAAAAAAATGACAAAAAAAAAACGAATGGTAAAAATTGGCTCCAAAAAATTGTTTTTAATTTTTTTTTTCATCTGGAGCTCGCTATCTCTCAAAAACCCTGAGTTCAATTAATCAAACCAGCCAAAGTTTTTTAAAATGGTGGCTAGATTTTTTACACGAGTTTCAAAAAAAAAAAAATTCTTAGAAAAAACCTCCATAATGCCTGTAGGAAAAAAAAATGATTAATGAGGTTTTTCCAATCAATCTCGGGCGATCGGTCCGGTCTCACGGAAGTTTCCTACCTGCCGTTAGGGTAAATCGGGAAGTGCTCGCAGTGGCGCGGTCTAGAAATCCAGCGTCCCAAGGTTCGCGTCCCATTTGAAAAAAAATTTCCTATAAATACGTCGTAGCTGGGTCCATAATATTCTTAGGGTGTCATAATGAAGATACTTAAAAAAGATATTTCTTTTAATATCTTCGAGCCTTAAATCCCTATTATTGGAAAGGATGAAAATGAGAATATTAAAAATTTTTGATCAAATGATTTCTATTTTTTAAAAATAAAAAGTAAAAAAAAATAAAATTGGTGTGAGCTATACTAAACCCATGGATAGGGTCACCATTCCTGCAGCTCTCTTTGAATTTTTTTTAAAAATTCAATGTGAATATTTGGCAATGGATGACATATTTAATTATGAAATTTAGGATATTTGAGAGTGAGATATTCGATGAATGAAGTATATAAATATTTGATTAGCGGTATATTTTATTATGTAATTTTGAGATATTTGAGGAGTGAGTTATTTAATTTGTATTTGCTTTCATTGGGAAGAATGCCCTTATCGTGTAAATTGCAATGAACTTGACTGGCTTCTTGCTACGTTTAATACAGGCAGTCCAACATATTGCTGGTTTTGGTGTTTCCTCGACATGGCATTCATTTCATGGGGCCATAGATGCTCGATTTTCAAGCTTCCATGCTTCTCAGCATCATCACCAGGCCCAGAAACCATGGCTGGCTGGAAAAAGTTTGATAGAAAAGAAAACTAGCAAGGCAACTGCAAAGACAAAGGAAATTAGCAATGCAGACATGGATCACTAAGAATTCCTGCATGAACGCTTCTGTCGGCCGGATGAATAGCCACTCTCAAGACCAGCAATTTTATCCTCCCTAGTTTGAGCAATCATTGCATTGCAATGAGCATCGATGAGGATCACATCGAGCACTTGAATCGGAAAAAAAAAAGTTAATAGATGCAGAAATTAAGATAATCACCAATAGTCTCAGCTGTGCTAATTCAGCAGCATGTTTAGTTGTGAGATCTTCAAGTGCCTCTGGGGAGGCCTCTGCCAGTGCAACGTCGACGAGCTGCCGTTAAAGATTGAACTTGATTTTGATAGGGATGGAGTTAGTGGGTTGATGAAGGAGATGACAAATTAGTGGATGGATAGAGTGATAGATTAGTGGTATTAATGGTAATAGTGAAATTGTCTTTGTGTTAATGGAGTTAGTGGGATCCTTAAGATAGTAGTGCTATTTGAGTTATGCTATCAGCCTATAAATATGCTAGTTGTTTGTGAATGAAATAGATTGAAGTAGAAGTTCTCGTTTCCTTATTTTTCTCTTTCACATAAAGTGTAAATTTTCTTTCAAAATTTTTTTCTTCTAGTATAAGAGTCATGTTTAATGGAGGTATGACTCCCTTATAAGTTCTAATTCTCAAGGTGGGTAATTATAATAATTAGAGTAATAAAATGAAGGTGCTTATTGAAGCTCATGATGTTTGGGAGGTTATAAAGAAAGACTACGATGAGCCGAGTGATAACTCAATGCTATCTCTGACTTAAAAAGACAGTATGAGAGATTTAAGAAAGAAGACAAGAAGATTTTCTTTTTCGTTTATCAAGCTTTAGATGATAATAGTTTTGAGAAAATCTCAAGTACTACTTCGGCCAAGCAAACATGGGAAGAAAAGCTCTAAATCTCGTATCAAGGAGGGAAAAAAAATGAAAAATGTATATCTTCAAATGTTAAGAAGTCAATTTAATGCATGCTCTTCATATGAAGGTGAGTTGACATCCGATTATTTTTCTTGAGTCTCTATTATTTCCAATCAACTAAAAAGAAAGGGAATAATGTAAGAAGAAATAACTGTCAAATCAATGAATATCAAGATTTGATAGTATTATAATCATCATCAAAAAGACCAAATATCTAAAAGCTATGATGATAGAATAGCTCTTGTGTTCACTATAAGCGCACGAAGAAAAGAAGAAGATAAATAAATGTATTACTCAACAACTCCTTAAGACGACTCTTCAACTAACTAAGAAAGATGAAAGCTTCAATAACAATAGAAGTCAACGTGGAAGAGGTCATGGATATGGACAAGGCCGTGCTCATGAGTAAGGATGGGGTTCCAATAACAATAATGAAAGAGGAGAAAATTCAACAAGAGCGTGTGAAAGAGGACACAAACATGAGATACGATAAATTTCAAATTAAGTGTTACAATTGTGACAAGTTTGGGTATTATGCTAAAGAATGCAGATCGCCTACGAATAACATATATAAAAGAGCTAGTAAACTATATGGAAGAAAGGAACGAAGAGGATGACACCCTATTGCTTACATATAAAGATAATGAAAGAGACGAAGATACAATGTGGAATCTTGATATTGATGCAAGCAATCATATGTATGGAAAAAGAAACATGTTCGTAGAGCTTAATGAATCAGTTGGTGGTAATGTATCCTTCGGAGATGAATCAACAATCAATGTGAAAGGTAAAGGTAACATTCTCATCCATCTGAAGAGTGAAAAACCTGAATTTATTTTGAATGTTTTCTTTGTGTCAAATATGAAAAACAACATCTTGAGCTTAGGACAAATCTTTGAAAAAGGATATGACATTCATCTAAAAGATAATATGCTCGACTTAAAAGATGATATTGATTGCTTGATTGTCAAGGTGCCAATGTCAAGAATTAGAATATTCTCGCTTAATATTCAAAATGATGTTGTCAATTGTCTCAAAATCTGGTATAAACACAACACATAGCTACAACATTTTCGATTTGGCATCTTAATTTCGAAAGACTAGGACATCCTTCAAAGAAGGAGATGGTGAGAGAACTACCTTGTATCAAACATCCTGACCAATTATGTAAAGCATGCCTGTTGGAACCTTGTCGTTTGCTAGAGGGGGTGAATAGCAACTCTTCGATTCTTCTTTCTACAAGTTGTTAGTGCGCAAGCGGAATTACAAAAACTAAAACTAACAACTAAGAAAGACACACTGATTTACATGGTTCGGAGATGAAACTCCTACTCCACGGCTGTCCGTAAGGTGGACGATCCCGATCTTTCGATGGATGATTCTCCGGAATACCTCCGACTAGCTCTTGTCGCTCCTTATGGGTGGAAAAACCTCGCTACAACTCTTTAACATGACCTGAGCACTTGTAGGCTACTAACAGGCTCTAACCAAGCTTGTTTCGCCAAAGAAAAGTAGTCAAACACGAGCTCTCTTAAATAGAGCTCGATCCTATTTTGACCGTTACCAGTTGACTGCCCCTGGAGCAGTCAACTAGTCTTCGCAAATTCAAATGTTACCGCCTTGACGATTCACATTATGGCCGACACTAGTCGACTACTCAGTCGACTGATCCATTACCAGTTGACTGATGTCTCTATGCTCTACCTCAGTCGACTGATTAAGCATTAGTCGACTGCCACCTAAGGTTTCCCTTCTCGAGTACAATTCTCTCAGCACTCGAACCCTAGGATTTCCCTTCCCAAGTACAATTTTCTCAGTACTCGAATTCTCACGACTCAGTTGACTTTTCCTTCAACAGCCTCGACCTGTTGCCTTCAAGCCCTCTTCGACTTTGGCTCTCGTCCCTCAGATGCATGCAAACCCGCGGCTTGTCTCCTATGCCACCCTTCACGTATGCCTCGAAGTTCGCTTCCCTCAGCTCATCGTCCTTGCTCCAGCAGCCTCGATCTGTCGCCCCCAAGCCCTCTTCGACTTTGGCTCTCGTCCCTCAGATGCATGCAAGCTCACTGCTTGTCTCCCATGCTATCCTTCACGTATGCCTCGAAGTCCGCTTCTCTCGGCTCATCGTCCTTGCTTTGTCCACAGTCCCTCAGATGTATGCAAACCCTAGCCTTGTCTCCCATGTCATCCTTCACCGGCCCCGAAGACGTCCAACTAAGTCTATGTGTATCTTACAAACCTACGCACTCACATACACATATTAGATCAACATGAAACCCTAACTTACTCATATTGATACACACATCAAAACCCATGATCTACCCGATCAAACTTGGGTCGATTGCCCCAACAATACCCACTTGGAAAGCATTTTAGAAAAAGTTTTCTAAAGGAATCAAATTCAAGAGCCCAAAAGCCACTTGTACCTATACGCACGGATGTTTGCATTGTAATAAAGTCAAGTTCACTTGGTAAGAGTAATTATTTCTCTTTATAGATGTTTTTTCTCAGAAAAGTTGAGTGTATTTCCTGAAGCAAAGATTAAAGGTCTTCAACATATTCAAGAAATTTAAAGCTACTGTAGAAAAGGAGAGCGATCTCGAGGTCAAACCTATACGATCTGATTGAGGAGGAGAACTTTCCCTCAAAGGAATTTCAAGAATTCTTTGAAGCCAACAGACGAAGATCTTTGACAGTCCCAATATCCCCTCAACAAAATGGAATGGTGTAAAGAAAGAACAAAACCATCCTTGACATGGTAAGGAGCATGCTTGAAAGCAAGAGACTGCCAAAGGAATTATGGGTAAAAGTGGTAGCATGTGCAGTATACTTAGCAAACTAATCACCGACAATAAGTGTGCGGGGGGCAAGACATCATAAGAAATTGGAGCGGAAGAAAGCCTGAGATTTCTCATCTAAAAGTTTTTAGGAGTATAGCCCATGTTCATGTGCCTGACGAAGCATGAAGCAAGTTAGATGATAAAAAGAAGAAGTTCATCTTTATTGGCTATAAAACAAATTAAAAGGGTACAAGCCATACAATCTAGATACTAGAAAGATGATCATTAGTCATGAAGTCATATTTGACGAGGAAGGAGAATAGAATTGATAATCACAAGATGAAGATTACAGCTTCCCATATCTTGCATAAGAAGATATGGAGCAAACCAAGGATACAGCAAACAAGAGTGGAGCCTACTACTCTACTAGCAACATCAACCTCAAGTATTCAAAGAAATTCATCTACATTAACATTGAGTGAAAATTCAAATAAAAGAGTATCATGCTTCAGGAGCTTATGGGACCTTTATGAGGTAACTGAGAATCAAGATAACCTTACTATATTTTGTCGCTTTTCTGATTGCAAGTCAAAATAAGTGAAAAACACTTCAAATGGATGTAAAATATGTAGGACAATCGAGAACGAGAGAGGGGGGATGAATCTCGTAGTAAAAACTTTTCTTTTCCTTTCGAAAAACCAAAATAATATAGCAGTGGAAACAAGAAAAGGACACGAGTTATTTTTACTTGGTTTGAAACCTTCGTCCTCCTATTCCAAGATCCGTGATCCTTGATCATTTTCAATGGATAATCACTATAATTCTCCTTCGAAACTTTGAAAGAAGAATTGAATACAAATGAAGGAGGGTGCAACAATCTTTACAGCTCTTCTAATGAAATGAGTACTATATTGAATTTACCAACAGATATATAATGAAACTTGAAGCTTGTTGTTGGAGTTGCACTTGGCATAGAGATTTGCTTGAAGATGATCTTGGCGCAGAGTGTGAAGAAAAGCAGAATTCGAGTAGTTGAAAGTTATTTTCAATTGAACCTTTGAACCTCATTTTATAGCTGAATCAAACTAGATAATTTTGAAAATCATCATTCCATCGACGGAACCCCCTTGAATCTTCCTAGGTTCACGTCCAGCTTCATGACCCGAAATCCACTTGATCTGTCAACGAAACAACCCTTTCAGTCGACACCGCTAGTTTTACTTTTCTGATCGATCTAGCTGAGCTGGATTTCACGTCAAAGTATTAATGTTCCGTCGACTGATAACATATTACAGTCAATGGAACACCCTTTTCTTTTCTTCCTAGAAATAGCTTGAACCAGTCTGTTTTGCCTTGATCTGTCGACTGACCGTGTTTATCTGTCGACAGAACCACTTTTTTCCTTTTGGGTTCTGTTTTGGAATTCGTTGCTCTACACCTGGATTCATCAACGGAACCACTATATCCGTCAACAGAACAATATTTCTTGCATAGCAATATTAGCATAATATTTACCTTGCTTACCATGCCTGCTCTTAGGTACTTGATGTTTGATCACTGACCCACCAAGTCTTTCCTCGCCTCGATGTCTGGTCTACACTGACCCACCGAGTCCTCTTGTCAGATTTCCAATCTCGTCTTTTTGTCAGTCCAGTTCTTTTGACCCATCTGGACTTTTTGCTTAGTGTTTGGTCCTCTGGATCCATTAGAGTAATCTTGCCTGCCTACTCGATCAAGTGTATCAAATACATATGTTCTGACTTTAACATTTTTGCCATATATCAAAATATAAGCTTGATCATTAGTGCATTCTGCACTAACAAAATATGCTTTCTTAAATGCAATTATTGAAGAAGAAGTCTATATTCAACAGTCATAAGATTATGAAGTCAAAGGATAAGAAAACAGAGTTCTAAAATTGAAGAATTCTCTATGGGATAAAACAAGCACCAAGGGTAGGAATAGTCAGATAAACACGTATTTGCAAGAGAAAGGCTTTATCAAATTTCCTTGTGAACATGCACTATACGTTTAAAATACGGATAAAGATGTTTTGATTATTTGCTTATATGCCGATAACTTGATCTTCACATGGAGCAATCCAAATATGTTTGGAGAATTCAAATTAAAGCAATGACAAAGGAGTTTGAGATGACTTATATTGGGCTTATGACATACTATCTAGGAATCAAAGTGAAACAACGGGAAGATGAAATCTTTATCTTACAAGAAGGTTATGCGAGATAGATATTAAAGAAGTTCAAGAAGGAAAACAACAAGTCCATAACTACTCAAGTAAAAAGTGGAGTCAAGCTATTAAAGCATAATGACGGAGAAAAACTTGATCTAGCACGTTTCAAGAGCTTGGTTGGAAGCTTACAATACTTGACAGCACAAGGCTTAATATCCTTTATGCTTGTTAGCCGCTACATAGAGCTCCAAGTACCACCTATTTTAAGATTGCTAAGAGAATTTTACGTTATATCAAAGGCACAACAGGTTTTGGATTGTTTTATTCAACATCTTGTTGGGACCAATATGAGCTAGAAGGGGGGGGGTTGATAGCTTCGATCGGTTCTTTGAACTTGATTTGCAGCGGAAAAATTTGAAGCAATACTAACACCTCAATTTACTTGGTCTGCACCTCTTTGAGGTGACTAATCTAAGGGTTCTTAGACTGTAATAGAATTTGAATCAAAATAGAAATTAAGACTCTAAGCAATCTCATCTATTATAATAAATTCTATTTTTTTTTTTTTTTTTTTTTTTTTTTTTTTTTTTTTTTTTTTTTTTTTTTTTTTTTTTTTTTTTTTTTTTTTTTTTTTTTTTTTTTTTTTTTTTTTTTTTTTTTTTTTTTTTTTTTTTTTTTTTTTTTTTTTTTTTTTTTTTTTTTTTTTTTTTTTTTTTTTTTTTTTTTTTTTTTTTTTTTTTTTTTTTTTTTTTTTCTTTTTCAGAGGCTAGAAGACTCTCATCCCCCCCCCCCCCCCCCCCCCCCCCCCCCCCCCCCCCCCCCCGCCCCCCCCCTCTTCGCCGAACTTTTCTCACAAGAAAAAAAAAAAAAAAAAAAAAAAAAAAAAAAATCAATCTACAATTCATATAAAACTCATTTAAACAGAGGCAGAGAAGCTTCGAACATACTTTTCTCACAAGAACAAAATACAAGCAACACCAAAAACAAATAGAAAATGAAAGCACAACACTTTACAGTGAAGTTTTTGCTATGGATGCTTGTTTGTCGCTTTAGATTACCTCTTGGTGGTTGAAAATGTAGCATCACTTCTCCTCCAAACCCTCAAGAATTGGCATGGAAAATCTTCACAAACTCCCCTTTTTATGGTTATTATTCGAAGCGATTTCCACCTAGCAATTGATTAGCCATACTTACCAATCGATTACCACGTCACAATTCGACTATTCAAACTTACAGAATGGCTCTTTTTGCCTGGCTAATCGATTTTTGAGTCATACCAATCGATTCGATAGCTTCTAATTGATTGCTCAATCGATTTTGAAGCTTTCTATTTGTGAGAGAAAGACTGCTTAATCGATTGCCCAATTGATTCCCAACCTTTCTGTTCTCTCGCAAAAAAAACCCTAATCGATTAACCCAATAGATTCTAAAGCTTCTATTCTCACGAGAAAATACTTCTAATCGATTAGCCTAATTGATTAATCCATGCTGAATTGATTAACCCAATCGATTCAACAACCTTCTGTTTGCTCGCAAAAACCTCTCCAATCAATACCTTAATTGATTGATGTGCTGAATCAATTAGCCAATCGATTTCAACACTTTTTATGCTCGCGCGATAAACACTCCAATCGATTACCTTAAGTATGATCGATTGACCAATCAATTTGGGCCCTACTATATTCTCACAAAGAGCTTCCCAATCGATTACCCTAATGAATTGGCTTAGGGTCAATCGCTTACCCTAATTGATTGCCCAACCTAACTCCCTTGATTCGAATCTAAGATTCCCTTGTCCAAAATCTGGTCAACCTTGACCTGTTGGGAATTCTCCAACAAGTGTCCGCTCAACCTATTACTCACTTGGACTTTCCATCTCGTGTCAAATTCCCATTGGATTTTCAATTACTAAGTATCCAGTCAACATTTGATTCACTTAGACTTTTTCCTTGCCTAGCCCCGCTAGGACTATCAATGTCTAGCCCTGCTAGGATTTCGATTGTCTAATTCCCAACTATGTCTTCACTGCCTAACCCTGCTAGAATTTCCATTGCATAGCTTCCAACTAGGTTTTCATTACCTAGCCCCACTAAGATTTCCACTGTCTAGTTTGCAACTAGGTTTTCCACTGCCTAGCCCCGCTAAGGCTTTCCGTTACCTAATTCCAACTAAGTCTTTCATCACCTAACCTCCAGTTAAGACTTTCCATTGCCTAATCTCCAGTTAGAACTTTTCATTACCTAACCTCTAATTAAAACTTTCTCACATCGTCAAGCATCTGATCAACCTTGACCTACTAGACATCTTTCTATATATTGTCCAAACATCGAAACTTAAGTTCGAGTTAACCCAAGCTTAGTCAAACTGATCAACCTTGACCCATGGACGACTGCATCAACACATCTAATAATTTTAAACTTGAAGGATATAGCGACAGTGATTGCGATGGAGATATGGATGATAAAAATAACATTATAGAATTTGTATTCATTATGGGTGATACAACTTTCACTTGGATGTCGAAAAATAACCTATTATCACACTTTCTACTTGTGAAGTGGAGTACCTAGTTGTGACTTGATGTGTTTGTCATGCTATTTGACTCAACAATTTATTGAAGGAGCTAAGTTTATCTCAAGAAGTGGCAACTGAGATTCGAGTTGATAACAAATATGCAACAACACTAGTAAAAATCCAGTCTTCCACAATATAAGCAAGCACATTGATACGCCTTCACAATATCAGAGAGTGCATATATTATAAGAAAAGAGGTGCAAGGGCCCCCAAGGAGGAGGTAATCACGAGGGCTACTAGTCCGGATGTTGTGGCTAGCGCGTGGGGAGGCCGAACATACTGGCTTTGCCAGATTTTGACCCCAGATCAAGTTGCTGATCAAGTTGCCAAGTGGAATACATATAATATCAAGATCAAGTTGTGATATCTTTACCAAGCCGCTTAAATTTGAAGACTTTATCAAGATGTAAATTTGCTTGGAGTCGCAAAATCATGTTTAAGAGGGGTATTGAAAATTAAAGTTGATTTTGATAGGGATGGAGTTAGTGGGTTGATGAACGAGGTGAATGAGGTGGCAAGTAGTGGATAGATAGGGTAACAAATTAGTGGTAATAGTGAAATGGTCTAGATTCAATGTATTTGTGTCAATGGAGTTAGTGGACGAGAAGATAATAGTGTTATTTGAGTTATGTTATTAGCCTATAAATATACTAGTTGTTTATGAATGAAATAGATTGAAGTAGAAGTTTCCCTATTTTCCTCTTCCACATAATTTGCAATTGTTCTTCCATAATTTTTTTTCTTCCAACAACTGTGGCTTCGGAGGGCAAAACCCTAGCAATCCAAAGGCACGCAAAGGCCTTCATTGAGTAGGAGCTAGCGATCGAAACCCTAACAACGGTGGAAATAGATGTCGTGGAGAGAGGGAGGCAGCAACAAGCATATTTGAATTTGAGGACATCAGCTGACAACAACATCTAGTGTAACATGCTCCATAGAGCAGTTTAAGTTCCTACTTACTAGTGCACTGCCCACAGCTTTAAATAGTCATGTCTTTGTTCTCACGGGCTTGATGCAGCGGCTAAGTTTTAGCGGAATTGAAAGGGGTACCACTTGTTCGATTCTGAACATGTGTTGACATTGAATTAGTTAAAAATTTTGAATTGCGCTATCGTATTGGTAAAAGGCGATTCGTTCGCCCCTAACCCTCCCGCCAATCTGTCTCAGGACCAACACGGATGAGGTAAATCACGGGGGCTACTAGCCCGGATGCTATGATTAGTACGTACGGAGGACAGACATACTGACTTTATCCGATTTTAATCCCAGACATCATGTTGGCAAGTTAAAGAATTCATGGGTAGAAAAAGTTCACAAGTTTATCATCACTAGCGTTGGACGGTCTTATAAAGACGGTGAAGACCGGGATCCACTATCGACGATTAACTATAATGCTTTTGTGATTTAGCTTGATGTCAATAAAAAATTTCTATCGAGTCAGGTGGATAACATCTAAAATGAATTGTGTGCATCAATTAGACATCTACCTGACTAACTTATATATAAAAAAAAAATTAAAAACCATATCTTTGGTACAGCCATCTACCTTCAGATTTAGTCAGACGAAATCATATTGTTTAAATGCCTTCTCGATTGAAATCGTGGCTGGCAATTGTTTGCTTCTGTCACAAAAAGTGAAATTCTTCGTATTTGACGTTTAGATTTATAAATGAGGTATTTTTTTAATTTTATTTTCCTCATCCATGGTCATTGTAATTAGGGACGTAGTCAGAATTTAAAATTATCTAGGACTGACAGAATCGAAAACCTTGAGAGTTGAAGTATCAAGAATTGTGAGTAAACAAGCAAAATTGAGTAATTAATCATCTTTGTATAAGATTTTCTAGAGGATGAAAAATAAATAGATTTGGTATCATATTAATATATGTTAAATAAAATTATGAGATATAACTTATATTTGCATACCTAGACTTATATTGTTGACAAAATAGTGGTCACCTCACATGCGCCCGCTCGCAAAGTGATTGTATGCGCAGGGGCGGATTTATTCACGGGCTGGGGGGGGGCATGCCCCCCCCAGCCCACGTGTAAATTTTATTACTAATAGTATTATTATTATTATTTATAAATAATAAATTAATTATTTAAGAAAGACAAAACCTAAAAAATTTGGGCATAAGTGTGCTACGACGCGATTGTGGAAGTCGGCGACGAGCGACGGCGCTGGGAAGGATTGCGGAAGTCGGCGACGGGCGACGGTGCTGGGATTGCTCGCTTCGCAGTTCGCAACTCTGGTGGTCCGTGTGGAGCTCTTGTGCAAAACTACGAAATTCTCAACTCTGATTTGAGAGAAAGGTACAATTTCTCTTCTCCTTATGCCTTATCTTAGCAAAATTTTCTCCCTCTGCCCTCTGGAATCTAGGCATCTAGGGTTCATTGTGGATAGGGAGTCATTCTCTGGATTGACCAGGCATACAACACACTGTTATTAAACAACGCAGTAAATTTTCCCTGTTTCAAATAAGAGCTTTGTAAAGAGATCCAATCAACACAGTTATGAACTTGGTGAAAACTGTCATTGTAAGGACTAAGGAAGAACCTTCGTTTTGTCGAGTTCCCCGTTTTGCATGTGATTACTCATGGCAGCTCCACTCGAGCCGATCCTGTAAATCACGTTTTAAGCAAGCCCCATCTAGAACTAAGAATTCGATAAAAATGTAAAAGAGATAAAAGTAATTTCAACTTTATCGATTATGAGATCAAATATTCAGAGAGGTTTGTGCCTTTTTTAAAGGTCTCAATATGTACAAGAACTAATCTATCTCCAAATTACTGAGTAAACAAATAACTAACTATCAAAAGAATTTGATTTACTAATATAAATTTTACTACTTGGTCTTAACTAATTTTAAAATAAAAGTTCCAACTTAAATATATATAAAAAATATAAACAGAAAATTATAATATATCCTATTTGAAAAAACTGATACTTTAGTTAAAATAGAAGAAAGTTCTTTTCTTTATCAGTGAAATAATATTATAAATTCCTGATGGGTATAGGTGAAACAATAATATATCCTATTTGAAAAAACTGATACTTTAGAAATTTGCTTCTTTAGGAATTATTTGGAAAATCTTTAGAAATATTTTTTTGTCTTTTTATCCGTGCTTCTTTAGAAATTTGCTTCCCTTATATGTATAACAAGATGAATTGTCATGAATTCTTGAGCTAAGTTAGATGCATGCATATTTTTCTTGTAAATGTTCAATAACAGATGTGAGACTAAATAAAATTTGTATAAAATTT
Organism: Boesenbergia rotunda; assembly: GCA_024364735.1. Taxonomy (NCBI): domain Eukaryota; kingdom Viridiplantae; phylum Streptophyta; class Magnoliopsida; order Zingiberales; family Zingiberaceae; genus Boesenbergia; species Boesenbergia rotunda. Next base: position 606,571 of record JAGFNQ010004846.1, read on the forward strand.
ATATCAATTTTGCAACTGTATAAGTTTGTTAATCCTTTCAATCTTTTATAAGTGACTTAATGTTTGGTTTAATATTGTTTTATTAAATATTATTTACTTATTTGAAATGATTCAAGTTTTCCCTTGTTAAAGGTTTCATATAATTCCAATGAGAAAATCTATTACGATCGATAGATTTTTTCAAAAGAAGAGAGCAAATGAATTTGATTCAGCTACTGCTGTAACTCCTTCGACAAGCTCAAATGACAATGATCTTCCATCTGAAATTCCTCCTAAAAGATTTAAAAATACAGAAACTGAAGAGGTTGATCTCAATTCTTTAGAGCGTGATCCAGGATTGCGTCGACAAATTTGGGAATATCATCCTAACCAATAAGAGGAAATTCGTCGAGCTTATTTGAATCTGAAAGCATATCAGCCAATTCTTCAACAATATGCATTAAATAAAAATATTAAGCATCCTCGAAGATTTCAGTCTACTTGGTATGATCAATTTCCTTGGTTAGAGTATTCACCATCTAAAGATAAAGTATATTGCTTTCCATGTTTTATCTTCAATAAGCCATCAGGATGCTTAAATCAAACTACATTTACTGTTGATGGATTTGATAAGTGGAAGAAAGTTCGAAATGGAAAAGTTTGTGCTTTCCTAGGTCATATAGGAAAAGATAATGTATCTTCGCCCCATCGTAATGCTGAAAAGGCATGTGAGGATTTGATGAACCAAACACAACATATATCAAGGCGATTCGACAATTTTAATGATGAACAAGTTGCAACTAATCGTCTTCGATTAAAGGCTCACATACATGTGGTGTTGTTGCTTGCACTTCAAGGAATTCCGTTTAGAGGACATGATGAGAAATCTAGTTCATCTAATCGTGGCAATTTTCTTGAATTTTTGGATGTGCTGACCATGTACAATGATGAACTTTCAAAGGCAATTGCGAAAGCTCCAAAAAATGCCAAGTATACAAGTCACGATATTCAAAAACAAATACTTCATGTGCTTTCGGAGAGAGTGAAAAATGCAATTCGTGAAGAAATTGGAGTTGCCAAGTATTGCATAATTGTTGATGAAGCCCGAGATGAGTAAAAAAGAGAGCAAATGTCTATAGTATTGAGGTTTGTTGATACTCTTGGATTCATTCAAGAACGTTTTTTTGGGCTTATTCATGTATCTGATACTACAGCTTTGACTTTAAAGAATGCTATATATTCTGCTTTGGCTCACTACAATTTGGATGTTCAAAATATTAGAGGTCAAGGCTATGATGGTGCTAGTAACATGAGGGGCGAGTTTAATGGATTGCAAGCTTTGATTATAAAAGATTGTGAAAGTGTTTATTATGTTCATTGTTTTGCTCATCGATTACAATTGGCTTTAGTAGCAGCATCAAAAAATGTGATACCTATTCATCAATTTTTTGATAGATTAACTTTTATAGTTAATATTGTTGGTTCTTCATGTAAGCGTAATGATGAATTGAAGAATGCTCATGCGGATGATATTGCACATTTGATTGCTATTAATGAACTCGAGACAGGGCGTGGACTTAATCAGATAGGTACTTTACAACGAGCTGCTGATACACGCTGGAGTTCTCATTTGAGATCATTGAAAGGCTTAATTAAGATGTTTAGTGCATCGTGTACGGTATTACTCAAGGTTATGGATGATGGACTTCCTTCTCAACGAGCAGATGCAACATCAGTTTATGATGAAATGACTTCCTTTGATTTTGTATTCATCTTGCATCTTATGAAAGAGATTATGGGGATCACAGATATCCTTTGCCAGAGTTTACAAAGTAAGTCTCAGGATATTATAAATGCAATGGAGCTTGTATTATCTACTAAACATTTACTTCAACAAATGAGAGATAACAAGTGGGATGATTTGCTTGTAAAAGTGAAATCTTTTTGTGAACTTCGAAATATTGACATTCCTGATTTTAATGCTCAGTATATTAACAGACGAGGTCGAGCCCGTGTTCGTTAAGACAATTTCACAATTGAGCATCATTATCGGATAGACCTCTTTTATGCTTCAATAGATTCACAGTTGCAAGAAATTAATGGTTGCTTTAGTGTTGATGCTATGGAATTGCTCATTCTTAGTAATGCCTTAAATCCTCAAAATGCTGTGGAGTCTTTCAGAGTTGTGGATATATGTAACTTAGTTGAAAAGTTTTATGCCCAAGATTTTACAAGAGATGAAAAAGAGCAATTGGAGATGCAATTGAAGCATTACGAGTATAATATAGTCAAAGGGCCTGACTATAAAAATCTTTCAACCATTTCAGAATTATGTCAATGGTTAGTAAAGACTAACAAATCTGTTACATACAACCTCATTTTTAGAGTGATAGTACTTGTGCTTACTCTTTCAGTTTCCACTGCTACTTCAGAACGATCATTTTCTGCAATGAATATTGTGAAAACAAGACTTCGGAGCAAAATGGAGGATGATTTTCTCTCAGACGCGTTAATGGTATATATTGAGAGAGAAATTGCTAGAAATGTGAGCATAGAAGCCATCATTGAAGACTTCGAAAATTTAAAAGAACGTCGAATTCCTTTTAGTTAGAGAATTGTATTTGATACTTAATTACATGCACATTAACTTTATATTTTTGAACCATGTTTGATCACAATACTGCCTATGATGCTTTTGGTTACCATTATATTTTTTATTGCATCATAATTATTGTTGTTGCATCATATTCGTTGAATGCCTTAGCGATCCCAAAAATTATGATCAATAATTTTGATCGCTAATTATGCTTTTTCTTGGAGTATGCGCCCCCCCCCCCCCCCCCCAATATAAAATCTTGGATCCACCCCTGTGTATGCAAAGCTGTTGTTAGTTGCCTCGGGAGGCGGTGTTCACCTTGCTTGCGATCGCATAAGAAGTAGTTCATGATTGCTTGGCGAGGCAGTATCCACCTCATGAGCATCTTATCAACCATCTCTCGAGCGGTCAAATTTATTGGCTCTTTGTCAGCGACAAAATTAATAGATTAGAGAAAAATTAGAGAAAAGAAAATGATATTGCTGAGAGGAAAAGAGACCTTACTATCGACAAATTCAGGATAAAAATATTAAACAAATTAGAATTAATATGTTTATTAATTTATAAATATAATGAATTTTATAAAATTTATTATTCTAATTTGATATTTTATTTTTAAAATTAATTATTTTTAATTTAATATTTTATCAATTAATAAATTTATGATTAACTAAAAAAATAAAAAAAATAATCAAATTTATTTTTTTTTTAAAAAAAAGGTGGGGCCGGAGCCCACCCTAGCCAAGTGGCTTCGCCCCTGATTGTAATATTGGATTTAAAAGACCAACGTCACGGCTTGCAGCATTTCAAAAATCACAATCTTTATAATATTAATTTTCAAAATATAATATCATATTATGTAAGTTTATACAGCACCAAGATGATTTTGAATTTTAAAATATAACATTATTATAGTGTCAATTTTCAAAATAAATATCACAGTAATATTAAAATTTTAAATAGTTGTAATTTGAAATTCAGTATCCCAATGATGCTTTGAGTATAATATTATAATGACTAACGGGAATAATAAAATAAAAAATAAATACGTTTATTTAGAAAAACAAAAACTTAAGTACGTTTTTGAAGAAATTTTAAAATTTTAAATGTGCATTTTTGATCAATTTGTGCGCAACGCACGGTGCATGTCTCATTAAGGTGGATATTTAACAATGAAAATGCTATCCCATAATACATTTGTTTATCTCAAAACTGTCCAACTACCCTTTCCGGGTTTTAGAAAGGACAGTTCGGTTGCACCAACTGTTTTTAGAGTAATATTAAAAAAGATAAATTCAAATACATACATGATGGGGTTGAAAATCCCGTGACAAATATATGGACTAAAAAAGTTTGAGTGGTAAGATGTAGTGAGTCTGAATAATTCTTCTTTCAGAACTCTCGAGACCTTCTCGGGAAGGGAATCACTCGGGACCCCCTCCCACGGTAGGCACACCTCAGAGATCAAATCAGGGGACCCACTCCCGAGATCACCTCGGGAAGTCAAGCCCCGAGACAACCTCCGGGAAGCGGAGTGCCTGGGACCTCCCGGGCCAGAAGACCCCGAGATCACCTCGGGAAAGCGGAGCCCAAGAAGCATTCGGCCTCAAGTAACGATCCCCCTTTTTTCGGATCTGTGGATAACCATCACCTATTATCGCGGAGTCATCATGACCCATAAATGTAGTAACGGGCCGAACATAAGGACAGCGTGGACCGTTGTAAAAGTTATCCAGTAACCGACAAATCGAGAGACATGGCAAAGATCGTGAAGACGCACGAAGACAGCTGCCGCAAGTATAAAAGGTACTCCAACTCCTCTGGTAAGGGGTTAGGCATTCTCTACTACTCACATTTCTTCTTGCCTTCTTTCCATCTCCTCCATCAAGGCACTGACTTGAGCGTCGAAGTGGGCTCTGCCAGACAACCTCCGGCGTGTTCCCCTAACGCTCATGTTAATTTCGCAGGATGTGAAGTTCTTCCTCCAACGTCAGCGTCCGCGTGAGCTAAACCCTGGTGACTAGTTACCGACGTCGATTCCTTCCGGAACAATACATAAAAAAATATACATAGTAGGGAAGCACTCACTATATATATATAGAGTGTCGATTTTTTTTATTTTTAAAAATAATTTTCAACCACTTCTATATTTTTACCAACTATTTAAAACCTGCTCTTCCATTAGGTCTTGGTTTCATTATTTCATGGGGTATTTATAGGGCTACGATAGGGACTATGAGGAGGAGTTGGATCTTGGCCTACTAATGGATCCAAACCCGATCCATTAATAAAGATCCATTCCACTAAAGGATCTCCATTGAACTACCTCACCCACTCCTCATATTTTTATATGGGCTCCACCTATTATGAGTACATCCATCTCCCCGTGTTTAAGATATCGAATGTCTGTCGATTAATTTAAATTACTGACAATTTTAATTAATCAACTTCAAACTCCTTGACTAGTACCACTCATCCTTATCATCATGTTGGATCAAATCCACCTACAAGGTTTAACATGATGAACCTTATGAGCTCATCAAAGGGGCATCATCATCCCGACTCACCAGAACATGGATTCCGTCAATAATCAACGACACACCATATAAATAATATTATTTTCTAACTTACCGAGCCTATCGATTTAGCAGAATAAATTTCGCCCATTGGTAAATCAAAGAAATAAAATACTAAATACATATGCCCGTTATTATATCGGGATTTAGAGATTGTACTCCATAATAAACCGAGGTCTGATCCAATTATTAAGTCAGTACAAATTGGATCACCTCTATTTTGGTCATGCTCAATGCACACAAAGTACACTAGTGTAATTCTATGGTCAAGATAAACCACACCTAATTACATTACAACCATCTTGATGGTTTGTCCAACTCCATCTCGGTTGTGAGCCTCTACTTATACAATGCAAGGAACTGATAACATGATCTTCTGTGTGTCACCACACACCATGTTATCTACAATGCAAAGTATTAGACGGTTATGCACATACTAATATAAACATGCATCTGTGTTGTTGTGATTCTCTTTTAAAATGTGGATGTCCATATAGAAAAGGCAAGACTTTTAGTATACATCCTAACAGGGGGGACGATGGAGGATGTACCGGAAGGTGGTACGATTCATGGGGGACTCTGGGAGCACCTGACTTAGCCCGGACAGACGGGACTTTGCACCTCTTTGGGCGGTGAACCTCCTCCCTTGCCGGGTTCCCCTGCAATGTCTTTTCCCTTTTTGGTCTATGAGAAGGGGAAGAAAAGATGGATGGGAACAAACGCGTTGGCCTTCCACCTTTATAGAGGGGCTGCCAGTCCGCATTTAATGCAGGCACGGCGCAGGAGCAGTAATAGACTCCAATCCTGAAGCGTTGCGTTGATTGGTATGCCTCTGCGGCGCCTGGGAATTCGCAACCCTTTATGGGTCCATTCAATGGATTGCTTGGGGCTCAGAGACGACGGTTCGGGGGCCGCAAACACGCAATAGAGAAAGGAGTCAACATGGGTCCCACATAAGAGTAGCCACTAGCTTAGTAGTTGGGCTTACGGGGTTATCTTGGGGAGATCCGTACCCAGGGCCAAATCCGAAAACCCTCTGAAATCGCCTGACATCACAGGAGGTGTTGGGTCCCTAGAACCAACCCAAGGGGATGTGGGGGACAAGCAGTGGCTCCCTGACTCCCCTACCCTAGGGGATGATAGGGAATGCCTATTCTTCAAAAAAAAAAGTTAGTTAATCTGCTATCTGGCCCCTGTAGTCAAAGAAAAATACCGATCCTTCTACTCTCCGAGCTCTCGAGACGAAGACGAATGATATAGGGAGCCAAACGCAAAAGCATGCATAGGACAGTACGGCAAATAGATATTTTCATTATAATCAAAACGGGTACATCGGGGCCAAGCTCCCGGGTAACAAATAATCCTACAACTTTTTGTCCTCGAGAGGGAGCTCTTCCCAAACTCGACCGATGCTCATGAAGCCCAGGTCAGCATCCGAAGGCAAAAGTTGGGTCTGCTTCAGCTGGTCGATGGCCCCGTGGAAGCATTGCTTCAAGCGCTTCATTACATGGCCTGCAATGATGTCACCAAATTCATCTGACTCCAGGTACTTAGCCTTGAATTCTACCTCGGCCTTTTTCATGCGGGCAACCTCAGTAGCTCGAAGGTTGCGCATGTCGGCCTCAATAATTTCCTTGGCACGCTTCAGCTGCTCCATCTCAGCATCCATTTTATCTTGGTCCACCAGAGCCTCCTTGAGTCTGTCCGAGGTAGCCCATACTTCCTACCGTGCCTGGGCCAAATCCTCTTCGAAGTCAGACAGGCGATCAGCCACCATCAGGAGGTCGGACTCCTTCTGGGCAAGCTGACACGCTTGGTCTTTGACACATTCGGTTGACCTCCCGACCGAGGCCTCCAAAAGGCGGATATCGACCGACAACTTCTTCTCCTTCGCTTGAAGCTGGTCCCGCTCCCGAGTCACCCGGAGCAGGTCGTTGGTGACGGCCACAGCCTTCTCGGGCGCCAAGCGTTCTCGGTGTCTGGAACTTTGGAGAGAGGACTCCATGGCCAGTAAGGTGTTCAGCTGATGTTCCACCTTCGCGCGGAGAGCTCTGCTGACCCCCAGTTGCATAAGTCCCGCTCTGTGCTCGTGGTCAGCTGCGACCTCTGCTCTCAGAGCCCGGTGGGTCAAGACCTCAATCTCGGGCTAGGCGTACAAGCCACGGCCGGCTGTCAGGCAGTCTTCAACTGCCTATCATTGCACCAATGAATTATAGAGCATACAAGAAAACAACCTATGTACCGGGAACACACGCCTTCAAAAGGGACTCACGGAGAGTGGTGAGAGGCCCCGTAGAGGCTCGCATGGCTTCCCCCCCTTGAAACCTTGAGGTGTCAACCCGGCTCTCGGAGGGCAACGAGCCCCCGCGCGGAGGAAGTAGCTGGACAGTAGGAGCTCCGGGTGGCAGTGTAGAAGGATCGGAGTTGCCCTCCTCAGAGCTGGAAGTCCCCTCAAAAGAAAGGCCCTTGGCAGGAACCTCCTTCAACTACACTGGAGGGAAAGATTGCATGGAAGCCTCCAACGCCGCATCTAGCCTTTTTTGAAGGCAGTCAAGTTGCATTCGGTATTGGGTGGGCAATGCTTTCTTACCCTTAGTGACCTCGGCAGGGTCAACCGAAGAAGAGCAAGAGGCCTGACCACCTGCCTCCGGAGCGGCAGTTGACGGAAAAGGTGGAGATATATAGGGGAATAGTTTCCCCACCATCGTAAGGGGGAACGTCCTCCACAGGGACAGATGGAAGGGTGCTGGGGCCACTGCAGCGCAGCCTTTTCCATCTGGGCTCGAGCCTTCCGGAACCTTCCTCTTCTGCCAACCAGAGAAGTGGGTTGTTGAGGGGGTAGTGGGAGGCAATGATTCCTCGGTGACCCCCTCCGGATGGATAGCAGCGATGGGCGGGTCATCCTCTGAAGGGATGCCCACCTCCGGGTCAACCGACGGGCCTGAAGTCCCCCGGTCAATAAACGGTGGAGGCACAACAGGAGCCTCTGCCCGTTCTGATGAGGCATACTCACTGGACGATTCAGCAGTCCCCTCCGAGGACTCGGCTGGAGCAGGGGGCGCACCAGGAGCGACGGGGGGAGGGGTCAGCACTTCCTTGTTGGCCTCCTCCCACTTGATAAGTCGGTGCATCGCCCTTGGAAACATGAGTTCCTCTGCAATAACCAAGCAAGAGTATATCAATTAGAACTAACAAGCATTGATGAAAAAGATGAACGTACCAAGGCTGGGGCTAATCTGGGTCACTTTAGAGCTAACGTTCGCTCGGTACATGAGCTCCTCACTCTGTACCAGACCTGAACCACTGAACTCCATGCCGGAGAGTATGTTCTTGGCGCGCTGGTAGGCTGGACTCTGGAGGAAATTTCGTAATGAGGGAGGAGCCGGCATATCTTCTGTCCAGCGGAGAGGACTGAAGGGCTGTGTAGGTAGTCGGATAAAGAAGAACTTTTCTTTCCACCATTTGTGTGAGGAAGGGAACCCTCCTAGGAATCTATGGTCGGGACCCGCCGAAAAACTAAAAGCCCCTTGCAAGCCGATCGGAACGAAGAATGAATGGAAAAGGCGAGGGGTCAGGGGATGTCGAAAAGCTTGAAGATAATGTACACCCCGCCCATCTGAGCAAAAGCGTTGGGAGCCATCTGCTGGAGGGGAATATCAAAATAGGAGATCACATTCATAAAAAAAAAGAAGGAATGAGGAAGCGGAGGCTCGACTCAACTTGCCCCAAAAAGAAGGTAAAGAAACCTACAGGAGGCTCCACCGACGTCTGGTCTACATTAGGGATCATCATCGCCATCTCGGTCGGAATGCCGTTGGCCTCAATGGCCGCCTCCAGAGCCTCCGGCCTCACCCTGAGGCAGACTCATGTCTCTCCGCTCGATAACCTTCCATGGTTCCTAAGGGACGAGGTTAAAAGAATCCTTAGAGATGAAGATGAAGACGAGGTGCACCAAGCAACGAAACCAGAAGGTGGTCGAACATCTTCATCTCCCCTTCTTATATAGAGGAAGCCGCCCGCATGTGTGCCATGGGGGCAAGACACGTGGAAGGCAAGGAATCGCCACATCGGGGCAGCGCCATGGAACAGCCGCTTGGCATGAGCCTGCTACAGCTGCGCACATCAATAAGAGATCGCGAAGAGAGCAGTGGGGGCACGTGGCGACGAGAAATTCGCGAAGGGACTTTGTCGCCATTAAAGAGAGTCATGCGCCTTTATGAAGGATGGACAGGTATCATTGCAGTACCTCGAAAGCCATAGAAGCCTTTTTGGGAAGACAAAACCAAAGAGGGATTGCCTCGAGACCCGAGGCAAATTCTATAATCCTCGGACTCGATATAACTGTCAAGGGAGCAATAACGGGTGCAAGGACCCACTGGAACATAGCTTCTTCATCACCACACTAGTCTGATCAGTCAGCAACACTTCCTTCGATCATACTTGAGGGGAGGGAACTTGTGATGGGGTTGAGTACCCCATGGCAGATATGTGGATTGAAGAAGCTGAGTGGCAAGATGTAGCAAGTTTGAACGACTCTCCTTTTAGAGCTCTCGAGACTCTCTCGGGAAGGGGATCCCTCGGGACCCCCTCCCGCGGTAGACATGCCCCGGAGATCAAATCAGGGGACCCACTCCCGGGATCACCTCGAGAAGCCAGGCCTCGAGGCCACCTCGGGGAAGCGGAGCGCCCGAGACCCCCCAGGCCAGATGACCCCAAGATCACCTCGGGGAAGCGGAGTCCAAGAAGCATTCGGCCTCAAGTAGCGGTCCCCCTTTCTTCAGATCTGTGGATAACCATCACCTATTATCGCGGAGTCATCAGGACCTATAAATGTCGCAACGGGCAGAACTTAATGACGGCGTGGATCGTTGCAAAGGTTAACCAATAACTGACAAACGGGGGGACGTGGCAAAGATCGTGGAGACGCACGAAGGCAGCCGTTGCAAGTATAAAAGGTACTCCAACCCCTCCGGTAAGTGGGTTATGCATTCTCTACTACTCGTATTTCTTCTTGCCTTTTTTCCATCTCCTCCATCAAGGCACTGACTTGAGCTTCGGAATGGGCTCCGCCGGACAACCTCTGGCGTGTTCCCCTAACGCTTGTGTTAATCTCGTAGTGTGTGAAGTTCTTCCTCCAACGTCAGTGTCCACGTGGGCTGAACCCTGGTGACTGACCGTCGACGTCGATTCCTTCCGGAATAATACATAAAAAATATACATGGTAGGGAAGCACTCACTATATATATATATATATAGAGTGTCTATTTTTTTATTTTTAAAAATAATTTTCAACCACTTCTATATTTTTACCAACTATTTAAAAACAGCTTTTCTGATTATCATCCCTATATCATATAGAAATAATTTTCATAACCGTTAGTAAATATTGAAAAACCACTTCTATTATTTTTTATAGGTACGATTTGAAAAACCGCTTATGTAGTTATAAATTCAGGTACGATTCAAATCGCTCTGAAATCCTTTAGATGTAAAAACACTTATAAACTGTTCCTACACGCCATGGATACAAGAGCGATTTCGAAACACCTAAATATAAAATTGTTTCTACAAATAGATCCGACCCCAGGCCAAGTTAGAATTAGACCCGACCTCGGGCTCGTAACCGGTTCATATATCTATTGACCCGATTTTGACCCAAATCAGTCGACTGCCGAAAGACCTTACATCGGGTCAGGTCCGAACAAGACCCGACCTCATAACCAATTTGGATATCTGTTGACCCGATTCTGACCCAAACCAGTCGATTGCCGATAGACCCGGCACCGGGCTAGGTCCGAACCGGACCCGACCTTGTAACTAATTCGAGTATTCGTTGATTCGATTCTAACCCAAATTATTCGACTATCGATTCAAATTTTTATTTTTTTATTTTTTCTTGGAAGAATTTTTTTATAGATATAACTATAGATTCGAACTTATATCTCCTAAATTAAAATTTAATATTCTAACCAACTAGACTACAATTATGAATACTAGTTAATTATTTAATAATTAATTTTTTTAATATATTATTATTCAATTTTTAGATATCTCTAACTATTACGTCCAAATTATGCATCCATTCTCTGCGCCCTGCGAACTTCTTTCCGACTTTTAAAATCCTAATCTGCTGGCATTAATTCCTTTGATCCCAGGCGCATCACCATACCAGCGATAATCGTGGTTTGTCTCCCTCTGGATTTCTATGGGGTCTGAGCCAAGAGGCCGCTAAGGTGACGGTTCCACTCTTATACTTCTTTCCGGCTTTTAAAGCTTTAAGTTCTCTGGTACCCTAACCTGCCCTGTGCGGTGAAGATGAAAAGTTAATTTATGTTTTCTTTGTCATTTCTAAAAAGTAGTAGCATATTAATATAGTCAATTTGTTCATTGAGATCATTTTAATGTCTCTTTCACTAGTGCAATAAGTTCACTCATTGCGCTAATATTATTTGTGAGTGGATGTACATTGGAAGATATTGGATCGCACTGTTAATCCTTTGAAGTTTTAGACTAAATCTTTTTTTTCTTAAATGGTGATGTTTGATTGATAGATGGATCGAGAATGAAAGATAGGACATTGAAGTTTTGAAGGAATCATTAATTTCTTGACTAAAAAGGATGAACAAAATATCTATTTTACATAATTCATTCATCCAAAATTCAGAAAATTGCAAATACAAATTACATATAGAGTGAATTATCTGAGTTTCATCTCTTTAACCTTAACAATAAATACATCAAGTAGGTTAGCCTTTGATACAAGGTTCGTAGAATCGCGATCCTACGCAGGATCGATTTAGGGTCAGGATCGGATCGGTCAGGATCGGATCGTAAAATCGTACGATCCTATCAAAAACCCTTAAAATGAAAAAATATACAATTTTTATTAACACTATAATGAAAATAATCACGTTTAACTTCAAGAATATTCTATTTATTACAAGATGATCCAATTTAATTGTCAACCTATTAGATAATAGACATCTAAAGACTCATCATTTTAGATAAAAGATATAACATAATATTATTAATCAAAAACTAACTAAAAAATAATTAAATAGATATTTAAATAATCTTAAAACACTAACACTAACGATGTAAAAGATAAAAAAAAATAATAAAAAAGATTAATAATCTTCTGGGCCTCTGAAAAGGCTTTAAACAATATTTTTTGGGATTCAATCTTAAAACTAACTTGTAGATCTTTGAACGAGTTTCAATTTGATATATTATAGGTCACGTGGTTCAATCCGAGTCAAAAGTTATGACCTCTTAAAGCTTTCATCGATCCTGTTCTGATCCTGTTCCGATCCTGTCCGATCCTATACGATCCTGTCCGATCCTGTCCGATCCTACCGATCCTGCTGCGATCCTGCTACAAAAAACGATTCTGCGCGATTCTGGATCGTTTTGTGGTCCAGGATCGTAGGATCGTACGATCCTACGATCCAGGATCGCGATTTTGTAAACTATGCTTTGATATCTTTTATGTTTTGGATCTCATAAATAAGCCCACTAAAATTATATTTTAAACATTATCAAATTGTATATAAGCATGTTTTACGAAAATTTTTCATCGGATGATCCTGTCGCAGGGCGAGGTGGACTTTCAAAGATGAGGTGGACTCATGCACTGCTTTTGTTGACTTCGAACGGTAAGGAAAATGACCGTCAGCAACCCGCCGGGAAAAATCCTCGACAAGGCACTCCGATGATCAAGTCAGTCTCCGATGGAAGAAATGAAAGTAGAAGAAGCACTGTAGTAAAACTCTATCGCGCGTATCTGTGCGTGAAGTGCGGAGGACCTTATATAGCCGAGGGAGCCGATAATTTCTGTCTTACGTCTGTCACCTTTTTGTCTCATGCGGGGACAGATCAAGGGTACTGTCAGCTTACCGATTGGCACCGACCGACATCGCCTAGTTTGACATAGGCAGGGGTTGTTGTGGTACGGAATGTCAAGGTATGTTAGAAAATTACTATGTCAGCGAGATATTCGCGATTCAGACACGAGTGGTGTCAGGCCTAAGCCGTCCTGCGTCGACTCTCGTACTACCTTTGCTAGTATAGTGTCAGAGAGTGGGTGTTCCCTAGGAAAACAATAATTCCTGAGTTGGATCGCTGATCGGCTGCCCCGAGTGAGCCCTCCCAAAGCAGTCAATGCCCCTTAGGCTAAGCAAAGGGGCAACTGAGTCTGTGCAGTCCAAGTCTTTGTAGGACTCGGACTCGGGCTAGGCCAACGCGATTCATCTCTATGACATATGACTAGGAGACCTAGCGAGGAGTTGAATGACTGCTGGATGTGTGCTGATCGAGCGACCCTAAACCCGACCTCTCTTTGAGGCAACTTCAGACCTTATTAGGTGGTCTCTCATTTAGGCCTCCCAACCCGAGTGGGTTGTACTGTGACACCGGACTGTCAAGGTCTTTCCAACGATGATCTATCTCCCTACGATACCATGTGATTCGACCAGGCTATGTCTAGATACAGTCAGGATCATCGAACATGATGATAAATCCAAAAGTATAGTCGTGACCAACGTTTTAGGATTATCTTTCCATTTCTTTTTCCATGTATTCAATGTGTTGAATCTGATATATAGAACTAAGATGATTGACCATTATCACTTAAAACCATCAAGTAACAAATTTTTAAGATACAAAGGCTTAATTATTTAAATCTCACACCAGAACAGACTCATATTATTATCACAACAGCTATTGGTTATCACTCACTCTTATTGCTAATAAACCTCCATCTCATAGCCATAGGCATGCAAATCATGACCACCGTAGCCAGATCTGAAAAGATCAACCACCACGAGTCCTCCCACCCTCCCTCCTCACTCTGTGGCCGGAGCAGGCTCCTCGGTTGCTGCCGGAGCTTCCACGGGTTCCTCTGCCTTGGGCTCTTCAGCTACCGGAGCAGGGGCCTCTGGCTTGGCCTCCTCTGCAGGAGCCTCCACCGGAGCTTCGGCACCCTCTTCAGCTTCCGTAGCAGGGGCCTCGGGATCGGCCTCCTCGGCCGGTGCCGGAGCCTCTGCGGTTTCCTCTACGACGGTCTCCTCAGCCGGAGCTTCGGCGCCCTCTTCCACTGCCGAAACAGGGGCCTCTGGCTCGACCTCTTCGGCCGGCGCCGGAGCTTCTGGGGTTTCCTCTGCGTTGAGCTCCTCCTCCGGCACGGCAGCCTCGGCCACCGGGGCGGGCGGGGCCTCAATCGGAACCTCCACGACCGGAGCTGATTCAACCTGCAACACGATCCAAGTTCAATCAATAATCAAAACTACTCCAGTCCATATACGGGCCCTCAAAGAGAAGTTTCAAACACTGCAGCGAGCAAGCTCACCTCGACAGAAGCCATGGGAGGTGGAAAGTGGAGGAGATGGAAATGAAGCCTGAAGGGATGCGAGTGCGCTCTCGGAGCGAGAGGGTATTTATAGAGGCGAGCTAGGTCCATGCCTAGCTCCATGGCCATAAGAATCTTGACAGGCAACACGCCACATACAATTGGCTGGCCGCCATGCCATGCCATGCCGACTCCATTTCACGCATGTAGCTTTCCACCTGTTTGGATCGGCACGATCCATTTGCACTCCGACTCTCGACATGGATTTTTCGGTGAATTACTCGCCGTCCGATGAATCGTGGGAGAGGAGCATCAGCCGTAGATTTTCGCGCGGGTGGAGCCACGGAGGCATCTGCAAAAGCAACGGGAAAAAATTGGCAAGTTGGCGGGTTCTCCTTTTTGCGAGGTGGGGGGAGGAAAGGACGAATGCAGCGGGGCCCGCGGGAGGACGATCAGGGCTTGGGCGGTGGGAGGTGGGCCCGCTGCCTTGCGAGGATGAGTCGATGCTGACGTGGTCGTCTGGCCGGGGGAGCTCCGTGCATGAGCGGACAGCTCAGATGGGGCCCAACTGCAGCGACGTGTCGCAGACAGTTCGAACGAAAGCGCATTGCTGATTCTGCTGGCGTACGGATCGAGAGCGTGCATTGAATTACAATTAATTCAGTGAACGGGGAAGCCGATTTCGTTTTGAATGTATTTTCGTTTTGAATTGCAATTAAATTAACCATCGGATTGCTAATTTAGATAGGGTTAGACATGGGAAAGTGTGTAGCTTTGATAATTTATTTTAAACATTCTTCAATCGCATGTGAGCCCATCAATCGATGCGATGCACCGTTTACGATGGAGATGGGCACACTCGCTCACGCCTCACGACAAACCACACTCCTCATCAAACTCAATTCCAACTCCAATTCTAAACGATATATACTTCCACTTGATTCGAGATATCATCATTCCCACAAATCTCAAAGTCCCACGTATCCTTCAACTAAACCGTCGATGCAACCTACCGCCATTATGAAACTCGAATAAAAAATTACAATAATTTATTTTAATTATTATTATTTTAACACTTGGGGCCAAAGAGGAAAAGTGTAGGGCCTTGATTTTTTTTTTTTATTGACCTCGAGTTGATTGGATCATTCCACCGAAAGGTTTCTTATTATGAGTGAATTTTATTGGGACATGTTAGTTTATAAGTTGTAAATGGACCTAAAATGAAGGAGATCACGTTTCTATTAGCTGTAGTACAGTAGAAAGCAGAGCACGAGTAATTATAATAAGAAAACAATAAATAAACAAAGTGGCCTTAAATGAGTTCCTTGTTGATCTGAAATTTTGATGGATATATATGGCCGAGCAATGCAAAAGGGCATTGGCCATAAAAATTAGATCGATGCATACAAGAGGATGTGCCTGGGAGAGCATTGCCAGATCGATGGATCTTTCTTTTGTATCAGTTTGGTGGTCACCATCGCCACTTTAGCTGACGCCCATGCTTCTACAGAAATTGGACACTGTTTTGCCGTGCGACTCATGATCACTGCTCTAACCTGTTCATGGCTCGACGAAAAGTGAAAACTATATATTCCTAGAGCCATTTCCTTCTAATCCGATAAGAAATTTGACATCTGTCCTGAATTAGAGAGGATATGAAGAAATTTTTATATCTGATTATATTAATCAAGTATTCGAGTATAAATATTTTCGAATATAAATATGGAGATAGATATGATAATATCTCACTAATACCTTTTATATATATATATATATATATATATATATATATATATATATATATAAAATAAATTGATGCTACAGACAAGTCTTGTGCAGATGAGTCTGCAACAAACATGATTTCATTTTTTTCTTTCTTTTTTTCTTATTGTGTCAATCATATTATATCTTTAAGCTTTAATGGTTAAGTTATAGGATTAAGTATAAAAAAATAGATTAAAATTTGTACGGAGTTTGAGTGATATCTATATTCTCTGAGGACTAACTCATCGGTAGTTCGAGGGGGGAGAGGTAAATTCTGCAAGGTTGCTTGATGAGATTTTGTGAGAGGAATCTGAGAAGGAAGAAACGAATTAGGAGGATAGTTGGAAGAGTCTCCGGCGCAACCACTCGAAGCCTCAAGTCAAATATTAGCACGGGCGGAGCCAACTCAGGCCCAGTGCGGGCAACTGCCCACATTGGGTTCAGAAAAAAATATAAATTATTATTACACATAATAAATAAATTGATTATTGTATCAAATGAAGACCTGATTTTAATTTTTCTAATGCAATAGGTGATTTGAAATATTGCTATTGTAGTTATTTATAATCACCATATCTGTCTGCTATGCTTTTTTAGTATTTTTTTCCCGGTAGTATATTGATACTATATCAATATATGACTCGCTAAATCTACGTTTAATTTAGGACTTTAATGTGATTTGTGAGTTAGAGTTGGTCATTGTCTCGTCATGTAATAATGTCACGGCTTGCGAAGCGGAGAGCTTCAACCGTGATACTACTATCAGGCCTACTGTTGGAACTAAATTGAGCAAAACATCCTTTGTAATATGACCATCTATGATAACGATAATTTGCCTATACTGAATCAATATCCTAACGCTGTCCTTGGATATCAGTCTCAAAAAAGAAGACTAGAAGGCAATTAGGGTTCTTACAGCTACCTGGTGTTGTGGGTGAAGTTACCTTTTTTTATAGGAGAGAGATAGGAAACCACATTCCCTACTGATTTAAGGTTTCCGCCATAGCCAAGATCTTTAATTATGCATTTAATGAGGAGTAAAGAGGAATGTTTCACCTGGGGCCACGTTCTCCCTGTCGTTTCATCCACATTCTTAGTGACCGTTGCACCCTTATTTGTTAGGGACATGGAGACGGAGATCGTCAGGGTTGGAACAGGATTTTTCGGAATTCCGAGTTGATCGGGATGGTCTCGACTTGGATTGGTCGATCTCGACTTGGGATCTTACTCTAAGTTGGGCTTGCCAGCCCTTCTACCGTAATATCAATGAATGAGCTCTCAAGTCGGGGAGCGTCTACCTCGAAACACCCAAGTTGGGAGTTTCGAGGCAGCCAGTCGGGTTAGGGGTGTGTGTGTGTGTGCGCGCGCACTACCCTAATTCTCTGAGGACCAACTCACAGGTGGTTCGAGGGTGAAATGGGGGGAGGGTAAATCCTGCATGGTTGTTGACGAGATTTTATGGGGGAAATCTAAGAAGCAAGAAATGAGTCAGGAGGACGGCCGGAGGAGTCTCCGATGTAGCCACTCCGATACTCAAGTCAGATACTGGTCTCAGAAAAGAAGATACTAGAATGCAATTAGCATTCTCGCAGTTATCTAATGTTGTGGTAGAAGATACCTTTTTATTGGAGGGAGACAGGAAATCCACGTTCCTTGTTGATCCGAGATTTCCAATACCATTATCACATGTACGCCAGGATCTTTTATTATGTATTTAATGGGGAGTAAAAGGGAGCATTTCTCCTGGGGCCACGTTCACTCTGTCGTTTCATCCACGTTCCTAGTGACTATTGCACCTTCATCTGTTAGGGAGATAGAGATGGTTAGGTTTGGAACGGGATTCTTGGGAATCTTGAGTTGATCGAAACGGTCTCGACTTGGGCTCTTACTCTAAGTTAGGCTTGTTAGCCCTTCTACGGTAATACCAATGAATGAACTCTCAAATCAGGGACGGACCCCTTGAAACACCCAAGTTAGGAGTTTCGAGGCTAGGTCAGGTGTGTGTGTACATATATATAGGGTCAACTCATCGATGGTTCAAGGGTGAATTTTAGGGGGGGGGGGGTAAATTCTGTATGGTTGCTGACAAGATTTTGTAGGGAGAATTTGAGAAGGAAGAAACGAGTCAGGAGGATAGCTTGAGGAGCCTTCGGCATAGCCACTCCGATGCTCAAGTTAGATACCAATCTCAGAAAAGAAGAAACTAGAAGGCAATTAGGGTTCTCGTAGATATCTGGTGTTGTGGGAGAAGATACCTTTTTATAAGAGAGAGGCGGGAAACCCACTTTCTCCACTAATCCGAGATTTCCGTCACCATTATCCCATGTAAGTCAGGATCTTTTATTGTAAAGGAGAACGTATCTCTTGGGGCGACGTTCTCCCTATCGTTTCATCCACCTTCCTAGTCATCATTGCACCTTTATCTGTTAGGAAGATGGAGGCGGAGATGGTCAGGGTCTGAATAGGATTCCTGGGAATCCCGAGTTGATTAGGATAGTCTCGACTTGGATTGGTCGGTCGGTCTCGACTTGGGCTCTTACTCTAAGTTGGGCTTGTCAGCTCTTCTTCAGTAAAACCAATGAAGAAGCCTCAATTAAGGGAGTGGCTGCCTTGAGACACCCAAGTCGGGAGTTTTGAGGCAGCCAGTCGGGCCAGGTGTATGTGTCCGTACTACCTTGATTCTCCGAGGGTAAACTCATAAGTGGTTTGAGGGTGAATGTGGGAGGGGAGGTAAATCCTGCATGGTTGCTGATGAGATTTTATAAAGGGATCGGAATCTGAGAAGGAAGAAACAATCAGGAGGATGGTCAGAGGAGTTTCTGGTGCAGCTACTCCGGTACTCAAGTCAGATACCGATCTAAAAAAAAAGATACAAGAAGGAGCAGTGTTCTAAATAACGTCCCAGATGTTCGCCTGGGCGGGAGGTGGCACAAATCCATCCCGATTTTGTCGGAAGTGGTATTTAAGGTAGTTGAACGTGTAAGGAAAAAAACCTTTCGGTTGCCTTGCTTGCCGCCACTTTCGTCGATTTGTAGCTGCTGTCGCCCGTTGCTGCCATCCACCGCTGCCATCGATCATCTACCGCATACTGGTAAGGTTTTCAAAAATCTAATCTCGATTTTAAATTTTTTTCGCGTGAAGGATGCCGCGTCGAACTTGACGCGCGGGCATGGATGAGTCGCTTGAGCCCAATGATGCGGTCGGACGCATAGCGATGCCTTCGCGCATGTGCAATGAGTGCGGTGGCCATGATGTGTGCGACTCATGAGTCACGAATTAGGTTTTAACATTTTTTTTTCTGTTTTGTTGTTTCTGATTTTATTTTTTATTTTTTTATTTTTCTGTTTCGTTTTTTTGATGTATTTTTGATTTTTTTAATTTGTTTGTTTCTGATTTTTTTGGGGTTTCTTTTTTTTTTTTTCATTTTTTGGCGTTTCTGATTTTTTTCTTGTTTTTTCATTTTTTTTGTTTCTTTTTTCTTTTTTATTTTTCTGTCTGTTTCATTTTTTTGTATTTTGTACTTTTTCAAATTTTTTTTGTATTTGTATTTTTTTGTTTTTTCTGATCTTTTGTTCTTTTTTCCTGATTTTTTTGTTTTATTTTCATTTTTTGGGTCTGTTTTTTTGACTTTTTTCCTATTTTTATTTGTAATAATTAGAATATTAGTCTAATATATTTTATTAGTTTTAATAAATTTTTATTATAATTTTTAATTTTTATTTGATTATTGAAAATTAATGGCAGAAAATGAGAAATAACTGGAGGTGGAATTGAAGTGAAAATTTACTGATATTGCTTGGGATTATGGAGTGTTGTATTGCAAAGGAAAAAGAGACTGGATCACTTGCAAATTGTGTACAAAGCTTATTAAGGAAGGAGTTTATCGGATGAAGCATCATACTGCTGGTATTGTTGGACAAGTTGAAGCATGCACTAAAGCATCCGATGAAGATAAAAAAAGAGTAAGAGCTTATCTTGAAAATAACAAGAATAAGAAGCGAGAAATGGTGAAAGAACTAAAAGAAGAGAGAGTGGAAGTGAATATATGTGTTGAATTGGTTGATTTAGAAGATGAAGATTGTCTGAGAAATTCTCCTAAAATGAAGTCAAAGCACCGTATGTCTATTGATAAGTGGACATTTGCAATCGATCCAACAAAGGCAAGACGACAAAATATTAATATTTCATTGAAGTTAAAGTTTACAAATGATATGCATCTGTACCTTGCAAGATGAATTTGAGCGGGCAGGGGCGTAGCCAGACTTTCAAATTACATAGGGTTACTATGATTGATATAAAAATTTAATTAATTCTAAAATATAAATAACATAAAAATTATGTGAATATTAACTTGTAGAAGACATAAAATAAAAATATTCAATATTCAATACATCCAAAATCATAGAAAATATTATTGAAGTTGTGCTCTTCGGTTCTTCTTATAATCAAACTCATTAATGATTATATCGTTATCGATATTTTCAACCAACTCCCGTTCAATGTAGATGACCATAGAATCTGTTAAAAACTCTTCTTCCATCTTATTACGAAGAGCTGTTTTAACAAGTTTCATAGCTGAAAATGCTCGTTCCGTTGTTGCTGTAAAGACGAGAAGAGTTAAAACAAGACGAATCAACCTGTCAATTAAACAAATATATTAATCAAATGGTATAGTTATAATATATAAACTATAACAAATAAGAAACGACTTTTTACCAAAGGGCGTACCCAAGAATTGACATATACCAAAAGATGTACCATGGTTTCATTTTCACCAAAGGGCGTACTGATTTTAGTGAACTTCCTCTTATACTCCTCCTGCTATGTACTGCCTTTCTTTTTCTCTCTCAGTAACAAATTCTGAGACGTCTGCACATGCTTTTTCAGACTTTTATTTTAAAATAATATATTATGGAATCGGCGCTAAACTAAAAAACGTAAGATAAAAATCGAAAAAATATTTCAGTTAAAAAATATCTCATCCAACGTGATTTAAAAATATAAATAAATGATTTTTATATTTGATTAATAGAAATTAATATATTAAATAATATTTAATAAATATATTAATAAATAAATTTTTTTTTTGAAAAAAATAGAGCGTGAGCCTGAAATCTATTGATTTCAGGCCCACGCTGGGCCTGAAATATTTTTATTTCAGGCCCAACGTGGGCCTGAAATCTTTTGATTCAGACCCGACGTGGGCTCAAATTTTTTTTCCTATTTTAAAAAGATATTAATATATAAAAAAACCTATCAAAACACTTAATTTCATATTAAAACGCAGGGTCTAAAGTCACGCTAGGAGGGCCTGAACACAGATGTGTTCAGGCCCTCCAGGCCTAAGGAATGTTCAGGCCCTCCTTGGGCCTGAACACAATCTTGGATAAATATAAATAAATTAAATAAAAATATCAATAGTTCTAGTTATAGTTGAGCTAGGAGATGATATTTTTGGTGTCCAAACTTCTAATTGTTAGGACCAAAAGGAATTAGGATATCTCCACAATGACATGATATTGTCCACTTTGGGCCTAAGCCCTCATGGTTTTGCTCTTGGGTTCACCCCAAAATGTCTCATGCCAATGGAGATACCATATTCCTTATAAACCAATGATCTTCCCATGTGTTTCTCAATGTGGGACTAAGTTTGCACCCTTGTAACCTCTAACAATTCCCCCCTCAAACAAAGGACTACATGCCCCCACCACAAACGGAAACCTTTTCCGTTCTTGATGTCTGATCCACTAGGACTTTCTGTCCCTCGGTCTACCTGACCTACTAGGACTTTACCACCTAACCGCAGCTAGAACTGGTCCATTTTGATCAAGACACGAGAGCCCACATATCCTTTATTTAAGGCTTAACGCACATGGTTAGATCTGGATGAGCAACCTGGCTCTGATACCATTTGTTAGGACCAAAAGGAATTAGGATACCTCCACAATGGCATGATATTGTCCACTTTGGGCCTAAGCCCTCATAGTGCTCTTGGGCTCTCCCCAAAAGGCCTCTTGATCCACCATTTCCACAAAAGTCCCACAGGCAAATCTCAACATCTTGCATCAACCAAGTCCAAGTAATGCTTAAACTTAACTATAGGAAGTGTCTCACATCAATGTGCTTTGTCCTCTCATGAAGCATCTGATCCTTCGTGAGGAAAATGACACTCTGACTATCACAAAAGACTATAGAAATCTGCAAGTCTTTGCTAAGCTCACTGAAGAGTCTTTTTAACCAAATAGCTTTCTTATAAACTTCCCGTAAGTGATCTACTTTTATCAATATCACCTTATGACGACAACATCACCTATTACTGTGTATCCCTGCAGAACATATAAATTGACGGTTTTCCTTAGTCCCTTCATCACAACAAGAGACCCTTTACTGACCTTCACAGTTCCACCTTCACCAGTGTACTTGTACCCTTTAGAATCAAGAATACTCAAAGAGATCATATTTCTCTTCAAATCAGGAACGTGCCTCACATTACCAAGTGTTCGATGGCATCATCAAGCATCTTAATTCTGACCGTACCAATACCAGCAAGTCTGCAAGATGTATTATTGCCCATCAAAACGGCACCACTCGAAACCGTTTCATATGTTGAAAACTAGTTCCGATTGGGACACATATGAAACGTACAACCAGAATCAAGAATCCATCTATCTTGCAGAGGGGTGAAATAACTCCCTATGGACAAGTATAACATATAATCCAAAGTAAACAAGTCTCCAATATATGCATGTCAATCAAGTGCAGAAATCAAATGCAGCAAACAATACACGATGCAAAATATGCACATGATGCAATGATATGTGTCACCCCTGACACCAGTCAGATCATCATCCACCTGTCATAAATGGACGTCCGAGTGGGTAGGGCTATGACAACTGTACGCACCCTGCTATCACTGCTCTGAGTGACCGAGTGGACAGGATGCTGGCGGAGGTCACTCTCCTATCCCAAGCAATGGGGGAGTCAAGCTCTCATCTTCTCGTGTCTCAGGACGAGAAGGGATCCCTGTCTGCTACCACGCCCGGAACCACCCTCCAAATCGTGGCCGAACGAAGCAATACAGGGCAAATGCACACACCCTATGGTAGCCACTACCCCTAAGTGGATGTGTGTGCATATCCTCATGTAACTGACGATGGGCTCAGACTACATAGGAGTCGATGATCGTTAGCATGCAATAATGCAAGGATGGTGCATGACCCAAACACATATAACACCCACCAAGTCCTCAACTAACACCTCAATGTGCTAGGTATAGGTCTGAATCCTATATCATGGGATACAAGTAACCTACTAGGTAGACTGAAAAAGTAACCAGTGATCTATCAATGTCAAAATGCAAGAGGAAATATATCACTACATCTATGCCCAAATATATATACACATAACCACTACTGAGACTGTATGAAGTAAAAAGGGAGATAATCTCAAAGATATGCAACAGATATCAAATACAGGAATACTAAGGCAGATATAGCATATAAACTTACTGTTATCTATAACAAACCATGCATAGCTCTGATACCATTTGTTAGGACCAAAAGGAATTAGGATACCTCCACAATGGCATGATATTGTCCACTTTGGGCCTAAGCCCTCATGGTTTTGCTCTTGGGCTCTCCCCAAAAGGCCTTATGCCAATGGAGATAAACCAATGATCTTCCCATGTGTTTATCAATGTGGGACTAAGTTTGCACCTTGCAACCTCTAACAAACCCCCCCTCAAACAAAGGACCATATGCCCCCACCACAAACGGAAACACTTTCCGTTTAGATGTCTGATCCACCAGGACTTTCTGCCCCTTGGTCAACCTGACCTACTAGGACCACCTAGCCGCAACTAGAACTGGTCCTCTTTGATCAAGACACGGGAGCCCACATATCCTTTTATTAAGGCTTAACGGACATGGTTAGATCTGGATGAGCAACCTGACTGTGATACCATTTGTTAGGACCAAAAGGAATTAGGATATCTCCACAATGGCATGATATTGTCCACTTTGGGCCTAAGCCCTCATGGTTTTGCTCTTGGGCTCACCCCAAAAGGCCTCATGCCAATGGAGATACCATATTCCTTATAAACCAATGATCTTCCCATGTGTTTCTCAATGTGGGACTAAGTTTGCACCCTTGCAACATTTAACACTAATGATTATAAATTATGTTGCAATAGGAGATTTTTAGGTCTATCAGTGGGTTTTCACCAAAACCCACTGATGAACCTAGGATATTTGGATTTCTCAAAATCCAATATCAATAGTTAGAGTTGAGCTAGGAGATGGTGGTGTCCAAACTTCTAATGATTATAAGTTATGTTGCAATAGGAGATTTTTATGTTTATCAGTGAGTTTTCATCAAAACCCACTGATGGACCTAGGATATTTGGATTTCTCAAAATCCAATATCAATAG
Organism: Boesenbergia rotunda; assembly: GCA_024364735.1. NCBI lineage: Eukaryota > Viridiplantae > Streptophyta > Magnoliopsida > Zingiberales > Zingiberaceae > Boesenbergia > Boesenbergia rotunda. The sequence goes on from JAGFNQ010004846.1 coordinate 631,261, forward strand.
TTAGAGTTGAGCTAGGAGATGATATTTTTGGTGTCCAAACTTCTAATGATTATGAATTATGTTGCAATAGGAGTTTTCTAGGATGAATAAGTGGGTTTCGGTGAAAACTCACTGATGGACCTAGGATACTTGGATTTCTCCATACTTGATATCTCTATTTAGAATTTACTTAGGAGATATTATTTCTGATGTGCAAACATAGTACCAATAATTTTCAGTTATGTTCTCTAACCATATCAATTGACACACAGATGTATAAATATGACTGCATCTTGGGCACAGTTAAAAGAAACCTCTCTATCAACATGATTTCAAAAATATAAATGTTGGTGCTTGGATGGCTAGAGAGGAGGGGGGGGGGTGAATGTAGCCAGACACAGAAGTTTTGCACTCTTTGAAATTTCTGCACTTGAAGATTAGCAGCAGCAGTGGAAGCAGAATACAGAGAAATGCAGAAACGTAGGAAAAATAGAGACAAACTGAACTAACAAACAAGATCGCTAACAAGGAGGATTTACAAGGTTCGGGGATAACTTGCTCCTACTCCTTGGCGTGCCCGTGAGGTGGGCGATCCCTTGATCGTCGGCAGATCAAGCCCTGGGAAATCCGGATATCAAATGGAATCTCCTTCTCGGTGGAGAGACCTCTCCACAGCAAGTCTCAACAGAATATATGGAATGAAAGAACAGAGACAAACAACAACAAAGCTTACAGAGCACTCGGACAGAAGAAACCCAAGAGCTCTACACCGAGCTCCACTCAGCACAAACCTCACGCAAGAACTCCCTGCTCTTCGTGTCTGCTTGCTGATGGACTCGGTAAGCTCTTTTTCTCTTCCAAGTGCTCAAGTATCATAGTATATGCTCAAGCTTTTAGATTCACAGTGATTGACAAGGATGAAGAAGTGTTGCTCGAACAGATTGCCAAAGGATGATCAAGTGTTGCAGCAAGAGCTCTCTCCTTCTCTTCTTCGCCAGCTAACACTTAACCTACTGTTGCTGTCGCCAGACGCTCCTCTGCAGCTCCCAGCTGCTCATCTGCAATAGCCCCAGCTACACTGACCTCTCCTGGACTCCCTGAGCTCTCCTCAACTGAGCCCCAGTCGAGCCCCAGGTCAGCTTCCAGTCGTTGCCAGTAGCGCCAGCGTCCGTTGAAACCTGAGAAGGAGAAACAACCAAACCTGATACATGGAAAGTCCCCAATTGACTCTCCTCCTTTGTTTGAATCCTCCTGTATCACCTGCACACTTAATAGACACTTAGCAAATGAAATCAACGAGAATATGTAAGCAGCAGAGAAAATACAGAGCAAAAACAGACGCGATCAGAACTCTGACAATGGATTTGAATTAAAGTTTACTGCTACTGATCGGTCACCGGACCGATCAGAGATGACCCCGATCGGTCACCGGACCGATCAGGGTAAGCCCAGACCGATCAGGCTCCATCCTGATCGGTCCCCTGTGAGAAAACTGGGATCGCGACTTCTAGTGATCGGTCACCAGATCGATCACAGATCGTGGATCGATCACCTGACCGATCCACCCCTTTGCTGAGGGGTTTTCCAGCTTCGCAAGATAAACCCACTGATCGGTCACTTGACCGATCAGGGTGTGATCTGATCAGTCTGGTGACCGATCAGGTCATTCCCTGATCGATCAGGATCCATCCTGATCGGTCATAATGAGGAACTTGCGATATTTGATCGGTCATCCTGACCGATCATAAGTTTCTCCCCAAGGCTACTGACCTCTCTCTGATCGTTCACCAGAACGATCAGAAGCTCAACAGAAACCTTTCTATTCTCTCCCTAATTGGTCACCAGACTGATCAGGCATTACTGGATCGGTCACCAGACTGATCCACAACAGGAGTTCGTGCCAATCTCCCTGATCGGTCACCAGACCGATCCAGTGACTCCCAATTCAACTCTAAGTCAAGAGAACGGCTCCCGAGCCTTCTCTGACTCGTGCTCAGTCCCTCGGACCAGGGCTCCGTGCCCAGCTTCACTCACCGGGACATCATTCAACCTAGCTTCACTCACTAGGACCTGACTTCACTCACCAGGGGTTCGGTCACCCGGCTTCACTCACCAGGACCCGGCTTCACTCACCGGGATTTCAACCTAGCTTCACTCACTAGGATTTCAATCACCTGACTTCACTCACCAGGACCCGGCTTTACTCATCGGGATTTCAACCTAGCTTCACTCACTAGGAATTCAATCACCTGGCTTCACTCACCAGGACCCGGCTTCACTCACCGGGATTTCAGTCAACCTGGCTTCACTCACCAGGACCCGGCTTCACTCACCGGGATTTCTTTCACCTGGCTTCACTCACCAGGACCCGACTTTACTCACCGGGATTTCAACCTAGCTTCACTCACTAGGGTTTCGTGCCTAGTCCCCGACCAGGACTTAATCCGAATTTACTCAACCAAACTTAAATCGTTGTCAACACTAAAACAACAATCGGGCCAGACTGTATCAACAATAAAGAGATAATTTTTTATATTTGATTAATCTAAATTAATATAATAAATAATATTTCTCAATTTGAGCATGGGAGTCCTCAACCTCTACTTGCTTGCATAAGAATTTTTCTTGTATTTCGTGTGCTTCTGTTGATACTTCATGCAATGCTGAAGCCAAGCCTTGGGCCTGAAGACAAATGACTTTAGGCCCAAGGGCACTGAAAATTCATTTATTTTAAAAATATTTTTTTATATTTAATTATTATTTATTAAATTAATTATTTATAGGGTCTGAAATTATTTGACTTCAGGTCCTCCTAGCTCAACTCTAACTATTGATATTGGATTTTGAGAAATCCAAATATCTTAGGTCCATTAGTGGGTTTTGGTGAAAACCCACTGATAGACCTAAAAATCTCCTATTGCAACATAATTTATAATCATTAGAAGTTTGGACACCAAAAATACCATCTCCTAGCTCAACTCTAACTATTGATATTGGATTTTGAGAAATCCAAATATACTAGGTCCATCAGTGGGTTTTGGTGAAAACTCACTTATAGACCTAAAAATCTCCTATTGCAATATAATTTATAATCATTAGAAGTTTGGACACCAAAAATACCATCTCCTAGCTCAACTCTAACTATTGATATTGGATTTTGAGAAATCCAAATATCCTAGATCCATTAGTGGGTTTTGGTGAAAACCCACTGATAGACCTAAAAATCTCCTATTGCAACATAATTTATAATCATTAGAAATTTGGACACCAAACATACCATCTCCTAGCTCAACTCTAACTATTGATATTGGATTTTGAGAAATCCAAATATCCTAGGTCCATTAGTGGGTTTTGATGAAAACCCACTGATAGACCTAAAAATCTCCTATTGCAACATAATTTATAATCATTAGAAGTTTGGACACCAAAAATACCATCTCCTAGCTCAACTCTAACTATTGATATTGGATTTTGAGAAATCCAAATATCCTAAGTCCATCAGTGGGTTTTGGTGAAAATCCACTGATAGACCTAGAAATCTCCTAATGCAACATAATTTATAATCATTAGAAGTTTGGACACCAAAAATACCATCTCCTAGCTCAACTCTAACTAGAACTATTGATATTTTTATTTAATTTACTTATATTTATCCAAGATTATGTTCAGGACCAAGGAGGTCCTGAACATTCCTTAGGCCTGGAGGGCCTGAACATATCTGTGTTCAGGCCCTCCTAGCGTGACTTCAGACCCTACATTTTAATATGAAATTAAGTGTTTTGATATATTTTTTTATATATTAATATATTTTTAAAATAGAAAAAAAAATTTGAGTCCACGTCAGGCCTGAATCAAAAGATTTCAGGCCCACGCTCTATTTTTTTTAAAAAAATTTATTTATTAATTTATTTATTAAATATTATTTAATATATTAATTTCTATTAATCAAATATAAAAATCATTTATTTATATTTTAAAATCACGTTGGATGAGATATTTTTTAACTGAAATATTTTTTCGATTTTTACCTTTCGTTTTTTAGTTTAGCCCCGATTCCATAATATATTATTTTAAAATAAAAGTCTGAAAAAGCATGTGCAGACGTCTCAGAATTTGTTATTGAGAGAAAGAGAAAGGCAGTACATAGCAGGAGGGGTATTAGAGGAAGTTCACTAAAATGAGTGCACCCTTTGGTGAAAATGAAACCATGGTACGCCTTTTGGTAAATACCAATTCTTGGGTACGCCCTTTGGTAAAAAAAAAATTACCTGTCAATCAAATGGTAGGATCCTGATTTATTTGTTTCAACTAATCTTCAACATAATTCAGAAATAGTTGATAAATTCTGAAATCTTTCATGACCAACAACATCAACCTTATAGTGATCTAATTGCATTCTTAAGTGATGCAAATCTTGTGCGTCGAAATCAAGAGGATAGAATTTATCAGCAAGTCGATAGATGTGATCAACATTAAGAAGTTTAAAATTTTCTTTAGGTTCCAAAGCACAACTAAGCTTAAGAAGTTCGACTGCCTCATCTTTGAATCTACTATTAAGCTCTTCAATTTGAAAATCTATTCCAACAACAAATACATCAAATTGATAATGGTGCTCAACTGTGATTGAATCATTTTGTTGACAAGAATGGCCTGTAGCAAATTTATAACGAGCTTCCATATCAGATATCTCAATATCATACTTAGTACAAACTTCTTTCACATAACTAAGTAGAATAACAAAACCTTCTTCTCTCAAAGTATGAAGCAAAGTTTTAGTAGTTAAAACAGAGTCCATTACATTTAAAAAGTCTAGAGATTTCTCTTGCAATGCTCGACAAAGTAGATTTGTTAATTACCCCATTATCTTTTGCATCAAGTGTAATATGAATATGAAATCAAAAGACTTCATCGCAATCAACAAACCACTAGCTTCACCGCGGATGGAGTTAGAAGATGACCCATCATGCACTATGTTTTCTAACATAGTAATCACAGAGCTATACATATCAATCATGTTACAAATTGAGTCAAAATTAGAACTCCACCGAGTTTTCCAGGTCGTAATAAATTTCCAATTTGATTGCATCCTCTACCAGTATCACGTTCACCAATAGCTATCATATGTGCAGCTTTAACTTTTTGAGCAGAAAGTAACTCAGCTTGGCGTTTAGGAGATGCGTTAAAGAGATTACAAATGGAATTCAATTTTGAAAAAAATAACCAAATGGATACCTCATTTTCAGCAGCTGCAGTTAATGCTAGTTGAAGTCGATGAGCGAAACAATGTACATAATATGCACATGAACAATCTTTCAAGAAAAGAACTTGTAATCCATTCCAACAACCACGTATATTGCTAGCACCATCATATCCTTGTCCCCGTATATTATGGATATGCAAGTCAAAATGACCAAGAGCATCAGATATTTCTTTTTTAAGTGTTACAGCAGTTGTATCAGTCACATGTACAATGGCAAAGAACCGCTCTCGTTAAAAATCATCAATATCCACAAATGTTAATACGATAGTCATCTGCTCCTTGTTAGATGTATCTCTTGCTTCATCAACTAAAATACAAAATTTTGCATCCCCAATTTCTTTACGAATCTTGGTTCTCACTTGATTGGCAAGAATATTCAAGATATCTTTCTGAATATCTGGTGAAGTATACTTTACATTTTTTGGAGCTTTCTCTAAGATGATATCCCCAATATTCTCATTTATTTTCCCTATAAATTTTATCATCTCGATAAAATTGCCGCGATTATTAGACGATGGAGATTTATCTTGCCCTCTAAATGCGCATGCTTGCAAAGTGAGCCATCTAATACTTTCAATAGTTGCTGTAAGTCTCAATCTGTTCTTCTGTTTTTCATCTGAAGATTGTGCATTCATCACTTTGTCAATATAATGAGGTATATTCATCAAATTATCAAGATATTCCACAACATTATTATGTAGTGAAGTATTGCAGCCTATATGCATAAAAAATGAGCATCTATCACCATCATTAACTCGCTTCCAAAATTTGAATCCATCCGTCGTAAATGCAGGATTGCGAAGAGGATGCTTATGATCAAACAAGAGGCATGGAAAACAAAATGCAGCATCTTTCGAAGGAGAGTATTCTAACCAAGAAAATTTCTTAAATCAATGACTTTGGAATCATCAATTTTGACTTCCGAATTTGGTCGGTGGATACTCATTCTGAATAGGTTGATATGACCCCATCTTAATATAAGCTCGTCTAATTTCATCCCATTGATTAACAAGATATTTTCATATTGGAGTGCGTAATGCCGGATCAGGTTCAAGAGAACTAACATCAATCTCCATTATAGGAGATTTATTAGGTTGTTGATCAGTAGAATTTGATATATCAATATTGGATGGAGAATGCTCTTGACTTGTCGATGTTTGATCTTTTGCTTTAAAAAAAGAATTGATAGTTTTTCTTTTCTTCATTTCCTGAGTTTTCTGAATTAAAATGAATAGATACAAAAATTATCATATCCAATAATAAAGAAATATTATTTATTGACTAATCTAATATAATATGATGCATATGAAATCATACTTCTTAATATCAAACAAACAATAAAAAAGTAATCAATTATACTTGTAGAAAAAGTAACCAATTAAAAAAAAGTCATACTTGCAGAAAATTGGAAGCTGTGCAGAAATCAGAAGCTGTGCAGAAAATTGGTTCTAGGCAGCAGAAAATTGCAGAAAATTGGAGGCAGAAGCTGTTGGAGGCAGAAAATTGCAGAAAGGCAGTGGCAGAAGCTGTGATTGAAAGGTGGAAGGTGATTGAAAGGCGGCGGCAGCAGAAGCTGTGATTGAAAGCGGTAGAAAATTGAAAAGCGGCAGAAGAGAAGGTTTTGGCAGGCGGTAACAAAAGGCAGAAGGTGGGTAGGGTAACAAATACTAAGGAAAAATTGGGCCCACTAAATTATATATATATATATATATATATATATATATATATATATATATATATATATATATATATATAATATATATATATATATATATATATATATATATATATATATATATATATATATTTGGTTTATGTGGGTGGGGCTGGAGCCCACCCTAGCCCAAGGGTGGCTCCGCCCCTGGGCGGGGATTCCTTTTCATGCAGCTGACAATCAAAGTTTCAGGCAATTTGAAGAGGCGGTTGGTCAATTCGGTCTGAGCTACAAACCTCCAAGTCAATATCTTCTAAGAGAGTTACTTTTGAAACAAGAAATAGAGAGAACCAAATTATCTTTGAAAAAACATGAAGAAGAGTGGATGAAAAATGGATGTTCAATTATGACTGATGCATGGACGGATCACAAGAGGAGAAGCATTATGAATTTATGTGTTAATTGCAAACGAGGCACTTCATTTCTTAGTACTATTGAATAATCTATGGAGGCACACATCGGAGCTTACATCTTTGAGTTTGTGGAAAAATACATTAATCAAATTGTTCCTCAACATGTTATTCAAGTAGTGACTGACAATGCGACAAATAATATGGCGGCAGCGGAGTTGTTGAAGGTTACACAACTTTAAATTTTCTGAACCTCTTGTGCGACTCATACAATCAACCTCATGCTGGAAGCAATTAGAAAGTTACTCAAGTTTAAAGAAATAGTTGAGAAAGCAAAGGTCTTAACAATATTCATCTATTCACATCATAGAACTTTGACTATTATGAAAAAATATACCAAGAAAAGAGATATTGTGAGACCCGGGGTGACTAGATTTGTTATTTTATTTTTGACCTTGAAAAGTTTTAAAGATAAGAAAGATCAATTATGATTTATGTTTACATCTAAGGAGTGGAGCAATACAAAACTAAGGAGTAGTATGAAGCAGAAAGTAGCGGAGGCGACAGTAACAAGTATTTTTTTTTTTTGGAATGGTGTTTCTTTGGCTTTGAATGTTTTCACCCCTTTAGTGAAAGTTTTACGCCTTATTGACGGTGACAAAAAGCCCTCAATGGCCTTTTTATTTGGTGCACTTAAACAAGCTATGGAAGAGATTAGAAAGACTTTCAAAAAAGAAGAAAATGTCACCCTTATTTTGAAGATTATTGATGAGAAGTCTAAGGGTAAACTTGATAGTCTTTTGCATTATGCCGCTTAGTTGTTGAATCCAATTTTTTACTTCAAAGATCCAAGCATATCAATGTTATGAATGAGTTCTTGAATTATATTGAGAGAATTTTTCCCACAGATGAGGACATACAATTCACCAATTCTAATGATGAATTATTGAAGTATAAGAGTAAATTCAAGAACTTTGGAAGAAAAATAGCGGTCGCAGCATATGAAAAGGTGAATGTGTACCATAACTTTGATCTAGGAATATCTCTTTAGTCATTTCTTTATTTTTATTTCTATTCACTAATATACCTGTCTCTTAACTATTTTTTTAATTTAATTTTTTTATATCTTTATTTGTTTAAGTTGGATGGTGGTCCAATTATGATGACGACACTCCAAACTTACAAAGAATGGCAATGAGATTTCTTTCTTTGACAAGTCATCGGGGTGTGAAAGAGACTGGAACCAATTTGAAGGGGTAAATAGTAATTCATAGATTATATTATCTATTCTTTCTTTTTATTAGTTTTTAATAATTTATTAATTTTCTAATTATTTAGATACATAGTAAGAAGAAGAATAGGCTCGAGACATCAAAATTAAATAATTTTGTATATGTCAAATTCAACGCCAATCTTATGAAGAAGAAGAGTAAAAGAGAAATAGACAGAGATTTGCTTCTATCCTCTTGCTAGTGAAGCTCAAGATTGACTTGTTGATGGTGGTGATGAAGATGAGGTGGAGCCGGGTTCAGGACTTACTTAGAGAATGGTGGCAGAGGCCTTGGGAGCAGATGAAGTGCTACAACCAATGAGAAGCACAAGAAACATCTCCATTAGAGAACTTAATAAGGATTTAGATAAATCGGAGGAAGAAAATGAAGAAGATGTTGATTTTGAGTTGACGATGAGAGGATTATGGATGTAGTTATGGGTACATGTTTAGATGATTTAAAAGATTAGTTATGTTGAGTTTAATACTTGTGAACTAATGTCATGTTGGGTTAAAACTTTAAATTTTAAATTTTAACTTTTGGTATAAATAATGATATTACTGTTTAGTATTAATATGAGGACGAATTTTTATTACTTTATTAGTTGCATTTATATATTTTTTTGTGCCTTATATAATTTTATTGTATTGGATGAAAGTTATTTATGCATAAAAAAATTCAACCCCCTAGGCAACATCTAGGCGACCTAGGTGGTATGCGGTTCCTGATCGCCCCTCCACCGCCTACCGCCATTTACAACCTTTGCAGTTAGGGTTCTCGTAGTTACCTGGTGTTGTGGGAGAAGATACCTTTTTATAGGAGAGAGACAGGAAACCTATGTTCCCCACTGATCCGAGATTTCCATCACCATTACCTCACGTACGTCAGAGCTTTTATTATGAATTTCATGGGGAGTAAATGGGAGCGTTTCTCCTAGGGCAATGCTCACCCTGTCATTTCATCCACACGTTTCTAGTGACCGTTGCACCTTAATCTATTAGGGAGATGGTTAGGTTCAGAAGGAGATTCTTGGGAATCCCGAGTTGATCAGGAAGGTCTCGACTTGGATTGCCTTGAGCCCCATCTCAACTTGGGCTCTTACTCTAAGTTGGGCTTATTAGCCCTTCTGTTGTAATAACAATGAGTGAGCCCTCAAGTCAGGGAGCATCTACCTCGAAACACCGTCAAGAGCTTCAATGTAGCAAGTCGGGTCAAGTAGACAGACAGACACAGAACCATAATTATCTGAGGGTCAACTCACCAGTAGTTCGAGGGTGGATTGGGGGGAGGAGAGGGGTAAATCCTGCATTGTTGCTGATGTTTGGGTGGGGGGGGGGGGATGTGAGAAGGAAGAAACTAGTCAGGAGGATGGCAGGAAGAGTCTTCGACGCAGTCACTCCGACACTCAAGTCATATACTGGTCTTAAAAAAGAATATAATAGAAGGCAATTAGGATTCTTGTAGATATCTGGTGTTATGGAAGAAGATACCTTTTTATAGGAGAGAGGCGGGAAACCCACTTTTCCCACTGATCCTAGATTTCCGTCACTGCTATCCCACCTACGCTAGGATCTTCTATTGTAAAGGGGAGCGTTTCACCTGAGGTCATGTTCTCCCTGTCATTTCATCCACGTTCCCAGTGACTGTTGCACCTTCATTTGTTAGGGAGATGGAGACGGAGATGGTCAAGGTCTGAATGGGATTCTTGGGAATCTCGAGTTGATCGGAACGATCTCGACTTGGATTGGCCGGTCTCAACTTGGGCTCTTACTCTAAGTTGGGGTTGTCGGCCCTTCTACAGTAATACCAATGAATGAGCCCTCAACTCGGGAAGTGTCTGCCTTGAACCTCGAAACACCCAACTCGGGAGTGTTGAGGTAGCCAGTTGGGTACGGTGTGTGTGTGTGTGTGTGTGTGTGTGTGTGTGTATTACCCTGATTCTGTGAGGGCCAACTCACCGATGGTTCAAGGGCGAATTGGGGGGGGGGGGGGGGGGGGGGAGGGGGTAAATCCTGCATAGTTGTTGACGAGATTTTGTGGGGGGGAATCTGAGAAGGAAGAAACGAGTCAAGGGGACGACCGGAGGAGTCTTCGGTGCAGCCACTCTGACACTCAAGTCAAATTATGGTCTCAAAAAAGAAGATATTAGAAGACAATTAAGATTCTCATAGTTACCTGGTGCTGTGAGAGAAGATATCTTTTTATAGGAAAGAAACAATAAACTGACGTTCCCCACTGATCCTAGATTTCCACCACCATTACCCCATGTACGCCAGGATCTTTTATTATACATTTAATGAGGAGTAAAAGGGAGCGTTTCTCCTGGGGCCACCCCATATACGATAGGATCTGTCACGCCCCAGAGACACATGCTTACTTGAAAATCGGACAGTATCTTCCTTGTATGGCAGACAAGTTGGGACATAAAATACACTATCTCTTCAAATAAGATGGCTCGGCCATCAAAACTGGAAAATAAAATACATATCCATGCAGTTTATAATAATAAAAATGATAAACATAAACTAAGCTTAAACATTCCAAACTGTTAATGTCTTTTAACCGAAATAAAACTAACAGAAAGTCCGAATACAAAGAAACTCCAACAAAAAGTCCAAAATGCACATATATCTACTAGGGCAATATCGAACTAATAAAACATCTACAGTCCAAGACGTAATTGCAAAAACAACAAAAATACAGAAATAACTACTATGATAGTAACACCAAATAGGGAAACAAACTCATCACCGTGGGACTGACAACTGGATCTTCTCCTGGCTCCAAGAAATGTAACTACCTGCTATCTGAAAAAAAAAGAAGTAGGGGGTGGTGAGTCCGGGCGGACTCAGTGGGTATATGAATAGACAATAACATGACATAATCTGTTAGATCGTGACCGTCAATCTAGAGGGGGCTTGAATAGCTTCTCTTTGATTTTTTCTTCCTACAAAGTTAGTGTGCAAGCGGAATAAACGAAAACTAAAACTAAACTAAGAGGAACACACCTATTTATGTGGTCGGAGATAAAAAAAACTCCTACTCCACGACTGCCCATAAGGTGAGCGATCCCTAATCCGTCGGTGGATGATTCCCTGGAGCACCTCCGACTAGATCTCGTAGCTCCTTGTGGGTGGAGAAACCTCACCACAACTTCCGGACATTACCTGAGCAACAAAGGCAACTAACCAACTCTATCCAAGCAGGTTTCACCAAGGGTAAATAGCCTGAAACGAGCGAGCTCCCTTAAATAGAGCTCAAGTTGAAATGTGACCGTTACCAGTCGACCGCCCCTGGGGCAGTCGACTGGCCTCTCGGGAATTCGAAATTCAAGCCTGACCTTTCGAATTCTGGCCACACCAGTCGACTGCCCCTGAGGCAGTCGACTGGTCCTTCCCTAAGCCTAGGGTTACCCTTCCCGAGTACATTTCTCTCCGCACTCGAACCCTCCCGACTTAGTTTCCGAGTACAATCACTCAACACTCGGACCCTCATAACCTGGTTGACTCTTCAAACAACAGTCTCGATCTGTTGCCTTCACGCCCTCTTCATCTTCGGCTCCCGTCCCTCAGATGCGCACGCAAGCCCTCGACTTGCCTCCATGCCATCCTTCATGCATGCCTTGAAGTCCGTGTCCCTCGGCTCATCGTCTCTGCTCCAGAAGTCTCGATCTGTCGCCTTCAAGCCCTCTTCGACTTTGGCCCTCGTCCCTTGGATACGCACACAAGCCCGCGACTTATCTCCATGTCATCCTTCACGTATGCCTCGAATTTCGCTTCTCTCGGCTCATTGTACCTGCTTTGTCCGTGGCCCCTCAGATGCGCACGCAAGCCCACGACTTGCCACCATGCCACCCTTCACCTGAAGACATCCAACCAAGTCTATGTGTACCTGCAAACCTGCACACTCACATACGCATATTAGACCAACAACAAATCCTAACTTACTCATATTGACACACACATCAAAATCCATGATCCTCTAGATCATACTTGTATCGATTGCCCTAACAATCTCCCCCTTTTTGATGTGTGGCAATATGTTTAAGTTAGGTAAACAAAAACAACAATAGCAATTGAAAATTAAAAGCATAGCAAATAAGAGGCAACCTCCCCCTTAACCTATGCCCTCTCCCAACTTTCAATTTTCTACCCACAACACCAAGTTAAGTTCCACCCAACTTAACACCACAAGTTTTCTCACGTCAAGTTAAACCTAACTTAACACCACAAATTCTCCCCCTTTGACAACATCAAAAAGAGTGTCCCAAGCAATCCTAACCCCAGTATCAAATGAACTCACTTTATTTCTGAAAAACCCTCAGAAATCACCAAACAACCATATCAGTCGACTGATCCAACATCAGTCGACTGGTACCCTTAATTTGCAAACTTCTCGAAACATCAGTCGGGGCAGTCGACTGATACAGTCTCAACTTGAAATTCCCAGCCGAATTTTTGAAATCCCTAGAAAATTCTACAAAATTCAGAAAAATATAAAATTTTGCAAGCATATTTGTTAGGATATAACCTACCCTAGACAAATATGGTTTCGTGAAAACCACCAAATATGCTTGACTTTTGGTACAAACTCCAATTCTCTCAAAAGGTTTCATTTTGTATCAATTTCAATCCCTTATTTGATTCTATGTGTTTGCCAAGCCTATCCATCTCCATTTTACACATAGAATTGACCTCAACTCCCCCCTTTTCCTTATATATTCTTAATATGATACGACCTCCCCCCTTTTCCTTATATATACTTAATATGATACAACCTCCCCCTTTTTATCTCTTAACCTTTAGATACATACGCATTTATCAACCCTTCCTTACCTTTCATGATATAAATAAGCATTATTTCAATCACCAAATCATGAACTTAAAATTTATAAAAGCAATCTAAAAACATGAATTCAAAGTTTCATACATAACTCAAAATAAAACACAAGGAAGTCATAAGGGTCATGCCCCCGAAGTTATCAAACATTACATAACCCAAAACAAGTGTTTGAGAGATAAATATAACATCCAACCATACACTCTCAACACCAAAGTCATCAAATCACATGTCACCGCCTGGAGGAGGAGGACCCTGGTACACCAGATGTCACTGCTGCATCATTGCGCACATCTCTGCTTGCTGCTGCTACATGTCAATCTGGCGCTGCTGGAATGTCTGAAAATCCTCCCTCAGCCCGTGTACCTCAGACTGTAACTAGGAGAACTGCTCCTGTGTAACCCCTCCAGTGGCAGCCTCCTCATCATCGGAGCTCGAAGAATCAAGATGTTGGCGCCAAACCCACACCCCCTGCTGATACTCAAGACTCGCCAGGGAGAGCTGCCTAGAGCCAATCTGATCATAATCTTTAGACAAATTATTCCTCTGACCCTTATTGGTGATGATCCCCTTGGACTTGAAGAACTCAATCAAGATATGACAAAATGACATGTAAAGTTTCCTACCAACACCATGGGAGATATGGACAATGGATGTAAAGATATGCAATGCAATGTTAATGTCTAACTTTCTCTCCAGGGCGTGCATCATCACCAAGTGGGGAAGTCGAATCTTCGACCGCCCTTTGGTAACAATCGACAAGATGCAATCTAAAACAACTTTATACAAAACATTACTGGCAGGGCTCATTCGCTTAACTTCAAAGATCCGATCCCTAGTACATCGAGGTCTATCAAAATAATGTCGATGGATCTGATCTATTGTGACATTTGGTAAAGCTAAAGGCTCAATAACCTTTGGGACACCAACGAACTCACTATTAGACTCCCTACATCCTAAAAACTCTCCTAAATCTGCAGGGGAAAATGGAATGGTAACACTGCCTACCAGAGACTCATAAACCTCATAATCAGAATCAATGCATAGAAGGTTGGCGTAGAATTCCTTGCACATGTCAATATTAATATAATGTTGATAGTAGACCACCTGCTCTAGCCCAAAGTAAGTAATCATCTCGATGATGTGGGGGGCTTTTTCTTGAAAATATAATTGGTTCAAATACCGATAATTCATGACTACAAACTCAGTATTAGCAAATTTTCTTCGGCAAGCCTTGGAACTGAACCAAGGTACGTCAGAATCTATACCCCCTTGTCGAGACGACCCCTCACCCACTTTCCTCTTTTGTGCCATTATAACATGTAATGTATCCATGCATGTACCAAAACCACCCCATAAAGAGAAAACCAAGGAAAAACATTCAAAATGAGACAAATTAGTTCCAAAATATGAACTAAATGAGAAAATAAACTACACAGATAGTTACCATTTCTTGGGGCGTTCCATGATGAATGCTGGTGAGGGTTGACTCAAATGAAGAAGTTCTTCTAACCCTAGGTGTAGATCCGAGGTAGAGGAAGGCTAGGAAGACAGTTTTAGAGCTTGGGAAGGGTTTAGAACACGAGGGGAGGTCGGGGGAGACAAAGGCTCGCAGGGGGTGGCACCGAAAACCCTAGGTTCGGCCACCCCTACGCGACCTTTTCTTTTAAAAACCCCGCATATCAGTCGACTGAGAAACTGACCCGAGAGTTCAGTCGACTGCCCTGAGGGCAGTTGGCTGGTAATTTTGAAATCCTATTTCCTGATTTGCACTGGACTAGTCGACTGGTACTGAACCAGTCGACTAGTACTCTGATTTCAGCTTTCCAGTCCTAATTTCAGAAATGCGTAACTAATTCTACAAACCTTCAAAAAATCTGCATTTTTGTGGAGAGGTTTGTGGAGCCTGTGTCCACCTGGGAAAAATATGTTTTCAAGTAAATCTATCCCGGATCCCAAGATTGGCATGAAATTCAAAACTACCTAAATTGTGTCATTGAAACTTATCCAAAAGTTTTAGTTTTGACCTTTCCTTGATGCCTCTTCTCATACTTAACCATAATACATTCCTGGCACTCATTTATATAACATCTATATATTAAAAACCATTTTCACATAATATGATCCCATTTTCATCTTTTACTCCACAACCTTCCTTTTAATTGTAGGATCGTTTCCGTACGCTAGAAGGGGGGTGAATAGAATCACTTCTACCTACACTGTTAGTTTGTGCAGCGGAATATACAATAAAAATAATAAGACATAAACTAACCAATGCTAACAATGAAGATTTACTTGGTATCTGTTGGACCTTGGATGGCTAGAGAGGGGGGGGGGGGGTGAATGTAGCCAGACACTAGAACTTTAGCACTTTTCAATTTTCCTGCACTCAAACGTTAGTAGCACAGCGGAAGCAAAAGAAAAATAGAGTTGCAGAAAACTAAACCCTAAACTAAGCACAAACACAAAACGCTAACAAGAGGATTTACAAGGTTCGGGGATAACTTGCCCCTACTCCTTGGCGTGCCCTTAAGGTGGGCGATCTCTTGATCGTCGGCAGATCAAGCCCCGGAAAATCCGGATAAAATGCAACCTCCTTCTTGGTGGAGTAACCTCTCCACAGCGTTTCAAAATGAATCAAGTATAAAGTACAAGAAACATAAGAAGGATCTTACTTAGCACTTAGGACCACAAGAACACAAGCAAACTTCTCCCGAGCTCCACCCAGCGCAGATCTCACGTAAGAACTCCCTTCTTCGTGTCTTCTCGCTGATGGACTCGCCAAGCTTCTTGCTTCTCTTCCAAGTGCTCAAGTAACACAATGTTACTTCAAAGATCGCAGTTGCTTGCTCAAGATGATGGAACAACAGATCGCACAAGCACAATGTGGAGAACATCGTTACTGAGACTTGTTCGCCACCCAACGCTTAAGTCTCCTCCACTGATCCCAGGTCACAGCCATCTCACTGCAGCCTCCAGCTGCTCACCTGCAACATCCAGCCTACCACTGAGCTCTCCTGGACTCAGTGAGCTTCCCTCAGACTAGCTCCAGTCAGTAGCTCCAGCAGCGCCAGCGCCCGTTGCAACCTGAGATGGAAAATGGGCAAACCTGCTCCAAGGAAAGACTCCCATTGACCCTCCTTGAGTGTTTGAATCCATTCCTGTCACCTGCAACTTAATCAGATCATTAGCACAGCAAATCATATAGAGAATCATGTATCAGAGATTAAGCACAGAGAAATCAGATATGTTCAGACGTGATCAGAGCGTCTGACAGTGCATTTTGAATTAAAGTGATCGGTTACCGGACCGATCAGAGAGCCTCCTGATCGGTCACCAGACCGATCAGGGTGGGTTCAGACCGATCAGGCTCCATCCTGATCGGTCCCCAATGCTCAATCAGAAATCACGATTTCTCCGGGACCGATCACCAGACCGATCCCAGGTTGTGGATCGGTCACAAGTCTGATCCACCCCTTTGCAGGGTGATTTCTTAGCTTCGCAGTCCAACCCTCCTGATCGGTCACCAGACCAATCAGGGCATGCTCAGACCGATCAGGCTCCATCTTGATCGGTCATAGTGAGGAACTCGCGACACTTGATCGTTCACCAGAACGATCCGAACAGTGTTCCAGATCGGTGACCAGACCGATCAGGAGTCAAGCAGTAAGGGTAACCAAAACCCACTGTATGCTCCCTAATCTGTCACCAGACCGATCAGGAGCAGAGTAGTGAATGAACTGCATGCTCCCTGATCGGTCACCAGACCGATCAGGAGCCTAGCAGTAGGTTCCCAACCTCACTGTGTGCTCCCTGATCGGTCACCAGGCCGATCAGTCATCGTTGGATTGGTCACCAGACAGATCCACGAAGGAGCACCGTGCCAACTTCCCTGATCGGTCACCAAACCGATCCATGGACTCCAACCTAGCCCTCCAAGCTAGGATTTCATCCAACCTAGCCCTCCAAGCTAGGACCTGACCCTCCAAGCCAGAATTTCATCCAACCTAGCCCTCCAAGCTAGGACCTGGCCCTCCAAGCCGGGATTTCATCAACCTAGCCCTCCAAGCTAGGACCTGGCCCTCCAAGCTGGGATTTCATCAACCTAGCCCTCCGAGCTAGGACCTGGCCCTCCAAGCTGGGGTTTCATCAACTTAGCCCTCCGAGCTAGGACCTGACCCTCCAATCCGGGATTTCATCAACCTAGCCCTCCGAGCTAGGAATTTTCCACACCTAACCCTCCAGGTTAGGACTTTTCAACACCTAGCCCTCCAAGCTAGGACTTTCCACACACCTAACCCTCCAGGTTAGGATTTTCTCACACCTAGCCCTCCAAGCTAGGACTTTTCACACCTAACCCTCCAGGTTAAGACTTTTCCACACCTAGCCCTCCAAGCTAGGATTTTTCCACACCAAACCCTCCAAGTTAGGATTTCATCAAACCTAGTCCCACTAGGTATGCCTAGTCTACGACCAGGACTTAATCCCAATCATAATCATCAACCTAAACTAAAATCGGTGTCAACACCAAAACAACAATCAGGGTCAGACTGCATCAACAATCTCCCCCTTTTTGTTGTTTGACAACCCGATTTTAAGTTTAGGGATTCAAAATCAATTTTCTGAAATTCCATAATTGTCGGAGAATCAGGATCCTCCCCCTACGACATGATCATCCTAAACTTAACCAACCACACTCTCCCCCTTTGTCAAACACCGAAAGGGTCTAGAGAGGTTGTTAAGTTTAAACATACTCCCCCTCAACCCTAGGGGTCTCCCAAAACAACAAAGGTATGATCGAATTTTGAAAACATACGAAAATATATGATAAAGATAAGACATGACAAAACAATCATATGTATTATATGGAGTCATAAGCATAGCAATGCATAATAAGACATACATGATGATAGCAATCATATGAACAATCATAAAAACCAACAATAAGCATAATATAGTAAAACATAAAAATCAGTCATAGCAGATGCAGCACATCGCATCAAAGTCAAGGCAAATACAACACAAAAACCATTAAAGTCAAGTCACAGGCATCTAGCCATAAAGTCACACAATCCAAACAGGCAAATAGTCAAGTCACAGGCAGAAGCAGAATACATCAACCATCGGCGGGGGGGGGGGGGGGGGGGGTCATCATGCATAGGGTCATCCATCGTGGCATCATCAAGAACAAAAGACCCCGGTGCAGCACTACCAGAGGGCGCATCTCCCGGAAAGGTGTGCCGGCGCCACTCGTCGTACCACGTCTGCTGTAGAGAACGGACCCCGAGACATCGGACTCCACCGCGGTCAGTCTGCGATCGAAGGATCGGAACTCCGAGCAGACCTCCTCGCGATAGAGCTCTCACAAATGAAGATCATGCTGGATGGTTCGATCAAGCTCTGAAATCTGCCAGCGCAGGTCTGGCTCTGGCTCAGGCTCATAGTCATAGTCAGCAGTAGCAGCTGGAGCCTCATGATGTGCAGCAGCATCTGCTGGTGCCTGAATGTGTGTGACTCCCCCAGGTAGCTCGCCAAGACCCCTCCCGTCCTTCCAAACCAGAGCCCGATCGTGATCCCGGATGATGATGCCAGACTTGGCAAACGCCTGCTTGCCAAGTCTGCAATCCTGTCTAACCATGGGTACTGTCCTGCCCTTAGTTACATCAACACCTACTGACATAAGCCAGTCAGTGATGACGTGACCAAATGACATATAGACAGTGCGTCGGCTCGGCTCTCTATAGGATAGGATGGACTGAAAAATGCTCTCCATGATGTCAAAGTCCATGCGGCGATGCATACCATAGAGCATCAGGCAATGGTAAGGTCGAATCTCGGTCAAGGGTTTGGAAGTGATCGCCAGGATGCAGTTTGTGATTATCTTGAACAGAATGTAATCAATAGGGGAGAGACGGAGCGCTGCAAAAGTCAGAAAGTCAGGCCGCAACTCATCAAGACCGGCTGGTCGAGGATGGCCAAAGAAGTGCTGATATATAATGTCGGGGGTGACATCCGCAAAAGGAGCCAACAAAGGGTCAGGGAGCTTAGGATAGATAGAATACAAGTTAGGCGATCGACGACCGCCCAAATACTCCTCCAGGATCTCATAAGAGAAATCAAGATTTCTCTTGGCTACTCGGGTAGTGAATTCAAAGCCCCCTTGAGGCCCTTATTGAAGGTTATTGTAGAATTCCGAGACAATATCATAGTTTATAGTCCTTTCGAGGGAAAGGAGAAAGCCTAGGTTGTAGAAGGTAATTATCTCCACAATGGAGGGACAGTGCTTAGCCAGGAAGGGCCCATCAATGGGCCGGCAAGAAAGTAACTTGAAGGTGCGAGACTGAAATGCCTGCTCACAGGCAGCGTTAGGGAACCGAGAACTTGACGAAGGCTGAGGCCTTCGGGAGGGTGCGGAAGAAGAAGGACTTTTGCCCTTTGAGCTTCCCTCCACGGGTTCTTTGCCCTTAGATGATTTTCTAATGGGTTTGAAGAATTGATCATGACAACAATTGAATTAAATAAAGTGAAACAAATGAACATGATCATGACACAAGAATATAACACAAGATGGAATTGATCATATGAACATGGGTTTAATCAAAGAACCAAGATTTGATCACGGGAAGACACACACGGCACACACCCAATGGAAACCCCAAGAACAAACATCACGGTTAGTTCACCACATATTATGATATTTGAAGGGAGCAACAAGATGAAAGAAGGAAACCCTTACTTAGGTGCCATTGTCGAGTTGGTTGGAGAAAACACTCTCTGAAACTTGCGCAAGAGAGAATCGCCACGCCAAGGCACTGGGTGCCTCCTCTCTGCGCAAGGAGGAAGGAGACGCAGGAAGAGCTCACGCACAGGATGAGGATGCGCAAGAAGTGAGTTTCGGCGCTAGGGCTTGGGAGATGTAGGGTTTAGGAGGAATTAATCGGTTGGTGGATCGGTCCACCAACCGAAATTTAATGTGATCGACCGGATCATCGTTCGATCTGGGAGCGCCCAGACCGATCAGGCTCCGGCCTGATCAATCTGTCCTGGTCCTGATCGGTCGGGTGACCGATCAGGCAGCCTCCTGATCGATCGGCTGATCGATCAGGAAGCGAACAGTAGGTTTGGAAGGTATCTTGTGAGCCCCCTGATCGGTGTGTGGACCAATCACTACAGGGTGCCAGATCACTCTGTGGATCGATTCAGGCCAACACAGAATGTTTGGTCAATTTTTTGCGAAGTGTTCTGCGATCCCTCTGATCGGTCTGTGGACCGATCACCACGGGAAGGTCCAGATCGGTCCGGGGACCGATCCAGACCAACACAGAGAAATTTCTGTGGTTAATCACGAAACAACTTGATCGGTCTGTTGGACCGATCAGTCCTACTCCTGATAGGTCCGGTGACTGATCAAGCTTCCTGATTTTTCCTAATACGATCTGAAACTTTCAGTTTCAAACTTCCAAACGATTTCTGATAAGATCTGATGAAAGTTATCGATCTTGGAAGTGATCCCATGACTATAATTGATCCCTGAAGGAGGATCAAAAGTCCTTATGGTTTTGACAAATCACTTTGCTCCACTCAAGTGGAGTCAAACTCAATCAACAAACATTCAAGCAATTTCAAGCAAGTTTGTCCCAAAGTCAAGTCTCCAATCAAGTTTTCTTGGTTGGAATGTCCAAGTATGATCATGGAGCCAAGTACACATGTATTATGCATTGGTTTTCCCCATACTTGGTCACCGAAGTGATTTTTATCTCGTCAACCAAATTTCTCAAGGGATGCATTGACATTTTGAGAAATTAAGTTGATCCTAGCATCTCACCCCATATCTAGCAAACAAAGACGTTTTGGTAAACCTTATAGTTTGTGTGAGATGTCCCCAAGTTACCCAATTATTTTTCCTAACAATTCAAAATGATCATAAAGGGTTTTGAATGCATTTCAATCCTACGAAGCGCGACACATTCCCAATTCCCTTCTTAAGAAACTAAATTCATTCTCAGGGAGTGGTTTAGTGAAAATGTCTGCTAGATTTGATTTGGACTCGACATATGAGAGTACAACATCTCCTCTAGCAACATGATCCCTAATGAAGTGGTGACGTACTTCAATATGTTTAGTCCTAGAGTGATGGACTAGATTCTTTGTTATGTTAATTGTGCTAATGTTGTCACACAACACTTGCACACCCTTGTAGCTTAATCCATAGTCCTCTATAGTATGAGTCATCCACAACAATTGCGATATGCTCTCTCCCATAGCAATATATTCTGCCTCGGTCGTGGAGAGAGCAACACAATGTTGTTTCCGACTTGACCAACTAACTAGAGATGATCCTAGGAATTGGCAACCCCCACTCGTGCTTTTTCGATCCAACTTGCACCCAACATAGTCGGAATCGGTATAGCCAATTAGATCAAAAGACTGGGTACGGGGGTACCATAGACCAACACCAATTGTGTCCTTTAGGTATCTCAAAATTCTCTTGACAACAATTAAGTAAGATTCCTTGGCACAGACTTGATACTTAGCGCACATACCCACAGCAAAAAGTCTATCAGGTCGACTGGCTGTGAGGTATAGCAGACTACCTATCATGCTTCGATATTGAGTCAAATCAACAGATTTACCGCTCTCATCATTGTCTAATCTTGTGTTTGTAGCTATGGGAGTGGTTACCTCTTTTGAATCACTCATGTTGAATTTTTCGAAGCATCTCTTGAGTATACTTTGATTGGTGCACATGAATCCCATCTCGGGTTTGTTTGATTTCAAGTCCAAGGAAGAAAGTCAACTCTCCCACTAGACTCATTTCAAATTCACTCTCCATGTGTCCAATAAACTCATTTAAATAGCCCTTGTTGTTTGAGCCACAAATTATGTCATCGACATATACTTGGGCTACAAATATATTGTCACCATCTCTACGTAGAAACAATGTAGGGTCTATTTGGCCTCTAACAAAACCTTTTTCAATTAGGAATGCTGACAACCGCTCATACCAAGCTCGGGGTGCTTGTTTAAAGCCATAAAGCGCCTTCTTGAGCTTAAATACGTGGTTTGGGAATTCGGTACTCTCAAACCCCGGAGGTTGTTCGACATAGACCTCTTCTCTTATTAAACCATTTAGAAAGGCCGATTTGACATTCATTTGATATAGCTTGAAACCACGATGTGTTGCAAATGCAAGCATCAATCGGATGGACTCTAATCGTGCCACGGGAGCATAGGTCTCATCATAATCAAGGCTTTCAACTTGACTGTAGCCCTTGGCTACTAAGCGTGCCTTGTTCCTTATGATTTCTCCCTTATGGTTCAATTTATTTTTGAAGACCCATTTGGTTCCAATAATGGTGGTCTTCTTAGGTCTAGGGACTAAGTCTCAAACTTGACTTCTTTCGAATTGACCTAGTTCATCTTGCATGACAATGATCCAATCGGGATCATTTAATGCCTCGTCAATTTTTCTAGGTTCAATTTCGAAAATTAGGGCAACTTCATTAGCCTCATTCCTAAAGAATGATCTAGTCCTAACCCCATGATGGATGTCTCCAATAATTTGGTCTTGGGGATGACTAGAGGCTAACCTAGTTTGCCTTGGTGTTGGTGGTGCTTCTTGAATGGTTTCACTAGACACTAGCTCAGCCTCAGGATTCGGCTGATCTATGGATTGTCTAGGCTCACTGTCATCGGATTCATCACCATCAACAACACTTGGACTTCTATTCAAACTTAGTTTCCTAAGTTTGAATTGAACTCCTTCGACATCTTCTGGTTGATCATTTGATCTTGGAATTTCTTCAAAGACAACATCAGAAAATTCTTCAACCAATCTAGACTTCTTGTTGTAGACTCGGTAGGCTTTGCTAACAAGGGAGTACCCGACTAGTATCCCTTCATCAGCTTTTGCCGTGAACTTTCCAAGGTGATCCTTGGTGTTTAGGATAAACACCATACAACCAAACACCTTAAGATGTTTAACTGTAGGTGGTTTTCCAAACCAAAGTTCATGGGGAGTCTTTCCTAAGAACCTATGGATGAGGACTCGGTTTTGCACGTAGCAAGCTGTGTTCACAGCTTCAGCCCACAAGTAGCTCGGTAAGGAGTACTCATTGAGCATGCTTCGTGCGGCCTCTTGTAAGACTCGGTTCTTCCTCTCTACAACACCATTTTGTTGTGGTGTTCTAGGAGTGGAGAACTCATGTCTATACCCTCTATCTTGACAAAATTTTAAAAATCGTTGGTTTTGAAATTCACCTCCATGATCACTTCTTATTGTCTTAATAGTTGATGATTTCTCATTTTCATTTCTTCTAAAAAAGAAATGAAAATATCTAAGGTTTGGTCCTTATATTTTAGAAAATAAGTCCATGTATATATAGTAAAATCATCAATGATAACAAAATAATATCTACTACCATTCAATGATATGATAGTGCTACAATCAAACAAATCCATATGAAGTAAATCCAATGCGGTAGAAGTACTTACAGTGCTTTTACCTTTATGTGCAGATTTTGTTTGCTTACCCATTTGACATGCATCACAAAGTTTGTCCTTTTCATACTTGATGCTTGGTAAGCCACGAACTAATCCCTTGTTGGCCAACTTTCGGATATTCTTCATGTTCACGTGTGCTAGTCTCCGGTGCCAAAGGGTGGACTCCTCTTCTTTTGATATGAAACACTTAACAAGAGCATTAGTAGCACTTTTAAATGAAACTTGGTAAATATTATCTATTCTTGTTCCTACTAGTACCGTGTCCAATGTGTCATGTTGTCTAACTAGACATTGACTTGATTGAAAATCAATTATGTAACCCGCATCACACAATTGACTGACACTTAGGAGATTAAATGTCATCCCCTTAACTAGAAGGACATTCTTAATCCTAAGACATTCGGATATTTGAATGTCTCATATTCCTATGACCTTAAGACTACCATTGTTACCAAAAGAAACATTACCTCTACTTTTTTTTTGAAGTGTAGTAAACAATGATCTATCCCCGGTCATGTGTTTAGAGCACCCACTATCAACGAACCAAGTTGGTAGATGCTCCCCCTCAATCACAACCTACACAATTCGAAAAATAGAAGTTTTAGGTACCCAAACCTTGGGACCTAAAGCACCTACTAAGCAAGACTTAGGCACCCATGCCTTTGTTGATGCAGTGTAACCCTGATTGTTGTTTTGGTGTTGACACCGATTTAAGTTTTGATTTAAGTATGGTTAAACGCATGGGGATTAAGTCCTAGTCGCGGACTGGGCACGAAGTCCTAACTTGGAGGGTTAGGTGAAAAGTCCTAACTTGGAGGGTTGGGTGAAAAGTCCTAGCTTGGAGGGCTAGGTGAAAAGTCCCAACTTGGAGGGTTAGGTAAAAAGTCCCAACTTGGAGGGCTAGGTGAAAAGTCCCAACTTGGAGGGCTAGGTGAAAAGTCCTAACTTGGAGGGTTGGGTGAAAAGTCCTAGCTTGGAGGGCTAGGTGAAAAGTCCTAGCTTGGAGGGCTAGGTGAAAAGTCCTAGCTTGGAGGGCTAGGTGAAAAGTCCTAACTTGGAGGGTTGGGTGAAAAGTCCTAGCTTGGAGGGCTAGGTGATGAAATCCTGGTGAGTGAAGCCAGGTCCTAGCTTGGGAAGCTAGGTTGAAGTCCCAGTGAGTGAGACTGGGCACGGAGTCTTGGTCAGGGGGACTAAGAACGAGTCAAAGAAGGGCTGGAGGCTTGTTCTCGTGACTTAGAATGGATTTGACCTTGCCTGGATCGGTCTAGTGACCGATCAGGGAAGTTGGCACGAAGTTCACTCTTGGATCGGTTTGGTGACCGATCAGGGCACAGGTCTGGGGACCGATGTGGAGTGTGCAGTAGACTGCTGGATAGGTCTGTGGACCAATCTGGAGTGTGCAGCAGAATGCCAGAACGGTCTGGTGACTGATCAGGGAGAGAACAGAAACCTTGGTTGGATTCTGTTTAGCCCCAGATCGGTCTGGTGACCGATCCAGAATGCCAGAACGGTCCGGTGACCGATCCACGACCTAGGATCAGATGTCCGTGATTACGGTTTTCTCATAGTGGACCGATCATGCTTGAGCCTGATCGGTCAGTGCATATCCTGATCGGTCTGGTGACCGATCAGGCCTCACTCTGATCGGTCCGATGACCGATCAGTAGCTGTAACTTTAATTCGAAATCACTGTCAGACGCTCTGATTGCGTCTGTTTTCTCTACCGAATCTCTGATACACTGCTGATATGATTTGATATGCATTGCTAAGCGTCTGTTGGAGTGTGCAGGTGATACAAGAGGATTCAAATACTCAAGGAGGGTCAATGGAGGACTTTCCATGGAGCAGGTTTGGATCTATTGTGTTTTCAGGTCTCAACGGCGTCTGGTGCAACTAGCAACTTATGAAGGTGCGGCTGGCAACTGACGGAGGCTCAGTTGGAGGAGTGTCCAGTGGACTGAGTGCTCAGAGAGGTCAGTGGGTCAGGGTGTGAGTCAGTGGTGCTGATGGAGCTGGCGACGTTGAGCAGGAGCTTAAGAGACGAAGCTGGAAGCAAAGGAGCGAAGGTGAACGAGACAGAAACTTGGGAAGTTTGGCTGGGTTGTGTTCGAGCTCTCTGTTGCTTTGTGCTTAAGCGTTCTACTACATCCTTGTGAGATCTGAGTGAGCATTCCTTTTTGTGTGATCTCCTGTACTCAAGTTCCATCATCCGTGAGATCTGTGGAGAGGTTTCTCCACCGAGAAGGAGACTCTATCTTATCCGGGTTCACCGGGGCTTGATTTGCCGACGATCAAGGGATCTCCCACCTTACGGGCACGCCAAGGAGTAGGGGCAAGTTATCCCCGAACCTTGTGTAGGATCGATGCACGTGAGAGGGGGGTGAATCACGTGACTTTTTCAAAAAATCAGGGCGCTTTAAAAAGCGTGTGCAGCGGAAATGAAAGAAACGAAAAACGAACACACAAACACGAACGATTTTTACTTCGTTCGGAGCCTTCGGCGACTCCTACTCGAAGGCCCAGGTCCCTCGGACCTTTCCGTTGGGCAATCCACTAAAACTCTCTACCGGGAAACCTCGATAGAGTAGGCGAGTACAAAAGAATTGAAAGTGTGACAACCCCACACTTTCAAGTAATTAAGTGCAATAAAGTATTAAAAAAAATTCTTCTTTTTACCGACGTCCGGAGTAGGTCAACTCTTTCGGGGCAGCAGGACGTCGTCGGCTCGAAGTGAAGCATTTCCGGAGCAAGGCGCGAGCGTAGAAGAACTTTGAGGCGTTGGAAGAAGTGTTGTCTTCAAGAAGAGGGTCGAGGGCCCTTTATATAGGGCTGGGGGCGCCCGGGATGCTCGGGGCGCCCCCCACGTGGCGTTCGATCCGTTGCACCCTTCGGTCAAGCCTGATCTCTTAATCTTCGGGATCTGCTTTGACCGGGGTGCCCGGAGCGCGCGGGGCGCCCGGGTTGACCGGTCAAAGCCTCATCTCCTTGGCTTCGCGAGGGCGAGCTTCGGCAGCTGGCAGTGAGGTGGCACTGGGGGCGCCCGCGACACGCGGGGCGCCCGGAGCGCGCGGGGCGCCCAGAACATCCGGGGCGCCCCGAAATGCTGCTGTCGGGGCTTTTTCTTGGTTTGCTGACTTGGGTTGACTCTGGGGGCGCTCGAAACATCCGGGGCGCCCTGCTTAGCTACTGCCTCACTCCTTTGAGGTTCTCTGAGCTGCAGATACACAGTCCTTCGGTCCTGCATCCAGGGTTAGTCCAAAACAGCATAACATAATAAATTATTAGATTTGTACAACCTCAGCTGTCTTGGTTCTGACTTTGGTCTCCAAAATGGAGCCCTAGGTCGAACCGACGCCTGCTGTTCCCTTGATGGGGAACGCGTCCTCACTGGTTCGCTCTTCCAGTGACTTACCTCACTTACCCTTTGTGCAGCTTTACTTGACTTCTTGACCCACCAGGACTTCCTGCCAAGGCTCGACCACCTTGGTCTTCCTGCCAAGTCTCAACCAACTTGGTCTTCAGCCAGTTGTCAGGTCCCGTGGACCCAACTGGACTTCCCGCCAGGACTCAACCATCCTGGACTTCAACCTGGTGTCTGGTCCTAAGTCTTTCAACCCTGCACACTTAGTAAAGAGGTTAAAAACCAACAACCCTAACTTTAACCACTTTGTCATACATCAAAACCCGAGTTTGACCGTTAGTGCAAACTGCACCAACACCTTGTACATCGCTGTGTCGTTTGGTTTGCTATCTTTGTTTTGATTTCTGTTCTTCAATTCTGTTTCTGCATTCTGTGTGTTTCCGCTGCCTAATCTCTGAGTGCAGAAATCTGTTAAGATCAAAGGATTTGTGTGTCTGGCTACATTCACCCCCCCTTTCTAGTCATCCAAGTTCCAACAAGTGGTATCAGAGTTTGGGGCTCTGTTTAAGCGGCTTAACATCCGAGAGCTTACAACAAGATGACTATAGGAGGAGAAGGCTACAACACAAACCGATCTCCATTCTTTGATGGCACAGATTTTCCATATTGGAGGTCAAGGATGGAGTTTTATCTCAAGACCAACATCAGTTTGTGGTTTGCCGTGAAGGAGGGCTTCATCCTTCCAAGAGATGGTGAAGGAAAAGAGCTAGACTTCTCCATGTGGTCAGCTGAGCAAATCAAAAAGGGAGAAGCAGATGCTAAGGCTGTGGTCACCTTGCAATGTGGGATGACCAAGGACCAACTCATCAAAGTTGGTCCCTTTACAAGTGCAAAGGACCTATGGAACAAAATCTTTGAGCTCCATGAGGGAACTCAAGACACCCGGAGAGCCAAGAAGGATTTGCTTCACAGCCAACTCCAAAACCTCACCATGGGAGAAAATGAAAAGGTAAGTGAACTCCATGGACATTTTAAAGAAGTGTTGAATGGTCTCCACTCCATAAATGAAAAGGTAGAAAATAGAAACCTAGTGAGGTATGTACTCAAAGCCTTCCCTAGGAATACTTTGTGGTCATCCATGGTGGATGCCTACAAGGTTTCCAAAGATCTATCTTTTGTAAAATTAGAAGATTTGTTTTGTGAGATGGAACTACATGAGATTTCTAACACAAGCCCAAAGGAGAAAGGGGTTGCTTTTGTGGCAGGAAACAAAAGGAAGAAGGACAAGGAGGAGAAAAGCCATTGTCATGTGGCTCTCGTGGCCTTAGAAGGATCAAATGAAGGGAGTGATAATGAATCGGCAAGCTCCTCAACCGCGCCTTCGTCATCTTCGGATGATGAAGAGGTAATCTCTCTGGAGTTAGACAAATGTTATAGAACAATAGCGTGCTTGACAAAAATGCTTAAGAAATCTAAGGCCAAAGTCAAATCATTAAGGTTGGAAGTAAAAGAATTGAAATCCTCTAAGGTTGAGGACATTGATGATTTACATGATAAATCCCTTAAGGATGAAAATAAAAACTTGAAGAGTAAAGTTGAAAACCTCAAGAATGTTCTTGAGAAGTTTTCAACAAGCTCTAAAACATTAGATATGATACTCAACTCACAAAGGGTGATGTACAACAAGATTGGTTTGGGTTACCAACCTAAAGAACCTAGTGTTATATCTTTAATGTCAAGAACCCATTTTAGATCATCAAATGATTCTAAGGTTCAAACAGTCAAAAAGAAATTGACTAAGGCATGGGTGCCAAAGTCATTCATTGTAGATTCCTTAGGTCCCAAAATTTGGGTACCTAAAACCTCAATATTTAGAATTGTATAAGCATAAATTGAGGGGGAGCATCTATCAACATAGGTTGTTGATAAGTGGTGCTCCAAACCCAAGGCTAAGATTACACTAGTTTCAAAATGAGTCAACAAGCCTTGGAAATTATTTTTATACATTGCATGAAGGGTTTAGATTCACACATAATTTGCTCTTGTCATGAATTACTTAGATTAATTGGTTTTCTTGTAGCAATTTATGTTTTACTGCAATTTGTGTTTTATGAAATTTCACTTGAGTAGTAAGGAAATTTCATACAATGAATGATAGTATATTCATGCTTCAAAATAAACCAACTAGTTTTGAAAAGGAAAAATATATTGCATGAATGATTTAGGTTGAATCATGACAATGGATTGCTATAGTTCACGGTAAATCTAGAAATTAGCCAAAATATCAAAATCGCAGTTTTTTTTGGAATAACTGATGATATATCTTAGGCTTAAGTTCTTCCTTAATGTGTTGGAGGTGAACATGATCAAGTATGTCATGATTTACTCTATGTGCTATTAACATTAGTCTATGGCATGAAAATTTTGGTTAAGAACAGTATGCTCACATAGTTATGATGTTTCAAAATTTAGCACTCAAGTTCCATGATTTGCTATAAAGTCTGATTATCAAGGTAGATTGGATTATCAAAATTGTTTGGAATAAACATGATCATAATTGGAATATTTTGATACACACATGATCATACCTTGATACTCATATTGTATAGGTATGTTTGGAAAATCGATTATAGTTTGATATTATCTTGATACAAACATGCTGGACAAAGTTGGGGATTATGAAATTGATAAATATTTTGAACAAACTTGATCATCCATTGACTTTGATACAAATTTAATATTGACTTGATACAAATCTGTTTTGAAGTATCCAACTTAGATTTTGGGAACCTGATCATGCTTTGATACAAACATGTTTTGATATTCAACTTCATGCTTAGAAAATACTGATCATGCTCTGACACAAATCATGTTGATCATTTTGGGAAATGGATTTTAGTTAAAAGAAACCCTTTAGGATCAATGGGATTGAATCTAATTGAATTATGGTTTCTGAAATCTCGTTTCTGAAACTGTACAATGGAACAAATCTGATTTCAGAGTTTCTGAAACTCAGTTTCTGAAATCTGGTTCAGAAAACCTCTCTGTATCAAACCAGATCGGTCCACGGACCGATCAGGACTCACCCTGATCGGTCCACCGATAGATCCAGGAAAGTCTGATCGGTCTGGTGACCGATTAGATCAATACTGATTCTCAGATCATTCCAAATTGTATCAGACCACTCCTCAGACCATTCCCCCTTCATCAATTTTGATGAACTATCAATAGAACTGAGTAGTAGGATGATGGTCAAGATACTTGGAACAAAACTTAATACTGATTTGATACAAACCTATGTTGGAATGTTCAAATTCATAAGAAAGGGTTTGTTGAGTCATGACTCTTGGTCTTAATGTCGTGTTTCAAAAATTTTTCTAAAATGATGAATATTAATGGAGTCTACACCTTTGTTTTGGAATGCAAATTGTTAATGTAGTCTAATCAGACATTTTTTTTGTATCAAGTAATCAACGAATCTGATCGGTCACGGAGACCAATCAGAATTATGTGTCGAATACAGCTGCATTCCTTACTTGTCATATGAAACATATACATGTTTGACCATGATATACTTCTGTATATGTTTTCATGTGAAATTCACACTTTTTGGCGTATGATGCATATACATTGTTGCCATGATACATTTATGGTATATGCCCTTCATATGCAATTCAAAAATTATCCTTTGATTATTTTGGATTTGAGGAGAGACCCGTGTTTGAGGGGGAGGTATGTTCAAACTTAATAACCATACCCTTTTTGATGTTTGACAAGGGGGAGAAAATGGTTGATTAAGTTTAGGGTTATTGTAGGGGGAGGATTTTGATTCCCTTATGATAATTGAACTGCCTTCAATTGATCATCAATGCCTAAACTTAAATCGGGGTGTCAAACAACAAAAAGGGGGAGATTGTTGATGCAGTCTAACCCTGATTGTTGTTTTGGTGTTGACACCGATTTAAGTTTTGATTTAAGTCTGGTTAAACGCATGGGGATTAAGTCTTAGTCGTGGACTGGGCACGAAGTCCCAACTTGGAGGGTTAGGCGAAAAGTCCCAACTTGGAGGGCTAGGTGAAAAGTCCTAACTTGGAGGGCTAGGTGAAAAGTCCTAACTTGGAGGGTTAGGTCAAAAGTCCTAGCTTGAAGGGCTAGGTGAAAAGTCCTAACTTGGAGGGTTAGGTGAAAAGTCCTAGCTTGGAGGGCTAGGTGAAAAGTCCTAACTTGGAGGGTTGGGTGAAAATTCCTAGCTTGGAGGGCTAGGTGATGAAATCCTGATGAGTGAAGCTAGGTTGAAGTCCCAGTGAGTGAAACTGGGCACGGAGTCTTGGTCCGGGGGACTAAGAACGAGTCAGAGAAGGGTTGGAGGCTTGTTCTCGTGACTTAGAATGGATTTGACCTTGCCTGGATCGGTCTGGTGACCGATCAGGGAAGTTGGCACGAAGTTCACTCCTAGATCGGTCTGGTGACCGATCAGGGCACAGGTCTGGTGACCGATCAGGGCACAGGTCTGGGGACCGATCTGGAGTGTGCAGCAGACTGCTGGATAGGTCTGTGGACCGATCTGGAGTATGCAGCAGAATGCCAGAACGGTCTGGTGACCGATCAGGGAGAGAACAGAAACCTTGGTTGGATTCTGTTTAGCCCCAGATCGGTCTGGTGACCGATCCAAAATGCCAGAACGGTCTGGTGATCGATCCACGACCTAGGATCAGATGTTCGCGATTACGGTTTTCTCATAGTGGACCGATCAGGCTTGAGCCTGATCGGTCAGTGCCTATCCTGATCGGTCTGGTGACCGATCAGGCCTCACTCTGATCGGTCCGGTGACCGATCAGTAGCTGTAACTTTAATTCAAAATCACTGTCAGACGCTCTGATCGCGTCTGTTTTCTCTGCCGATTCTCTGATACATTGCTGATATGATTTGATATGGATTGCTAAGCGTCTGTTGGAGTGTGCAGGTGATACAAGAGGATTCAAATACTCAAGGAGGGTCAATGGAGGACTTTCCATGGAGCAGGTTTGGATCTATTATGTTTTCAGGTCTCAACGGCGTCTAGCGCAACTGGCAACTGACGAAGGCGTGGCTGGCAACTGATAGAGGCTCAGCTGGAGGGGTGTCCAGTGGACTGAGTGCTCAGAGAGGTCAGTGGGTCAGGGTGTGAGTTAGTGGTGCTGATGGAGCTGGCGACGTTGAACAGGAGCTTAAGAGATGAAGCTGGAAGCAGAGGAGCGAAGCTGAACGAGACAGAAACTTGGGAAGTTTGGCTGGGCTGTGTTCGAGCTCTCTGTTGCTTTGTGCTTAAGCGTTCTACTACATCCTTGTGAGATCTGAGTGAGCATTCCTTCTTGTGTGATCTCCTGTACTCAAGTTCCATCATCCGTGAGATCTGTGGAGAGGTTTCTCCACCGAGAAGGAGGCTCTATCTTATCCGGGTTCACCGGGGCTTGATCTGCCGACGATCAAGGGATCACCTACTTTACGGGCACGCCAAGGAGTAGGGGCAAGTTATCCCCGAACCTTGTACATCGCTGTGTCTTTTGGTTTGCTATCTTTGTTTTGATTTCTATTCTTCAATTCTATTTCTGCATTATGTGTGTTTCCGCTGCCTAATCTCTGAGTGCAGAAATCTGTTAAGATCAAAGGATTTGTGTGTCTGGTTACATTCACCCCCCTTTCTAGCCATCCAAGGTCCAACAGCCTTGACTACTTTCCTTTGAACCCTAGGTGTCTTAGATTGTCTAACATCAGTCCTAGACATTAAAGACACAAATGATGGTTCTTTGGGTCGGTAACCAATACCGGCCCTATTGTAGACTGCCCTTTGGGCATTCAAGATCATGTCTAAGGTCTTTGAGCTTGTTGAGAACTTCTCAAGAACACTCTTGAGTCTCTCAACTTAACTCTTCAATGATTTATTTTCATCCTGTAATAATTCAACATGCAAATCATCAACATCTTCATCCCTAGAGGACTTCAATTGTTCAACTTCAATTTTCAATGATTTAATTTTTGCTTTTGCCTTTTTCAAGAAATCAGTTAAACAAGCAATTGTTCTATAGCATTTATCAAGTTCGGGAGTGATTACCTCTTCATCATCCGAATATGATGAAGTCGCGTTTGATGAGTCACACGATTCATCATTGCTCTCTTGATCTTCCAATGCCATGAGTGTCACATGCCGTGTACTCTTCTCATCCTTCTCTTCTTCGGATGAACTTGAGGAGGATTCATCCCAAGTGGTCTTCAAGACCTTCTTCTTCTTTTTGGATCTATCTTCCTTCTTCTTGAGCTTTGGGCAGTCCTTCTTGAAATTCTCTTTCTTACTACATTCATAGCAAGTAATATTATTCTTATCAAACATAACTTCACTTGGGTTACCATTACCCTTGAAGCGACGACTCTTTCTCATCATCCTTCTAACGAAATTGGTCATCTCGGAGGAAGAAGAGCCGCTGCCATCCTCCTCGGATTCGGACTCGGATTCGGATGAAGATGAGGATGAAGAGACTTCCTTCTCCTTCTTCTTCTCCTTCTTCTTCTTGTTCTTTTCTCCTGCAACTAAGGCAATCTCTTTCTCCTTGGGGCCTTTGCTAGCCATTTCATGAAGTTCCATCTCACAAAATAAATCATCTAACTTTACAATTGATAAGTCCTTGGAAACTTTGTAAGCATCCACCATGGATGATCACAAAGCATTCCTTGGAAATGCTTTTAACACATACCTTACAAGGTCGCGATTCTCGACCTTTTCATCAATAGAATGGAGACCATTGAGGACTTCCTTGAACTTACAATGTAGCTCACTTACAGTTTCATTCTCCTTCATGGAGAGGTTTTGGAGTTGGTTGAGGAACAAATCCCTCTTGGCGATTCTTGAGTCTTGGGTACCTTCGTGGAGTTCGATGAGCTTGTTCCACAAATCTTTTGCACTTGTAAATGGACCAACCTTGATTAGTTGATCTTTGTTCATGCCGCATTGTAGGGTCACCACCGCCTTCGCGTCGGCTTCACTCTTCCAGGTTTGTTCAGCCGACCAACGCCATGATTCTAATTCTTTGCCTTCATCATCCTTTGGAGGGGTAAAACCCTCCTTCACAGCGAACCAAGTGTTGATATCCATCTTTAGATAGTACTCCATCTTCGATCTCCAATATTGAAAATCTGCTCCATCGAAGAAGGGAGGTCGGGTGGTGGAAAAACCTTCTCTCAAAGCCATTGTTGATAGCTCTCGGTTGTTAATCCGCTTGAACAGAGCCCCAAGCTCTGATACCACTTGTTGGACCTTGGATGGCTAGAGAGGGGGTGAATGTAGCCAGACACTAGAACTTTAGCACTTTTTGATTTTCCTGCACTCAAATGTTAGTAGTACAGCGGAAGCAAAAGAAAAACAGAGTTGCAGAAAACTAAACCCTAAACTAAGCACAAACACAAAACGCTAACAAGAGGATTTATAAGGTTCGGGGATAACTTGCCCCTACTCCTTGGCGTGCCCTTAAGGTGAGCGATCTCTTGATCGTCGGCAGATCAAGCCCCGGAAAATCCGGATAAAATGCAACCTCCTTCTCGGTGGAGTAACCTCTCCACAGCGTTTCAAAATGAATCAAGTATAAAGTACAAAAAACACAAGAAGGATCTTACTTAGCACTTAGGACCACAAGAACACAAGCAAACTTCTCCCGAGCTCCACCCAGCGCAGATCTCACGCAAGAACTCCCTTCTTCGTGTCTTCTCGCTGATGGACTCGCCAAGCTTCTTGCTTCTCTTCCAAGTGCTCAAGTAACACAATGTTGCTTCAAAGATCGCAGTTGCTTGCTCAAGATGATGGAACAACAGATCGCACAAGCACAATGTGGAGAACATCGTTACTGAGACTTGTTCGCCACCCAACGCTTAAGTCTCCTCCACTGATCCCAGGTCACAACCATCTCACTGCAGCCTCCAGCTGCTCACCTGCAACATCCAGCCTACCACTGAGCTCTCCTAGACTCCCTGAGCTTCCCTCAGACTAGCTCCAGTCAGCAGCTCCAGCAGCGCCAGCGCCCGTTGCAACCTGAGACGGAAAATGGACAAACCTGCTCCAAGGAAAGGCTCTCATTGACCCTCCTTGAGTGTTTGAATCCATTCCTGTCACCTGCAACTTAATCATATCATTAGCACAGCAAATCATACAGAGAATCATATATCAGAGATTAAGCACAGAGAAATCAGATATGTTCAGACGTGATCAGAGCGTCTGACAGTGCATTTTGAATTAAAGTGATCGGTCACCGGACCGATCAGAGAGCCTCCTGATCGGTCACCAGACCGATCAGGGTGGGTTCAGACCGATCAGGTTTCATCCTGATCGGTCGCCAACGCTCAATCAGAAATCGTGATTTCTCCGGGACCGATCACCAGACCGATCCCAGGTTGTGGATCGGTCACCAATCCGATCCACCCCTTTGCAGGGTAATTTCTTAGCTTCGCAGTCCAACCCTCCTGATCGGTCACCAGACCGATCAGGGCATGCTCAGACCGATCAGGCTCCGTCCTGATCGGTCATAGTGAGGAACTCGCGACACTTGATCGTTCACCAGAACAATCTGAACAGTGTTCCAGATCGGTCACCAGACCGATCAGGAGTCAAGCAGTAAGGGGAACCAAAACCCACTATATGCTCCCTGATCGGTCACCAGACCGATCAAGAGCAGAGCAGTGAGCAAACTGCATGCTCCCTGATTGGTCACCAGACTGATCAGGAGCCTAGCAGTAGGTTCCCAACCTCATTGTGTGCTCCCTGATCGGTCACCAGACCGATCAGTAATCGCTGGATCGGTCACCAGACCGATGCATGAAGGAGCACCGTGCCAACTTCCCTGATCGGTCACCAGACCGATCCAGGGACTCCAACCCATCCCTCCAAGCTAGGATTTCATCTAACCTAGCCCTCCAAGCTAGGACCTGATCCTCCAAGCTAGGATTTCATCCAACCTAGCCCTCCAGGCTAGGACCCGGCCCTCCAAGCTGGGATTTCATCAACCTAGCCCTCCAAGCTAGGACCTGGCCCTCCAAGCTGGGATTTCATCAACCTAGCCCTCCGAGCTAGGACCTGGCCCTCCGAGCTAGGACTTTTCCACACCTAACCCTCCAGGTTAGGACTTTTCAACACCTAGCCCTTCAAGCTAGGACTTTCCACACACCTAACCCTCCAGGTTAGGATTTTCCCACACTTAGCCCTCCAAGCTAGGACTTTTCACACCTAACCCTCCAGGATAGGACTTTTCCACACCTAGCCCACCAAGCTAGGATTTTTCCACACCAAACCCTCCAAGTTAGGATTTCATCAATCCTAGTCCCACTAGGTATGCCTAGTCCACGACCAGGACTTAATCCCAATCATAATCATCAACCTAAACTAAAATCGGTGTCAACACCAAAACAACAATCAGGGTCAGACTGCATCAACAGTATCCACCCCGTACGGGTGACTAATCCAAGAATCCGTCAGTGGATCACTCCCCGGATAACCTCCGGCTAGGCCTCGTCGCTCCTTGTAGGTGGAGAAACCTTACCACAATCTCAAGCAAACGTCTAAGCACAAAGACTACTATCTTGCCTTTAACCAAGACAAGATTCGTCAAGAAAACAAAACATGAAACGAGCCCCTTTAAATAGGGCTCGAATCTGAAACAGCCACTACCAGTCGACTGCCCAAAGGGGCAGTCGACTGGTCCCACTCAGATTCGACCGTTACAGTACAACGTTCGAATCTGCCAGCCTATTCCCACTGACACCAGTCGACTGCTCCCAGAGCAGTCGACTAGTCTGAAACTAAGTCTAGGGTTACACTCTCGAGTACATTTCACTCCGCACTCGAACCCTCCCTACTTAGTTCCTGAGTACAAACACTCATACTCAGACCCTCATAACTCGGTTGACTCTTCACCAGCAACCTCGACTGTTGCCTTCACGCCCTCTTCATCTTCGGCCCTCGTCCCTTGGATGCGAACGCAAGCCTCCAGCTTACCTTCATGCCACCCTTCACGTACGCCTCGAAGTTTGCGTCCCTCGGCTCATCGTCCCTGCTATCCACGGTCCCTCGGATGCGCACGCAAGCCTCCAGCTTGCCTCCATGTCATCCTTCACCTGAAGACATCAACCAAGTCCATGTGCACCTATACACCTGCACACTCATGTACACATATTAGTCCACAATAAACCCTAACTTAACCATATTGACCGCACACATCAAAACCCATGATCCTCCAGATCATATCAGGGTCGATTGCCCCAACAATCTCCACCTTTTTGATGTGTGGCAATATGTTAAGTTAGGTAACTATAACAACAATAGTAATGACAATAACAATAGCAATTGAAAATACAAAGCATAACAAACAAGAGGCAACCTCCCCCTTAACCTATGCTTTTCTCCTAATTTTCAATTCTCATTGCCTATACCAAGTTAAGTTCTCCCAACTTAACTCCACTCACAACAACTGGTTATGTTATCCCAACTTAACTCTAAAGTTTCACAAATCAATCAAAGTTAAGTTTCAACCCAAACCTAACTTAACACCCAAGTTCTCCCCCTTTGACACCATCAAACGATTGCCCCAAGCAACCCTACCCTTGGTGCCAAATAGAACTCAACCAGATTTCTGAAAAATCCCTCAGAAATCACAAATTCACATTCTGTCCAAACCACCAGTCGACTGCCCCCAAGGGCAGTCGACTGATACGCCTATTTCTGAAATTCTAGTCAAATTTCAGAAACCCCTAGAAAATTCGAAAATTCTGAAAAATATAAAATTTTGCAAACACGTTTGTTAGGATATACTTTATTCTAGAAAAATATTGGTTTATGAAAAACACCAAACGTGCTTGACTTTTGGTACAAGCCTAAAAATCCTCAAATATTGTCATTTTTGTATCAACTTTCAATTCCCTTTACACTTTTATGTGTTTGACACCCTTGTTCATTCATTTTCCTCACATAAAATGGGTGTTAATTCTCCCCTTTTTCATATTCATTTCTCATTTTGATAAAGCTCCCCCTCTTTACCTCTTAACCATAGATAATCATGAAACCCCTCCTTATTTCACCAATTTACAAACCTGGTTATTCTGTCCTGGCACAGAAAACCCCTCAGGTTGCTCCATGCAAATTTTCTCTTCTAAATCTCCGTTTAGAAAGACCATCTTTACATCCATCTGATGTATTTCCAGGTTCCATAGAGCAGCAATAGCCAGCAACACTCTAATGGAGGTTATTCTTGACACAGGAGTATACGTATTAAAGTAATCAAGGCCTTCTCGTTGTCGGTAACCTTTGATTACCAACCTGGCCTTATACTTGTCAATTGTGCCATCTGATTTTATCTTCTTCTTGAAGATCCACTTGCAACCTAATGGTTTACTCCCCGGAGGAAGTTCCATAAGTTTCCAAGTGTGATTTTGCAAGATAGATTCTATCTCAGATGCAATTGCCTCTTTCCAGTGATATCCCTTAGAGGAATTCACAGCTTCTGAGTAGCTTTGGGGTTCACCTTCTAGTATGAAAGTGATAAAATCTGATCCATAAGATTTTTCCACCCGAGCTCTCTTACTCCGCCAAGGC
Organism: Boesenbergia rotunda; assembly: GCA_024364735.1. Taxonomy (NCBI): domain Eukaryota; kingdom Viridiplantae; phylum Streptophyta; class Magnoliopsida; order Zingiberales; family Zingiberaceae; genus Boesenbergia; species Boesenbergia rotunda. The sequence goes on from JAGFNQ010004846.1 coordinate 670,143, forward strand.
GCAGCCTCCACCGGTTCATCATCCTCTTCTTCTTCCTCTAGTATTTCCTCCACCCGTTTTGAGGAGTTAGCGTCCTCTCGGGCTTTATATGGAAACACATGCTCGAAGAATGAGGCATTTCTCGATTCTAATATCGAGTTCTTGTGTATATCCAGTAATTGTGACTCATAAACACAAAAATAATATGCACTGCTGTTATGTGCATATCCAATAAATATGCAATCAACAGTTTTTTGGTCCTATCTTAACCCTTTTCGGATCAAGCACCAAAACTTTGGCAAGACACCCTCACACTCGCAAGTATTTGTAGGATGGTCGTCTTCCATTCCACAACTCATAAGGGCTCTTATCTATTTTCTTTCGAGGGACCTTATTTAAAAGGTAATTAGCTGTTAACACAGCTTCCCCCCACATGGAGTCTGGCAGTCCAGAGCTCAATAGAAGAGCATTTATCATCTCCTTAAGGGTGCGTTTGGTTGAGGGTTATCCTTGATAACCTTGGTTATCCGTCCAAGGTTATCAATAAAAACCTTGTTTGGTTTAGATAATCAACGATTCCCAAGTAATGATCGATGCCCGACACGTCAGCAAAAGGGGCATGCAACCAGGAATCGAAAAACCTTAGGGAAGTAAGGTTTTTCTTGATTCCCAGGTTATGAAACTTATCTTTTTCAAAATTATTCTCCAATATTTACATTTAAGACGAAAATAATCATTACAATTTATTAACTTCCGAAAGCATTATTCGCAATCGAGACCGACAACGGCGGCCAGCAACCACCGCCGGCGATGATCGCCGACGACCACCGCCGGCGACCACCGACGACGACGATCGCCGGCGACCATCGCCGCCGACGATCGGCGGCGACCACCGACGACGACGATCGCCGGTGACCATCGTCGGCGACCACCACCGATCGCTGGCGACCGGCGACCACCGCAGATCGCTGGCGACCGGCGACCACCGCCGATCGCTGGTGACCGGCGACCATCGTCGATCGCCGGCGATAATCGTCGGCTGCCGACCGGCGACCACGGTCGATCGCTGACTGCCGGTCGGCGACCACCGCCGATCGTCGACGGCGTCGACTATCGCTAGCGGCGTCGCCGATCGTCGGTCGGCAATCTGCGTCGATCGCCGGCGGCGTCGCCGGTTGCCGATTGCCGGTCGGCGATCTGCGCCGATCGCCGGCGGCGTCGCCAGCCGTCGGTCGGCGCCGATTGTCGGCGGTCGACACCGACAGTTGGCCACCAGTATTAGACACCGACTGCCTACGTGGACACCGACTGCCTACGTGGACATCGACGATCGACGTCGACGCCCTTAAGTCTAAACTAATAAAATTATCTAAACAAATTCTAAAGGGTAATATGGTAAAATATTATATTAAGTTATAGACTATTACCTCCAAACAAACAAGATTTTATTTGATTACCTAAATTGAACCAAACAACTTCAGGTTATGTTTCATTCCCTATAACCTTGGTTATGTGATTACTTGGTAATGACATAATCGAGGTTATATATGATAACTTGAACCAAACACACCCTAAGAGTTTGATTCTTCCGCTCAGCAATCCCATTCTGCTGAGGGGTATAAGGAGTTGTTGTTTCGTGTCTGATCCCATGTTCAACACACAACTCAGCAAATGGTGATACATATTCACCACCTCGGTCACTTTGAACCACCTTAATTTTCTTATTAAGTTGGTTTTCAACCTCATTCTTATAGAGAACGAATTTCTCTATAGCTTTATCCTTGCTTTTGAGAAGATACACATAGCAGTACTTTGTGTTATCATCAACAAAAGTAATGAAGTACCGATTCTCACCACATGTCGGTGTACCTTTAAGGTCACATACGTCGGTGTGAATTAGGCCGAGTGGTTCATTGCTTCTTTCAACGTGTTGAAAGGATGACCTTGTCAACTTCGCTTCAACACAAGTCTCACACTTGTGTTTCGGGTCAAGGTGGAATGTCGGTATGCTTTGCATGTTTATTAATCTACGAATCACATCGTAATTCACATGTCCTAGTCTACCATGCCATAAACACGAAGACCCAAGCATATAAGTAGAAGAGCCCTCAATTGTATTTATCTTAGGCCTAATGGTCATTACACTAAGCTTAAACAACCCATCAGATACATAGCACTTTCCCACAAACATTCCCTTCTTCGACAGAACAACTCTGTCCGACTCAAACACAATGCGAAAGCCATGCTTGCTTAATAATGATCCATACACTAGATTCTTTCGAATCTCTGGAACATACAGCACATTGGTGAGAGTAAGGTCCTTGCTCGAGGTCATCTTCAGCACCACCTTCCCTTGGCCCACGATGTCCGAGGTTGCTGAGTTCCCCATGAACAGCTTCTCTCCACTAATTTCTTCAAAATTATGGAGCAGTTTCTTATTGCAGCATACATGTCTGGTGGCTCCAGTATTGATCCACCATTGTCGTGGGGTTGAACCCACCAGGTTCAACTCAGAGACCATGGCACAGAGGTCTTCCATTTCTGGTCCCTCGTTCAGGTTGGCCTCCTGCTTCTTCTTCGGTTTCTTGCATTCTGAAGATTTGTGGCCCACTCGACCACAGTTGTAGCACTTCCCAGAGAACTTCTTGGCGATGCCTCCTCTGGGTCCCATCTTGAAAGATTTAGAGTTCTTCCGTTTCGAGCTTTGTCCGTGCTCGACCACGTTGGCTTTCACAGTAGCCTGAGAGAACATATTTCTCTCTGAACCCTTGTTGTCTTCTTCGATTTGAAGTCTAACAACGAGTTCCTTCACATTCATCTCCTTCCGCTTGTTCTTCAAGTAGTTCTTGAAATCCTTCCAGCCGTGGGGCAACTTCTCAATGATGGTTGCTACTTGGAAGGTTTCACTCAGAACCATACCTTCTGAGTGGATCTCATGTAAGATCACCTGAAGTTCCTGGACTTGGCTCATCACTGTCTTAGAGTCAACCATCTTGTAGTCCAAGAATCGGCCCACGATGAACTTCTTAGCCCCAACATCCTCCGACTTGTACTTCTTGTCCAAGGACTCCCATAGCTCTTTGGTCGTTCTCTTCGTGCTGTACACAGCATACAGCGAGTCGGCCAGGCAGTTGAGGATGTAGTTTCGGCATAGGTACTCAGAATGAGTCCATGCCTCCACCTCAGCAGCCTCAGCTTGCTTGGGAGGGTCCTCGGTCAAGAACCGAGCCAGATTGAGCGTGGTCAGGTAGAAGAGCATCTTCTGCTGCCACCTCTTGAAGTTCATCCTAGTGAACTTTTCTGGCTTTTCCCTATGGTTGATCGGGGCATTCCCGATCGGGGCGGAGTATGAGTTTGTTTCACCTCAACACGTTCCGTGACCATCTCAACAGAATCGAGTTTGTTTCAAGATTGTTGGAGGAAATGGTCCTTTTCGGAGAAGTTACAATAAATTGAAATTACTAAAATAACTTCAACTTATCTGTTGAGTGGCCCGAGCTGCTTTTTCCCACACTGCTCACACTGCAGTCTCCCGAGCAATGTTTCCCGAGCTCCCGAGTGAGTTTTCCGAGCTCCCGAGCGAAGCTCCCGAGTGAGGTTCCTGAGCTCCTGAGTGAAGCTCCCGACCCGACCAGCGTCTCCCGAACTTCCGAGTGGAATTACCGAGTGGAGTCCCGAGTGAAGCTTCCGACCCGACCAGCGTCTCCCGAACTCCCGAGTGGAATTCCCGAGTGGAGTCCCGAGTGAAGCTTCCGACCCGACCAGCATCTCCCGAACTCCCGAGTGGAATTCCCGAGTGAAGCTCCCGAGCTCCTGACTAGGATCTCCCGTGTAGTGGTCGGACGTCTCCCGACCGACCAGGAATTTGCTGAGGCCTGCGCAGCGCAGTTTTCTTGAAATAGATTCGTCCTCCTCTGGCGGTGCTTCGAGGCTCAGATGGACTTCTGTCTCTCAGGATACAACAGCAGACCACGGGCACAACGGAGCACTCGTTGCTCGTGGCGAACTGAGGAAGTACCCGACTGCTAATCAGTGGAGGTCGGGAAAGTAGCGGAGTGGAAGAGGAGAATCGCTCTGTATTCGCTGCGTCTCTTTTGCTCTCGGTCACGACCTCCTTATATAGGCTCAGACCCCCGCCCACCGCAGTATTCAATGACGAATTAATCGTCATTTACTGTCATTTACTCGACCAGATCCAAACGTCTGGGGGTTACTGATTTCGCATTAATCAAAATTAATACATCAGTTACATTTGAGCAAAAATTAATTTGGCAAAACGTTGGTTCATCTGCTTGGACAAATTTTGCCCCGACCGGTCGGACATTCGACATGCGCGGGTCGTGCACGCACACGAGTTCACTTGGTTCAGTACAAATCCGGGCCCTGGATTTACACCCCCCTGCGCACCCACGCGTGAGAGAGAGCCTCTCCCCTAGCATTTGTTCACAACTAACATGCTTGTGAAACAATATAAACCAACATTTATGCCATGAAACTCCTAATGTGGGACTAAAGACCCACTCACAATGGAGTCTCTTTATTCTCCTCCTCACTTTCCATTCACTAGAAAGTGTCAATGTGGGATTAAAGTCCCACCACCTCTCTTCCATTTACACTAGATATCCAAGATATCCAACAGTTATATATAGTTGCTACAATGTGGTTAGAATAGAATGTTGTAGTAGCTACAGAACATGTTGTAGCAGCTATGGAACCGTAGCTGCTACAACGTTCTTAGACCTATAGCTGCTACAACGTGGTTAGACCAGAATGTCGTAGTAACTATGAACCCATAAATACTACAACATTCTTAGACCAAAATATTATATCAATTATGAAATCATAGCTGCTACAACCTAATAGGACTACAAATAAGAACGCCATAGTAGTTAAGGTTATGTAGCTACTACAATGTTGTATCTACTACAAAAGTATAGCATTTGGATGGAGGAGGAAGATGTTTAGGCACATACATGGAGTAACACACTACAAATGAACGGCGGTAGGGAGGCTCGCGAGGCGATGCAACACTGAGAGAATTGATCGATGAAGATAGTGGTCGGGGGCTATGGGTTTAGGGTTTTTGAGAGGGCACCAAGGGAAATGCAGGAGTTCAAAGATATGTTCGAAATGCATAGATTTTTGAGAGAGAAAAGGAGACGAAGGATATATATAGTGTCTGTTGTCGGTGCATGATCAATGATATGCCCTAGTTCATGTTCCTTCACGTCCTTTCCCAACAATTATATTGCTTTACTTGGTGATTTGGCATGGAATGGGCAGGAACGTCGTATTTGGCTTCAAGCACTGAATAGAAAAAAGGAACGTTGTGTTTGGCATCGAACGGGCAGGAATGTTCATGTGTCCGGTTTCTGCGATAATGGACCTTAAACTCCATCTATGAAAAGCCCATGGATTCGCGGCGAAGAAGCCTGGCAAAAGATTTTCACACTGACTTCTGGAACCAGCCGATGACGTAAATGTCGAAGAAACTTTTGATTCATCTCGTCATTCTACATACTTCGTTTATGATTAAAATACTTTGATTTATAATTTGGTTGGATCCAATGGTTTAATAGCCGTGGATAGTTTAATTCTTATATGTACCATATAATGTCGATTAAAGATTATAGTCCATTCCCACTAAAATTTTCATTGGCGATCATATATTCAATATAATATCAATCCCAGAATAGAATGTATTGATTGCATTCTCACAATTACTATGTGCTAGCTTTCATATGCATGAAAACAGTGGCAGTGCGTGATCTTGAAAAGATTGAACTCGTACTCCAAATTTCTGAACTGTACGAGAAAAATAAATGAATGCTCGTGGAGCGCAGTCCAGCAATTAATTCTCACACGCAGTAGAATATATAGACAATTACAAGTCATTAATTTCACAGACTTCTACAGCCTCAGTTTTGAATTTCTATTTTTTTTATTTTAAACTCTATTACAACAAACAAATCTAGTAGAGGAACAGTACGGCCGGCTGGCCGGCAGGCCGGGCCGACCAGGGAGCCGCTGCTGCGACTGTGAGCATACCCACTGCTTGATCTACTCTTGTCTATCTAAATTTAGACGATTAAATTATTATATTGGGGGATGTAAGAATCCAAAGAAAGAAAGCTACATCTCAAATTTATTGCTCCCAGCTAAGTTCAATTCAGTTATTGCATCTGCCAATGAAGCCATAGCCTGATGATTATGACAGAGGTCTAAGGTTGAAATTTCGCTTTGTGCTGATAGTTTTCTGGATTTATTCTAATAGATATCCTAGATTTTCTATGATTCTTTATTCAAATTAAGTAGATTCTCTTTCAAATCTCATCTAGTACACGGACGGTTGTTATTATCGTATATTTCGAATTGAAATTTGACTTTTGGACTTGAATTCACTCTATAAAAAAAAATCAGTTATTACATCTGCATGCATGGGGTTAGGACCGGGCCGACCAGGGAGCCGCTGCTGCTGTGACGGTGAGCATACTCACTGCTTGATCTACCCTCTTGTCTATCTAAATTTAGACGATTTAATTTATTATCCTGAGAAGGCAGTAATTGAAAGCTACATGTCAAATTTACTGCTCCAAGCTCCATTCAATTATTATTATTATTATTTTAAATTAATATTTTTATTAAATTTTAAATATATATAATATACCATATGAGAATTTAAAATTTTTTATCTTAAATATTATAATTCAAGAGAAAAATTTAAACCTTAAAAAAAAATATTAACAGCTTAAATCCACTATAACGTAAATCCTAAATCATAAAATTTTAAACCCTAAATACATATAGTACACCTCGTGAATATCTAAAATTTTTTATCTTGAATATTCTAATTCAAGAGAGAAGTCTGAACCCTAAAAAAAATTTTTATTAACTTAAACCCGCTATAACCTAAATTAAAAATAAATTATTATTATTATTTTAAATTTTTTAAAAATTAAAATTTCCTTAAATATAAATACTAAATATATTTATTATATCTCGTGATTATCTAAAATTTTTTATTTTGAACATTATAACCCAAGAAAGAAGTATGAACTTTAGAGAGAAAATATTATTATCTTAAACTCACTATAATCAAACTCCTAGACTCTAAATCTTAAACCATATATATATATAATACGTTTTTTTTAAATTTATTGGGCATATTATACATATTTAGGATTTAAGATTTTAGGGTTTAGGAGTTTGGTTATAGTGAAATTAAGATAATAAGATTTTTTTCTCTAAGGTTCATACTTTTTTCTTGGGTTATAATATTCAAAATAAAAAATTTTAGATGATCACGAGATACAGTACATGTATTTAGGATTTCTATTTGTGAAAATTTTAATTTTCAAAAAATTAAAAAAATAATAAATCTAAGCGCCTAGATTGAATCAGGTGCCCCAATTGGATATTTTTAAAAAAAAAATAATCAAGGCACTTGGATTGAATTCAGGTGCCCCTGATAGGGCGTTGTGCACAAATGCATGGTGCCCTATCAATAGCATATTAGAAATATATATACACACCACGCATGCGAGAGGCACCTCAGATACAGAGAGGCGCCCTCGTAAGCCATGCAAGCATGGTGTGCAAGCTATCATTGCACTATATATATATATATATATATATATATATATATATATATATATATATATATATATATATATATATATATATATATATATATATATATAGCTTATGGACCTTCTGCTGTGCTCTTGTCCGCACCCTGACTCAAGGCGTCTCCGATGGCATCAAAGTGCCTTGAATACCTTGAATATATATATATACATATATATATATATATATATATATATATATATAGAGGTTCCTCAATCCTTTTTTTAATAAAATATTTTCTTAATGTAAATCTTAAATTCATATAATATACCTGTGTATATCTATTTTTTTTAAAATCTTAAACACTATAACTCTAGAATAAAGACTAAACCGTAGAGAAAAAATCTTCTTAGCTTAAACTCATTATAACCCAATCCCTATATTATAAAATCTTAAACCTTAAATACATATAATATTCCCTGTTCTGGAAGGAATCAACGTTGATGACCAGTTACCAAAGTTCAGCCCACAAGGATGATGACGAGAGAGGAAGAGCTCCCACCCTGCGAGATTAACACAAGCGTTAATGGGAACACGCCGGAGATTGTTCGGCGGGGTCCACTCCGACGCTCAAGTTAGTACGAGAGTCTCTGAGAGAGAGAGAAAGAAATAAGGAGAAGTCTGTCTAAAAATGAGCGTAACCCCCGTACCTGGGGGGGGCTGGAGTACCTTTTATACCTGAGGCGGTAGTCACACGTGTCCCCACGTTCTTCTCCACGTCCCCTCAATTGTCGGTTACTGGACAATCCTTGTAATGGTTCTCATAACCATTAAATCTGGGTCGTTGCGATAATTAAGGCTTTAATGGCCACGTATTATGGGTCATGCTTATCCCGTAATTATTAGTGGTAATTATCCATAAATCCGAAGAAAGGGGACAGTTACTTGAGGTCGGGCTACCGGATAGGGTGATCCTTGGGCTCCATAACCCGAGATGATCTCGGGGTTCTTTGGCTTGGGGGGGGGGGAGGGGGGAGTCTCGGGCGTCCACCTTCCCGAGGTGATCTCAGGGACCTGATCTCCCGAGGGGATCTCGGGCATATGTTCTCCTGGGGCGACCTCCAGAGTAGGCTTGCCCGAGGTGATCTCGGGCATATGTTCTCCTGGGGTGAACTCCAGAGTAGGCCTGTCCGAGGTGATCTCGGGCATATGTTCTCCTGGGGCGACCTCCAGAGTAGGCTTGCCCGAGGTGATCTCGGGCATATGTTCTCCTGGGGTGAACTCCAGAGTAGGCCTGCCCGAGGTGATCTTAGGCATATGTTCTCCTGGGGCGATCTCCAGAGTAGGCCTGCCCGAGGTGATCTCGGGAGCCTACCATTCCCAAGGGGGTCTTAGGAGTCAGGGAAAGAGAGTCGTTCAGACTCGGTAGATCTTACCACATAGCTTCTTCAGTCCATGTGTCAGCCACGGAGTGCTCAACCCCATCACAAGTCCCTCCCTTCAAGTCTAATCGGAGGAAGTGCGGCTGACTGATTAGACTAGTGGTGTGACGAAGAAGCTATGTTATGGTGGGCCCCTACGCCCATTACTACTTCATTGGCGGTCTGTCGGGTCTGAGGAATCAGAACATTCAACCCTTGACCCCAGACAACTCCTTGAATCAGTCTAACATCTCTACGAGTTTCGAGACAGCGCCATGATAGTTGTCCATGACCCTTTAAAAGCGCATGGGGTCTCTTAATGGCGACGAGGTGGTCTAATGAATGTAGCCTTGCCACGTGCTCTGTCATTCTCTGTGCGGCGATCTCCCGCTGATACGCGCCGCAGGGCTATACGAAGTGACGACCGTAAAGGATGGTGGCGCCTCGGGATGCCCAATCAGCACCATTGACGTGTTGCATTCCAATTGCTCACATGCGGGCGGCTTCTCTCTATAAAAGTGGGTGGAACGACACCCTTCCGCCTTCTTGCCTTATCTGCTTTCAACCTCCTCGTTCACCTTCTGCTAGTCCGCTCGCTGCATTCGCTCCCAGCGTAAGTCTTCTTCTCTTGTTTACTCCTTTTGTTCACCATCATGAGTCTGGTAGAGAAGAAGAAGAAGCCCTGAAGCGGGAGAGAAGACCCCTTAGAGGAACAGACCTATAGCCTGGAGTGGTATGACACCATCTCTTCTAGGGTTAAGTTAGAGACTCTCCAAGCCGCCTGCGAGAAGTACGGTATCCCGGCGGACTTAGAGGTAGAAGTACCCGCGTTAGGTCAATCACCCGTAGAACCTCCCCTAGGTTTCTTTACTTTTTTCCTAGGGCATGTAGAGTTAAGACTTCGCTTTCCTATTCCTCCCTTGTTCATGAGTATTGCCACTTACTTTGACATTCCTCTTCACCAATTGGCTTCAAACGCCTTTGCTCAGATGTGCGGGGCATTTATCCTCTTTAAACTCTTCGATATCCCCTTGACCCCCCATTTTTTCCATTTCTTTTTCATTTTGGTTGGCTTGTGAGGGGGGTTTAGCTTTATAGCCCGCACCGGTCAACAGTGTTAGATCTTGTACGGTTTCTAAAGGGGGGGTGAATAACACTTCTTCGATTTATTCTTCTGCCTACGTTGTTAGTTGCGCAAGCGGAAATACAATAAAGTAAAACTAACAACTAAACAATGCTAACAATACCGATTTACTTGGTATCCACCTCCAAGAGGTGACTAATCCAAGAATCCTTCGGTGGATCACTCCCCGGATGACCTCCGGCTAGCCCTTGTCGCTCCTTGTGGGTGGAGAAACCTCGCCACAACACCTTGACAATATCTGAGCACCAAGACTACTATTTGGCTCTTATCCAAAGCCAAATTCGTCAAACCTTTCAGCCAACACGAAGTCCTCTTAAATAGGACTAAGGCTGAAACCATCGCCACCAGTCGACTGCCCTGGTGCTCCCAGGGCAGTCGACTGGTGCCAGCCAAACAGCAGTCCAACGACTAGCTGTAACGGCTAGTTTTTGATTTTACCAGTTGACTGCTCCCAGGGCAGTCGACTGGTCCCCAGCCGAAGATTTTCTGTGAGTTTTATCAGTCGACTGCCCCAATGGCAGTCGACTGGTCCACGCATACACCTAAGGTTTTCCTTCCCGAGTACACTTCTCTCAGCACTCGAACACTAGGATTTCCCGAGTACAATCACACAACACTCGTACCCTCACGACTCAACTGACTCCTCATCAGCAGCCTCGACTATTGCCTTCGCGCCCTCTTCATCTTTGGCCCTCGTCCCTCGGATGCGCACACAAGCCTCCAGCTTGTCTCCATATCATCCTTCACATATGCCTCGAAGTCCGTGCCCCTCAGCTCATCATCCCTGCCATACCAAGGTCCCTCGGGTGCACACAAGCCTCTAGCTTGTCTCCATGCCACCCTTCACCATACCGAAGCCGTCTAGCCAAGCCAATATGTATAACCTGCACATCCTGCACACTCACATACACATATCAAATACACAAGGGTAATCCTAACTTAAACCCTTTGCCCAAACATCAAAACTCATGGTCACTCCGGACCACAGATTGCCTCAACAATCTTCCCATTTTTGATGTTTAGCAATACGTTTAAGTTAGAGAAAACAAATAGTAGAGAATAGCAATAACAATGCTAAAACAAACATTTGGACTTACGTTGCCAAGACTCCATCTTGGACTTACACCGCCAATGCATATGTCATGCAAACAACCACGGATCCTATCCCAAGGCATCCCACACCTAATCTTCCCAAGACTTAGGATTTTTACCAAAAACGAGCTTTTTAAGGCTTCTCCAAAGCTCCCCCTACATTGGACTTACAAAGACTTTTTAAGAACTTCTCACAGGTTCCCCTTACGCCAAGAATGGAGCAACTATGCTCCCCCTTAATCTCAGCTCCTCCTAAGCCTAGGGTTTCTTGCAAAGGTGTGTTTGGTTTCCCAAATTAAACCCAACACTTCTCCCCCTTTGCCTAACATCAAAAAGACTCCAACAATATCCTAATTATTGGATCTTTTAATCCCTAATGATCATAAACAATGTGTACTAGCCCCCCGTACACTGGTTCTATACCATTTGGACACAAATCAGCTGCTGGATACCCACACCAGCCCCAGGGCAGTCGACTAATACTCTGAAAATCAGCTTTTCTGGTCAAATTCAGAAATGCGCTAGAAATTCCACAAATCTCTAAAAATTCTCAAATTTTGTGGTACCCATACCTACTTGGGAAAAATACATTCCACAATGTATCTATCACCATTCCCAAGTTTGACACAAAATCCAAAATTTTCTATGAAAATTAAGGCAAACAAGAGGCAACCTCCTCCTTAACCTATGTCTTCTCCCAATTTTCAATTCACCAAGATTAAGTTCTACCCAACTTAACAACATAAACTCAAGTTAAGTTATACCCCAACTTAACATCACAACCTTTCTTTTGTCAAGTTAATCCTAACTCAACAACCCAAGTTTTCTACCCTTAAACCTTCTAGAAAATCCTAGAAAACCTGGAAAAAATCTAAAAATTTGCAAGCACATTTGCTAAGATATATCCTATCCTAGAAAAATATGATTTCATGAAGATTATCAAATGTGCTTGACTTTTGGTACATCCTCTAAATTCCTCAAAAATGGTCATTTGTGTCAATTTTTAAATCTATCTCTAATTCCATGTGTTTGTCAAAGCTAACCATTATACTTTGATACATGGAATTGTCTTCAATTCTCCCCTTTTTCTTAGGTATTCTTAATATGATCAAATCCTCTTCTTCTTATCTCTTAACCCTAGATAAATATGTGTTGGATCGGGTTGGACCGGCTAGAGGGGGGTGAATAGACGGAAAAAAAATTATGAAAGTGGAGGCACTTGTCTTTTAAAAAAAGAAACTTGGTCGCAACTGAGAACGTTGCTTCCAAGGCAGTGGACGCTCAATAAAAATCTCCTTGTGGCGGAGAAGCCTTACAAAAATAGCACGCTAGACTTTTAGAGATTTTATAATAATGAATAAAAATGATTGAATCCTAAAGCTAAATCTCTAAGCCTATTTATAGCCTAAGAGAATAAATCTGGATTGTTGATTTTTGATGAATTTTCTCTTGGCCGTTGATCCATGGATATAATCTGGACAGTTAATCTTGGATGGGATTAAACTGCATCCATTAGATCTGATTAAAGGATAAGGTTATCCTTTAGAAGATAAAGTTTAATTAAAACTTTACTTCTATTCGCAGCAGGTGATTAACTTTATCTTCGACTCACATCAACTTATTCACATCACCTGTTTATCCCATTCGGTAAGTATGAAGACATTTAGCAGTGGGGTCTCAGGTTTGATTCTTCTTGGCACCAAATAATTTTCTCTTTTCTTTTGGGTGCTTGGACTAGTCTTTTTGATTCTTCATCTTCTGGGTGATTTCCGACCAACCGGAGTTAGGCTCACCCGAACCTGACTTCGGCCTTTCGCCCCTCGAGCGTCCTTCCTCCCTGCTTCTCGTCCCTCGGACACCGCGCGCGTCCTTCTCGCTCCACCGACGTACTCTTCCGCAGCTTCCGCGTCCCTCGGATTGTGCCGAGCCCGTCGGCTCACTTCCCCGTACAATCCTTCTCGTCCGCTACGTCTTACGCTCGACTTCCTCCGTACCTAAGCTCCTGCACACTTAGCAGAGGGATTAAACATACCAGGACCTAACTTAAATCGGTTGATCACATCAAAACCAACCAGGGGTACTTATAATCTCCCCCTTTTTGATGTGTATCAATCCAAGTTAAGTTAGGATAAACAAAATTATATATATATATATATAATAATGTAAACAGTTTATGTTCAAAAAATTTAAATTTAGAGTAAAAAGTTTACCCCTTAACTTAACCCTATTTCTCCCCCTTTGATCACATCAAAAAAATGGGGAAAAATAATTAGAGAGGAATTTTTTTTGAATTTTTTGAATTTTTTTTTAATTTATAGTCTTACTCTCCCCCTTTGATACTAAAATGTTTTTATATCGAATTTTGAAACAATTCATTAAAAAAATTGAATATCTATAAAAATTTGAATATTTTCATCAAAGTCGAAGAGAAAGATATGATTTTGGGGAAAAAATTTCAGCTTTAAATGTGTTCATCAAGTCCAAAAATGACAAACCAACACATAAGAGTTCTTGAAGAATAAATTTTAAAAAATTGGAAAAAATACTTCAAAAAAATTGAAAAAAAAAATTATAATGAGTCTTTCCCCTAAACTCGTATTTTCAAATTTCGAGGGAAAAAAAATATTCGAAAAATTTTGAAAGAAGTTCCAATAGATAGACAACATAATTGTGCAAAAAAAAGACATAATTTTTGTTAGAGAAACAAAATGCACACATATATAATAACCAAAAAAATTATCAGTTTAATACAAATTTAGAAACCCAAAATAAGTTTCTGTCTAAAGGATTAATTAAAAACTTAGGCGGAATATAACTTTTGGGTACTTTTTTAAATTGACACTTATGGGTTTTAAAATACCAATTTAAATTATCAGGAAAGCTATTTTTCTTTTGTCGTAAATATGCAATATCAAGTTCTAATTTTTGCACTAAGTTTTTCAAATTATCATTTTCATTTTTCAAAATTTCAGACGAGGATGTAAGTGTTAATTCATTTTTTAATTTTTAATTTTCTTTTTCTAAACTACAATTATATTTGAGCAAAGCTTTAACTCCAGCATATAACTGATCATGAGGAAGAAAATAAACCTCACTTACCGGGTCGCTTTTGAAAAGCGAGGTTCTTTCTTCGTCGTCGGTTTCTTCTGACGTCTCTCCCCCTTCATCAGTGCTCCCTTCGTGATGATTTGCCATCAGCGCAAGTCCCGCGTATTCTTGACCTTCCGACTCTTCTGACGAGGACTCATCCCAGGTGGCCTTCAGTGCCTTTTCTTCTTTGGCTGGTTTCTGAGTTTAGGACACTGGTCCTTCAAGTGTCCCTCCTCTTTACAGTTGTAGCATCTGAGTATTCGCTTCTTTGGGGGCCGTCTTCTTTTCTGCATTCTTGAAAATTTGTTAGCTTTAAAAAAACTTTTAAAAGAACTTACCATTTTTGTTGTTTCGTCGTCAGTCGAGGATTCCTCGTCGAATTGGATCTTCCTTGTGTTCAGTGCGACGATGCCTACTTTCCTATTCTTTTCTACAAAACGAGATTCGTGAAGTTCCAAAGTAGAAAATAATTGCTCTAATGTACTTACTGCTAAATCTTTCGAAATGAAATAAGTGTCGATTACTGAGGTCCATTCCGGGGTTCTCGGAAACGCATTTAAGACATACCTTTGAGCGTCCCGACTTGTTACCTTTTCTCCGAGGTTTTCAAGGTCTGTGATTAGTTCCTTTACCTTGGCGTGTAAATGCGCAACTGATTCTTCATCCTCCTTTCGGAGGTTTGTCAGTTGGCTTCGAAGAAGGTCTCGTCGCGCTAGTTTTGCCTCTGAGGTACCTTCATGCAATTCTAGGAATTTCTCCCAGAGCTCTTTTGTCGAGTTGTAGTTTCCAATGCGGTTGACTTCTTGTGCGGGAAGAACGGCTAGCAGATGAAATTCCGCTTTGCCGTTTGCTACAAAGTCCGCTTGCTCCTTCTTAGTCCACGACTCTATTTCTTTATCCTTGTTGTTGTTGTCTTTTGGAACTGAAAAACCATTTTTCATAATTAATAGCAGTTCAATATCTGTTTTAAAAAATGCCTACATTCGGCGCTTCCACATCGCGAACTCCCCCTCAAATTTTGGTGGGTAGATTATGGCTCCAACCATTTTTCTTGAAATTGCTGCAGTCGGCGATTAGTCCTTCTGCGGCGACCTTGGCTCTGATACCACTTGTTGGATCGGGTTGGACCGGCTAGAGGGGGTGAATAGACGGAAAAAAAATTATGAAAGTGGAGGCACTCGTCTTTAAAAAAGAAACTTGGTCGCAACTGAGAACGTTGCTTCCAAGGCAGTGGACGCTCAATAAAAATCTCCTTGTGGCGGAGAAGCCTTACAAAAATAGCACGCTAGACTTTTAGAGATTTTACAATAATGAATAAAAATGATTGAATCCTAAAGCTAAATCTCTAAGCCTATTTATAGCCTAAGAGAATAAATCTGGATTATTGATTTTTGATGAATTTTCTCTTGGTCGTTGATCCATGGATATAATCTGGATAGTTAATCTTGGATGAGATTAAACTGCACCCATTAGATCTGATTAAAGGATAAGGTTATCCTTTAGAAGATAAAGTTTAATTAAAACTTTGCTTCTATTCGCAGCAGGTGATTAACTTTATCTTCGGCTCACATCAAATTATTCACATCACCTGTTTATCCCATTCGGTAAGTACGAAGACATTTAGCAGTGGGGTCTCAGGTTCGATTCTTCTTGGCACCAAATAATTTTCTCTTTTCTTTTGGGCGCTTGGACCAGTCTTTTTGATTCTTCGTCTTCTGGGTGATTTTCGAACAACCGGAGTTAGGCTCACCCGAACCCGACTTCGGCCTTTCGCCCCTCGAGCGTCCTTCCTCCTGACTTCTCGTCCCTCGGACACCGCGCGCATCCTTCTCACTCCACCGACGTACTCTTCCGCAGCTTCTGCGTCCCTCGGATTGTACCGAGCCTGTCGGCTCACTTCCCCGTACAATCCTTCTCGCCCGCTACGTCTTACGCTCGACTTCCTCCGTACCTAAGCTCCTGCACACTTAGCAGAGGGATTAAACATACCAGGACCTAACTTAAATCGGTTGATCACATCAAAATCAACCAGGGGTACTTATAATATGTACTTATCAATCTTCCTTGACTTCCATGATATCCATACCATTAAATTATAAGGTAAACCTTTATTCAAGGAGAATAAACAAGGATTTTAATTTTAAGGTCATATCCTATCATCCTATATGTCATTTCTCTACATACCTATGGATCAGTTGACTGCCCCCATGACAGTCGACTGTCAAAACAAACAGAATGTTTTTTGGGTAAGATCAGTCGACTGCCCCCAGGGCAGTCGACTGATACCTGAATTTCAGGTTTTCAGGCCACTTTCAAATATATCTAATTAATTCCACAAATCTCCAAAAAATCTGAAATTTCGCGGAGAGATTTGTGGAGCCTATGTCTACTTGGGGAAATATGTTTCCAAACAAATGTACTCCAAATCCCAAGATTGGCACGAAACTCAACTTCTTCTAAATTGTATCATTCAAACTTCTCCAAAAGTTCTAATTGTGACTTTTCCTCAATGTATCTTCTAATACTTGATCATCATTAAATCCTAATGTTACCTAATATAATCGTATTTTCACCTTTTTCTCCATAATTCTCCTTTTAATGTGTCAATTCTCTAGAATTAAGACTTACCCTAGTCTTCCAATCCTTTTGGCATATTTCTTAATTCACCTAGACTTTTTAGAGAAACCATCTCTTGAGATCCATTTACCATGGACCCCAAAGGCTCCTAGAGCTCCTCCTTGAGCTCTTAGCCCTAGCCACCTCCCTAGGTGACTCAATCCATACTAGACCACACCGGTGAGCCCCCGGTGATTCTTGTCTTACAAATCTAACCTTCTTAACCTTGGACACCTTGTCCTTGGTAAAGTTATTCTTTTTGCCTTTTGATGGCATTCCCTTGCCATCCTTGGACTTCTCCTTCTTGCCATAATTGTATGCTTCCCCAGCATACTTCTTTTTGTTGGCATTGGAGACTCTAGACCGGTATCCCAAACCCGATCTATCATAGTTGGGTTTATACTGCCCAACATCATGTCTAAACCCTTTGATCCAACCGTGAATCATTCTAGGGTCTTTTCCAATGTATCAAGCATTGGCCTCAAGGCTTGATTTTTCCTTTCCAAGTTTCTAACCTTAGTGTTCATATGTCCACTTTGGACATCCCTAGACCTACCCGCCTTTCTAGGCATATGCCTCCCCTTTTTGGGATTTATGCCTTGATCCTTAGGTACAACGGTCTTGGGTTTTTCATGATGCATGCTTTTCCTAGGGTTTTGATCTACCTTGTTAACCCTACTCCTATCATTATATTTAAAATCATGATTACGCACAAGCAAACAATTTTCATTGATTCTATCATGCATGGAGGAATAATTGACACTATTTTTAATATGCATGGAGGAACTCAAATTTGAATTACATTTCAACATAAGGTTAGGAATTACCTCCCTTACCTTTGGAGTTCCCCTTGATGTGAACTTCTTTTCCTCCTTTCCTCCTTCTCCCATCTTCTTAGATGCTCCATTTTCTTGAGCTTTCCACTCCTTGGGCATTTCATGTGGTAGTGTCCTAGCTAACCACACGTGAAGCATATAATTCTCTTTCTTTTCTCTTGGGCTTCTCCAATCCTACAACCCATGTTAGATTTAAGCGGAATTGAAATGAGTATAGGATTTACCTCCTTTTTCTTACTCTTTGGACACTTGTCCTTGTAGTGTCCCTTTTCGTTGCACCCCAAGCATGTGATATGATCCTTGATCTTTGTTTGGGTAGAGGTTGGAGTTTCTTCTTGCTTTTGCATGGATGAGGACCTCTCCTCCCCCTCAATTCTTGAGATTGATATTTCCTCTTCTTCTCTTGAGGAAGTTGATGATTTTTCACTTGATTCTTCCACTTCGCTTGATGATGTTGATAATCTCTCACTCTCTTTTTCCTCCTCTTGGGCTATCGAGCTCACTTCCTCGGGCTCTTCCACTAATTGAATTCGTGTAGGATTTTCATGGAATTCTTCTAGCTTGTTCCACATTTCATATGCATTCTTATCTGTCCCTACACCACTCAAGACATTGTTAGGCAAAATATTACTCAATATAACAATTACCTTTTTGTTTGCCCTAGATTGCTCTTGTTGCTCCTTAGTCCAATATCTTGGCCTAAGCTTCTTTCCGTGCTTGTCCTTAGGGATTTCAAATGGTTCCTCAAGAGCAATCCTAAGATCCCACTCCATTCCAAACCAAGTCTCCATTCTTGCTTTCCAATAGCCAAAATCTTCATGGTCATATGGAAGTGGAGTGTAGATGTCGTCACCCAACTTATCTTCCATTGTTTTCTCCTCTAGCTTTCTTTGCTCCCTTGGCGGTTAGTCCAATAAGCGCGGTCCTTTGCTCTGATACCACTTGTTAGATCTTGTACGGTTGCTAAGGGGGGAGTGAATATCACTTCTTCGATTTATTCTTCTACCTACATTGTTAGTTGCGCAAGCAGAAATACAATAAAGTAAAACTAACAACTAAACAATGCTAACAATACCGATTTACTTGGTATTCACCTCCAAGAGGTGACTAATCCAAGAATCCTTTGGTGGATCACTCCCCGGATGACCTCCGGCTAGCCCTTGTCGCTCCTTGTGGGTAAAGAAACCTCGCCACAACACCTCGACAATATCTAAGCACCAAGATTACTATTTGGCTCTTACCCAAAGCCAAATTCGTCAAACCTTTCAGCCAACACGAAGTCCTCTTAAATAGGACTAAGGTTGAAACCCTTGCCACCAGTCGACTGCTCCCAGGGTAGTCGACTGGTGCCAGCCAAACAGTAGTCCAATGGCTAGCTGTAACGACTAGTTTTTGACTTTACCAGTCGACTGCTCCGAGGGCAGTTGACTGGTCCCCAGCCGAAAACTTTCTGTGAGTTTTATCAGTTGACTGTCCCAATGACAGTCGACTGGTCCACTCACACACTTAAGGTTTCCCTTCCCGAGTACACCTCTCTCAGCACTCGAACCCTAAGATTTTCCGAGTACAATCACACATCACTCGTACCCTCACGACTCAACTGACTCCTCATCAGCAACCTCGACTATTGCCTCGCGCCCTCTTCATCTTTGGCCCTCGTCCCTCGGATGCGCACACAAGCCTCCAGCTTGTCTCCATACCATCCTTCACGTACGCCTCAAAGTTCGTGCCCCTTAACTTATCGTCCCTGCCATACCAAGGTCCCTCGGGTGCACACAAGCCTCCAGCGTGTCTCCATGCCACCCTTCACCATACCGAAGCCGTCCAGCCAAGCCAATATGTGTAACCTGCACATCCTGCACACTCACATACACATATCAAATACACAAGGGTAATCCTAACTTAAACCCTTTGCCCAAACATCAGAACTCATAGTCACTCCGGACCACAGATTGCCTCAACAAAAATTTCCTAGGGGGTCTTCCTTCCTCCCATAAGAGATGGAAGGAATGTTTTTTCTTTATCCGACTCCCCCAGCGTCCCTTCAGCCCTAGTCGTTGGATGGAGAGCCTGCCCCCATCTCGGACCTTGGCGACTTCCAGAAGGACGCAGGATACCAGAGGGCTAGGGGTATCCTGACCGGGATGGAGTTCCACAGCCTCCAGTTGGTACACGGCGAGGAGCTTCTCTACAGGGCTGACCTCGGCCCGAAAATCACCAGACTTAGCCCCAGTCTCCGTAAGTTCTCCTTTTTGGTAAATATCTTTGTCTTTTTCTGATATCCTTCCATCTTTTTTCTGCAAACGACATAATGCTCTCTCGAGCTATTAATCGACTCCTGAAGTGGGAGCAAGCCAATGAGCAAGCCCTGGTTCCTGCTCCAGTTCCTTCTGCCCCGGTGGGCGTCACGGACGAGGGTTTTGAGGAGGCGGTCGAACGGTCGAAAGATCAGGAAGCCCTAGAACCCTCCAAGGATCCAGGGGCAGTTGAGTTGCCCATCGACCCTGAAGGGGATTCTCCGCCCTCCCCCGGTAAAATAGGAGATGGGCAGACCGCGCCTACGCTTCTCGTCGAACAGCCAACGCCCAAGGCACCTGAGAAGAAGCGGTGGAAATGGCCTGCCCACAAGCCGACCCCCTAGAAGAGGTTGAGGAAGATTTCATCCTCGGAACTCCCGCCCGCCATTGATGAGGAAGACAGGGTGCCCCTGTCCAAGAGCATTCGGACGACGCCCTCCTATCCTTTTGGGACCTCCACTGATTTGGCAACCCCTAATCCAGTCGCCCCGACCGATACTCCTGCTACCAAATGAGGAAAGGAGGTGTTGCCCGTCGTGCCTTGCTCATGCGAGAAGACCTCAGCGGCGAAGAAGACAACAACCAAAGGTTCCCAGTCAATTTAAATAATGGTAACTCCCTCCAAGAGTCACGGGCAGCGAGTGGCATCCAACTCGGAGGAAGACGTCCCCGATCCCAGAAACGTCCCTGGCCCGTCGACTTGGGATGTAGAGGAAATTCTCCCTCCTCCTACTCGGCTGCTGAGGTCAGTTGCATCAGTCAAGTATCTGGGTATGCTACACCAGTCTTTGCTAACGGTAATTTCCCTTTAACTTTCTTCCCCCTCTTCCATATATATATATATATATATATATATATATATATATATATATATATATATATATAATATATATATATATATATATATATATATATATATATATATATATATATATATATATATATATATATATATATTTCATACTCTAACTGTCACTCTTCCACATTGTAGGTCGCCTCTAACTACGCTACCATGAGTTTCCTGTTGTGTTCCCGAGGGGTTACTGAAGACCACCTTCGGGCGAGTGGCGGAATCAGAAGCGGAGGCTAGACGTGCCCGCGAGGCAGGCCTCCTGCAGCTAGAGGTCAGCAGGGCACCTCAGGGTGAAGGTAGAGCATTACCTCGATTCCCTGCTGGCCTCTAAGGAGACTCTGCACAGTTGCCGCATCCGGGAGCGCTCCTTGTCAGAGAAGAACCAGGTCCTCGGTAATGATATACAGAAGCTAACCCAGGAGCGGGAGTAACTCTAGACCTAGGCGAAGGAGTTGTCTGGCAACGTCCATCTCCTGGAAACCCCAAAGAAGATTCTAGAGGATCGGACCCAGTAACAAGAGCACCAGCTAGCCACCCAAGTGTCTGAAATAGAGGTGCAGCTACATACGTGTCCAACCTCCAGGAGGAAGCCACCCGAGCCTAGGACAAGGCTTTGGCCACCTCTCAGAAACTCAGGGAAGCCCTAGGGGCTCATGATCACCTGTCTTGGGAGATGGCCGAGTTGAAGTCTGCCAAGAAGGAGGTTGAAGCTAAGCTACAGAAGCACAGGACTGACCAAGCAGCTCAACTGTCCAAGGCTGAGGTGGAGTTCAAGGCCAAATTTTTACAGTCTGATGAGTTCGGCGACCTTCTGGCTGGGCAGGTATTGAAGCGCATGAAACAGGGCATCAATGGGGCCATCATCCAATTGAAGAATGCCCAACTGCTGAAACCAGACATAGATCTGAGTGCCCTGAGCATCAGCCAGGTTTGGGATGAGCTCTCGCCTGAAGATTAAGAAATATAAAGCTCTTCCCAGACTTGGGCCTTGCTTTTTCTTTGTCTTTTATTCTTAGTAACTTTTTCATTTTCCCCTAATGTAATCATTTTGATCGTAATAAAAATATTTTTTTGGCTTACTGTCCTGAGTATCTTTTTTGTTTTGCTCCTTATGTATAATTTATCCTCGACGTGAGGGGCGAGGGAATTAAAGAACAAGCGTTCTTCCCTAACTCAAGGAGCGAGGATGTGGAAGAGCAACCATTCAGTCCACGGAGCAAGTGACCCCGAGGGAAGCCCTTGGTGTTGCCAAAGAAGAAGCATACAACCTGGGGAGCCTACGACCAAGAGGGAAACACCGAATTAAGATGAGCAGGTCGGGCAGACCCAGCTGAGGCAAGCGTCAACCCAAAGGGAGGAATTAGAGTAGCTGTATCTCTTTATGTTTGAGAGTGTAACTACTAGATGTACACCGGAATTCTTAATGGAACGTTGTTGTCCCTTTTCCTTTGTGTACTAAGAGTCTTTCTTCTTTTACTCTATGTCTCCTTGTGAATTTACACGACCTGCTTTTACCTTCATAAGTGAGATCACTTTACTCTAGCCACGGACCAAGGGGTCACCAACTCAGCAAGGATGACCTTCATCTCAAGAACCCAGAGCTCAGAGGTCGGCCGGTAGTTGCACATCAATACAAGTCTTCTCCGAATAGCAGCAAAGAAAAGACTTCTGTCGTGTTCTTCTAGCCAGCTCTTGGTTGGGCATCCACAGCACCCAGACCAAGCCTACTCACCTCGAGCATCTGCAGTACTGCGAGGTAGTAGGGTCTTAACAAATCTTGGTCGGGCATCCGTAGCACCCAGACCAAGCCTACTCACCTCGGGCATTCGCAACACCGCGAGGTAGTAGGGTTTTAATAGCTCTTGGTCAGGCTTCCGTAGCACTCAGACCAAGCCTACTCACCTCGAGCATCTGCAGCACCGTGAGGTAGTAGGGTTTGACCGCTCTTGGTTGGGCATCCGCAGACCCAGACCAAGCCTACTCACCTCGAGCATCCGCAGCACCGCGAGGTAGTAGGGTTTTGACAGCTCCTGGTCAGGTATCCGCAAAACCCAGACCAAGCCTACTCACCTCGGGCATTCGCAGCACCGCGAGGTAGTAGGGTTTTAACGACTCCTGGTCGGGCATCCTCAATACCCAGACCAAGCCTACTCACCTCGGGCATCCGCAGCATCACGAGGTAGTAAGGTTTTAACAGCTCTTGGTTGGGCATCTGCAGCACCCAGACCAAGCCTACTCACCACGGGCATCTGCAGCACCGCAAGGTAGTAGGGTTTTACAACTCTTGGTCGGGCATCCGCAGCACCTAGACCAAGCCTGCTCACCTCGAGCATTCGTAGCACCGCGAGGTAGTAGAGTTTTACAGCTTCTGGTCGAGCATCTGCAGCACCCAGACCAAGCCTACTCACCTCGGGCATCCGCAGCACCGCCAGGTAGTAGAGTTTTATAGCTCCTAGTCGGGCATCCACGGCACCCAGACCAAACCTAATCACCTCGGGCATCCGCAACACCACGAGGTAGTATGGGTTTACAGCTCCTGGTCTGGCATCTGCAGCACCCGGACCAAACCTACTCACCTTGGGCATCTGCAACACCATGAGGTAGTGGGGTTTTAACAGCTCTTGGTCGGGCATCCTTAGCACCCAGACCAAGCCTACTCACCTCGGGCATTTGTAGCACCGCGAGGTAGTAGGGTTTTACAGCTCCTGGTCGGGCATCCGCAGCACCCAGACCAAGCCCACTCACCACGGGCATCCGCATCACCGAGAGGTAGTAGGGTTTTAACAACTCTTGGTCAGGCATCCGCAGCTCCCAAACCAAGCCTACTCACCTCGGACATCCGTAACACCGTGAGGTAGTAGGGTTTTACAACTCTTGGTCAGGCATCCGCAGTACCCAGACCAATCCTACTCACCTCGAGCATCCGCAGTACCGCGAGGTAGTAGCGTTTTAGCAGGCAAGTATTCGGTGTTCTTCGAATAATATTTCATTTGCTCCTTTATTTATTGAACTGCAAGGCAGTGCCAACAGGAATACAAGTCTAATGTAAACAACTCAACATCTCACCGAGTACGATAAGGTCGGAGATGATTGGCATATCAGGGCCTCTCCAGCCCCTTGCCTTTGTCATCCTCCAGATTGTAGTTGCCTCCTGTGAGCTTTCTGGTGATGATGTAGGTTCTGTCCCACTGAGGCTCCAGCTTCCCCGGGTCGCCGATTGATTTGATCCTCTTCCAAACCTTGTCTCTGACTTCAAAGCTGCGGGCGATTACCCAGCGATTGTAGGCTTGTTGCATACGTCGTCGGTACACTTCTAGCCGGACTGCTACTTTATCCCAGACCTCTGACACGAGATCTAGGTCGATCAGCCGCACTTGATCATTGCCCTCCTTGTTATAGTGTAGCTGTCGAACGGACTCTTCACCTACCTCCACCGGAATCACTACCTCGGCTCCATACATCAGCTAGAAAGGGCTCTGGCCTGTTCCTTCTCGTGGAGTGGTACGGTAGGACCACAAGATACTGGGGCGCTCCTCGACCCAGCTGCCTCCGACGTGATCTAGTTTTATCTTGAGTCCCTTGAGGATTTCCTGGTTAACGACCTCAACCTGTCCATTGCCCTGATGGTACATGACCGATGTGAAGGCTTGGCGAATGCCTAGCCCCTCGCACCATTTTTTGAGTTTGCGCCCGGCAAACTGACTTCCATTATCCGACACCAGCTTGTGGGGGGTGTCGTACCTATAGACAATATCCCTCCAGAGGATCTTCATTATCGTGGCCTCCGTGATATGTGCCAGAAGCTCAGTTTCCACCCATTTGGAAAAATAGTCCATGAGGACTAGCAGGAACTTCTTTTGCTGTGGTTCGATGGGAAATGGGCCTACAATGTCCATTCCCCACTAATCGAAGGGGCAGGACACTGTGGAGACTCGCAGGGGCTCGGTCGGTCGATGAGTCACATGATGATGTCTCTGGCAGGCTTCGCATCCGGCCATGAATTTGAGAGCGTCAACCTGTAGAGTGAGCCAAAAGTACCCTGCCAAGATACTCTTCCTAGACAGAGACATTCCCCCAATTTGGCTTCCGCAAATGCCTTCATGTATCTCCTGCATCACATAGTCAGCTTCCTTTGGCCCGACACATTTAAGGAGTGGTCGGGCAAAGACCCTCCTGTATAGCTGATCTCCGACCAATGTGAATTTGGCAGCCCGACGGTGGAACAAGCAGGTTCCTTGATCCATGCTTGGAGCATTCCCTCTGCGTAGGAACTCCACATATGGATCTCTCCAATTGGCTACGGTGTCGCCCTCTGCCTCCTCTCCAATCTGTGCTACAGTCTCTTCCGGGGCACTAAGTTCATCTAGTTGCCAGGTTGAGATGGAGCTAGCCAACCTGGCTAGTTCATCGACCTTGACATTGTCTACCCGGGAGATCATCTGCAGGATAACCTCCGTGAAGGAAGCTTTCAGCTGTGCATAGATGGTTACATACCTTTGTAGGCGTTCACACCTAACTTCGAAGTCGCCTTTTATTTGTTGTGCCACCAGCTGAGAGCCCGAATGTACAACGACCCGAGTAGCTCCCACATGCTTAGCTGCTTGTAGGCCTGCTAGGATTGCTTCATATTCAGCTCATTGTTGGTGGCTTTGAAGTTGAGCCAAATGGATAAATGTAATGTATCCCCCTGGGGGGAGACCATTAACACTCCGACACCGCTGTGCCTGTTGTTGGAAGACCTATCTACATAGATCTTCAAGACTCCTTCGGCCTCAGGCTCTGGAACAGTCTCAAGTATGAAATCTGAGAGAGCTTGTGCCTTGATAGCGATACGAGACTGGTACTCAATTTTGTATTCGCTTAGCTTTGTCGTCCATTTAATCAACCGACCTTAAGCTTTGGGATTGGTGAGGACCCGTGTGAGTGGGCTGTTGGTGAGAACCACCACAGGATGTGCTAAGAAATATGACCTTAACCTCCAGGTCATTAAGACCATAGCATAGGTCAGCTTCTCCATCGTAGTATATCGCATCGTGGCATCCTTCAGGAGATGCCCGAAGAAGTATATAGGATATTGCACCATGTCTTCTTCTCGGACCAACGCAGAGCCCACTGCTTGTTCTGCTGCAGACAGGTAGACACATAATGTCTCCCCTTCCACTGGCTTGTAGAGGATGGGGAGCTCGGCGAGATAGGCCTTCAACTCGACAAATGCCTTTTCACACTGGTCATTGCAGTCGAACTTGGCTGCCTTTCTCAGTATCTTGATGAATGGTAGGGTTCTATTTGCAGACTTGGAGATGAACCTAGATAGAGCCGTGATTCTACTATTCAGCCGTTGTACTTCCTTGAAGTTGTGAGGAGATGACATCTCCAGAATAGCCTTTACTTTTTCTGAATTAGCCTCGATTCCCCTCTCTGTCACCATGTATCCCAAGAACTGGCCACTCTTCACCCCGAACAAGCACTTAGCAGGGTTCAACTTCAGCTTGTTGGCCCTCAGGGTGACGAACATTTCTTCTAAGTCGGCTATCATGTCCTTTCCCTTGTCGGTCTTGACCAGGATATCATCCACGTACATTTCGATATTCCTCCCGATCTGATGCCTGAAGATCTTGTCCATCATCCGTTGGTAAGTTGCCCCAGCGTTGCGCAATCCGAAAGGCATGACATTATAGCAATACGTGTCATCGATTGTCATAAAGCTGACTTTCTCCTGGTCTTCGGGAGTAAGAGGAACTTGATGGTAGCCTTGATAAGCATCCAACATCAAAATGAAATCACAACCGACCGTAGAATCTACTAACCGGTCTATTTGAGGCAAGGGAGTAACAATCCTTAGGGCAGGCTTTATTCAAATCTCAAAAATCAATATAGACCCACCATTTACCCCTGGCTTAGAGACAAGGACTATATTAGCTAATCAGGCCGGGAATTGAACTTCTCTTATGTGCCCGGCTCTTAACAGTTTGTTGACTTCTTCTTTGATAGCCTTGTCCTGCTCTGGTGCAAAATGTCTTCGCCTCTGTTTCACCGGCCGAACTTCAACGATTACATGCAAGTGATGCATGGCTAGAGCTGGGGGGACCCCTTTGATTTCCTTGGCGGCCCAGGCGAAGACGTCTCAATGGATCAGCAGGCAGTCGATCAGACGACTTCTCAGCTCCGGTGCAAGGTCGGTGGCGATCCTCGTAACTCCCCCCGTCTGTTGAGGGTGAATCTGGACCTCCTTGCTCCTGACCTCCCTACGTTCTTCTTTGGGTCCTTCCTCCTCTCGTGGGTTGGCGAGATCAATTTGCATGGCTTCGTGAGACTTCAGGTTCTTGTGGGACTCCGATCTGCCTTCCCCGCTGTAGCATCACCGAGACACCAACTGGTCTCCCTTAACCTCGACCACTTGATCGTCTATCGGAAACTTGATCTTCTGGTGGTAGACCGGCCACCGCCTGGAATATGCTGAGTGTCGGACGTCCCAAGATGACATTGTAGGATGAGGGAGTATCCACGACCAGGAAGGGAGTCCTCATCCTCTCCAGAGTGTCACTGCCCAACGACAGCGATAGGGTAATTTGCCCTATCGGCTATACTTGGTATCCAGTGAAGTCGAAGAGCGGAGTCGAAACCGGATGCATTTCATCCTCATCAATCTGCATCTGATCTAAAGTAGCCTTGTACAGGATGTTAACGGAGCTACTTGTATCCACGAAGATACGCTTAACTTCATAATTTGCAATGCGTGCAAGAATTACCAGGGCATCTTCGTGGGGAGCTTCTACGTCTTCCAAGTCCTCCGGGCTGAAGGAGATTGTAGTGTCAAGATGCTGGCCCTGACTCGTCCCGATGGCGTTCTCCAATCGACGGGTGTGAGTCTTCCTTGCCCGATGGGAATCTCCTTCGGTAGGTCCTCCCGAGATCACCCCCCCCCCCCACGTGGTCGGAAAGTGGACCTCGTGCAGGGGCCTTGCCTTTCTTGGGGTCTCGCTCCAATGAGGGAGACCGGCGGGGTGCAGCTTCTTGACTCCTCCCCCTCAAATGCGACCATGATCGATGCCGAGATTCGTTTTCTCCCGACGGACGTTTCCGAGGAGAAGTGCTCCACCGAGGGGACCTCTGGCGATACCCCGTCTTCTTCTACTTCTTCTGAGGTTTGGAGTCTGCTTCCTCCTTCAACTACTTCTTCATGGCATGGCATTCTTCGGTAGAGTGTGTCGTGCTGCCATGGAAGTCGCAGTACCTCATCAGTGGCTCTAGTTGCTGGGTGTCCACTGTCTCTACCAGCTTTTGCTTATCGGTCCAATGGTCTTTCCCTGGGCGTAGATCCTTTCCTCGAGCTAGAGACGGAGGTTCCCTCCTTTCTGACCAGACAACAGTTTGAGTGGGGTCCTCAGTTGGTTCCTTGCGGCGAGCATGTTGCACTTCTATGACGTTGACGTGCTTGACAGAACTCCCTAACAAATCGTCGAAGTTGGTAGGTGGCTTCTTCACCAAAGATCGGAAGAAATCCCCTTTAGAGAGCCCCTGGGTGCAGGCACTGACGAGGATCTCTGATGTTGCTGTTGACACATCCTGTGTCACTCGGTTGAACCTCTGGATGTAATCCTTAAGCGGTTCCTTCAGTTTCTGCTTAAGGGCGAATGAATTTAACGTCGTCTTCTGATAGCGACGGTTGCTGGCAAAATGGTGGAAGAAGACAGTTCTAAACTCCAGGAAGGAGTTGATAGAACCCTGGGACAGCCTCTGGAACCATCGTTGGGCGGCTCCTGACAGGGTGTTCAAGAACACCCGACACTTTACACCATCAGTATACTGGTGCAGGAGTGTCGCGTTCTCAAACTTGCAGACATGATCTTCAGGATCTGTCTTTCCATCGTAGTCGACAATTCCAGGCCCGCAGAACTGCTTCGGCATGGGATCTTCCACAATCTTCATTGAGATAGGGGTAGAGGGTGCCTTTGAAAAGGCATGAGGTTCTTCCCTTTTCTCTAGTCCTTCCTCCTGTCTCAGTGCGCTGGAGGCTACTGAGTTGGCCTTCTCCAAATCTCCTAAAGAATCCCGCCGGTGTACCAGGACTGCTTCGGCATGTCCCACCAGTGGTGAGACAGATCTCCGTTGTTGGGGATGCGAGGTGGAGATCCTGGGGATCTCCCCTTACACAGAAGTTACTCGCCTTGAGGCGGCCTACTCGATTTGGTGTTGTTCGAGCGCACCTTTGACAGCATTGGCTATCAGGCGATCTAATTCCTCTTTTGTCAGAATGATGGATTGTCCGTCCGGCTCTGCCATCGGGCTCTGCCATCGGTGCTCCTTCTGGTGCTTTGATAGATTTTCCACAGACGGCGCCAAACTTGTTCCGGAAGGAATCGACGTCAACGACCAATCACCAGAGTTCAACCCATGAGGATGATGACAAGAGAGGAAGAGCTCTCACCCTATGAGATTAACACGAGCATTAATGGGAACACACGGGAGATTGTCTGGCGGGGCCCAATCCGACACTCAAGTCAGTACGAGAGTCTCTGAGAGAGAATGAAATAAGGGGAAGTGTGTCTAAGAATGAGCGTAACCCCCGTACCTGGGGAGTTGGAGTACCTTTTATACCTGAGGCGGTAGTCACACGTGTCCTCACGTTCTTCTCCACATCCCCTCAATTGTTGATTACTGGATAATCCTTGTAATGATTCTCGCAGCCATTAAATCTGGGTCATTGCGATAATTAAGGCTTTAATGGCCACGTATTATGGGTCATGATTATCCGGTAATTATTAGTGGTAATATCCACAGATTCGAAGAAAGGGGACGGTTACTTGTGGTTTGGCTACTGGATAGGGTGATCCTTGGGCTCCGCTACCCCGAGGTGATCTCGGGGTCCATTGGCCTGGGGGAGTCCCGGGCGTCCGCCTTCCCGAGGTGATCTCGGGGACCTGACCTCCCGAGGGGATCTCGAGCATATGTTCTCCTGGGGCGACCTCCAAAGTAGGTCTGCCTGAGGTGATCTCGGGCATATGTTCTCCTGGGGCGATCTCCAGAGTAGGTCTGCCCAAGGTGATCTCGGCAACCTACCATTCCCGAGAGGGTCTTGGGAGTCAGGGAAAGAGAGTCGTCCAAACTCGGTGGATCATGCCACATAGCTTCTTCAGTCCACGTGTCAGCCACGGGGTACTCAACCCCATCATTCCACATGTGCATCTAACATTTTTTATTTGGAACATTATAACCTAATAGGAAAACCTGAACCCAGAGGAAAAATGTTATTAGCTTACCTACTATAACATAACCCTTAAATTTTAAAATCTTAAATCCTAAATACAAATAATATATCAAAAAATATTGTTTTGACTCATGCGCCTCCAAATGCAATGGATACGCCTTGAGTTGGAATGGAAGGCGCATAGGCGCGCGACGAAAGGTCCATAATATATCACAATTAGATATAGAGAGAGAATGAGCATTGTTAAAACATGGACCATATGCTGCGGGTTCATTCGGTTATTGATCGGGTCGCTTGGAATTCAATCTAGGCGACTCAACTATTTTTTTAAAATACTGCTCGAGGCACCTGAAATTTATCCAGACGCCCAAGTTAATTTTTTTTATAAAAAAAAAATTCTAAATATAAACCCTAAATAAGTTTACTATATCCATGAGCATCCAAAATTTTTTATCTTGAACACTATAACCTCAAAGAAAAATTTGAACCATAGAGAAAAAAATCTTATTAATTTAAATCCACTATAATCCAACACCCAAACTTTAAAATTTTAAACTCTAAATACATATAATATACCTTATGAGTATTTAAAATATTTTATCTCGAACACTATAACTCAGGAGGAAA
Organism: Boesenbergia rotunda; assembly: GCA_024364735.1. Taxonomy (NCBI): domain Eukaryota; kingdom Viridiplantae; phylum Streptophyta; class Magnoliopsida; order Zingiberales; family Zingiberaceae; genus Boesenbergia; species Boesenbergia rotunda. The sequence goes on from JAGFNQ010004846.1 coordinate 700,872, forward strand.
ACTTTAACCCTAAAAAAAAATCTTATTAGCTTAACCATATCATAACATAACCTCTAAATTTTAAAATCTTAAACTCTAAATACATCTAATATATCTTCAAAAAATTTTAAAAATAATAATAATACGGTTGGAACCACTACTTGGAGCATTGGGAATTCAATCCAGCTGCGCTCGAGCAATATTTTAAAAAATATAAAAAAATATCGGAGCCCATAAATTGAATTCTAGACGTCTCAAGCAGTGTTCGGACGTACATGGTCCATGTTTTAACAATTATATATAGATATAATATAATTGACGTGTGAACAGTGAGTGGTTAACTGGGATTTGTCTATGCGTGTTGTGGTTGCTTCTCTCGGCAATCAATTAATGGTATGAAGGGCTTTGATCATTTAAAGTGGACATGGGTTAAAACAGAACTTCCTGCCCCTTTCTAAATATATCACACTCAATTCCTCGCAGTCGAAATGATGATATTTACCGTGGTCGAAGAAACACAAACTTAAGGATTTAGGTTTAGTAGGATGTTAGGTCTTTTAAATTGTTAATTAGATATTTAAATGTTAATTATAATATTTGTAGGATTTTTTTTCAATAGGATGATGAGTCTAAGAATATTGACTATTTAAATGGGTCTTTGTGAGTACTTTACAATTTATCCTTATGGTCGATAAAATTATTTTATAAGATCAAATTGATCATATTCAAAATTAATGGATTTCAAAAACTTGATATTTGATTATGGTCCCGCCCTAGCTTGCGCGTGATCTGGTCGGCCAGCGTGGCATTTTGACGGGTCACTTTTAAAACAGGGTCTCCATGGAGGAGGCATGATAGCCTCGCGTGGTGGAACATGAGGCTGGGGTGAGCGTTAGCAGGCCGATCGGTTGTAGGGACGTTCGTAGGGGCAACCACAGCGCCGACCTCGAATTCCTCCCGGATCGGATATCCCGTTCGGATAACTGTCCAGCTTGAGTCCTGAACCCTAACCCTATTGGGGACACTGAGTGTGAAACTCGACAAAAGCCGATTGGCGTACCTCCTACCTTACAGCTCGGGTTTCCCTAGGCCAGTCGATCGTCCGGAACCAGAGAATGCTGCAGCTCAACGTACCTCACACGAGCCGAGTGGCGTACCTTTTACATTACAGTTAGGCGTTCCTTCGATGGTCGATCGACATACACATTAAATGTGCTATGACTCAGAAGTTGTCATTGTCCGCTGCAGTACCCACCCTTTGGCACCCTTCCGGTAAGGGTAGTAATGGGGTTGGCGCATGCCGGCTTGAACCTGACACCACTCGTGTCCGAATCGCTAAGATTTCGCTGGCACGGTACGGTTCCTAACAATCTCTGATAATCCGTACCACGGTGCCACCCGCATATGTCAGATAATGTGGTGTTGGTCGAAGAGTTGACAACCGTCCCTGATCCTGTCATTGCATGGGACAAAAAGGGAACAAAAGAGGGACAGGAGTTGTCGGTTCCCCAACTATATAAGATCTTCCTTCCCTTACATACAGGTATGCTTAAGATTGAATAGCTACATTAGTCTTTTGATTAACTCCCACTTCTCCACCGGATTCTAACTTGACCGTCGGAGGGCCTTGCCAGGAACTCTTCCAGTGGGTTGCTAACGGTCATCTTTTTTGCAGGATAGGTTCCCCTCGGTCAGAAGATTTTTTAGCACCGCTACTTGGGATCACCATCCATCTCTGTCATCAAGCTGTGCTCGTCATCAAGTTGGGATTCCACCTCACTCTACGACAGGATCATATTTGGCGCTAAAAGGAGGGCATATCGCCTGATTGGGAGCAGAAGATGGAAGAACCCAACAAAGTGGCGGTTACCATCACTCCGAAGGAGTATGAGTTATTAATGGCCGCTTGAACCCAGAAGAACCCCCAGCTTCCCCTACCTACTTGCAGCCCCACGGCCCGGTTCCACGAGCCCTCGGTCGTGGGAAATTTGGTTGGTCGTGGAAATGTCGTCAGGCCTGAAGGCATCTCAATCCCCTTTCCCCTTGATTTCTTCTGAACTAGAGGAGATGAAGCTCACTCGGGTCCCGCGGAGATGTTCGCATCTAATCAGACGCACCAGCAACGTCCCGACATGGGGAAGGGCCCGACCGACCCCACACTGGCCCTCCCAACACGCAACCCATTTTCCCTACAAGTCCTCGAGGATTCGGTCCCTAAGCATCTCCGATTCTTCACCACCCCGGAGTATTCGGGAACCAGCGATCCTAAAGAACACATTATGAAGTTTGAAAGCGCCGGCCTGCTGTATCAATCCCCCAAGGGCATCAAATATCAGTCGTTCCTGACAACCCTATCTGGGCCGACTCAGTGTTGGTTTGATCGGCTCCCGAGCGGGTCTGTGTCAGGTTTCGTGGAGCTCAAGAGGTTGTTTATGCAACATTTCGTGAGCATTCGGAGGCATCATATGACCAACCTCAACCTATTTGCACTAAAACACGGTTCGAAGGAATCGCCCCGAGCCTACATCAAGAGGTTCAACGGTGTGACCATGGATGTACCGACCGTAACCCCGGAGGTCCTCATCAGCGCTTTCTCTCAGGGGTTACAGGAAGGATATTTTCTTCGTTCACTGATCAGGAAGCCTCCAAAGGACTTTGATAGACTCTTAGGGAAAGTTGTTAAATACATCAACGTAGAGGAAGCCCAAGCTGCTCAAAAAAAGGAAATAGGTGCCGCCCTAGAACCTAGCCCCCCACAGAATAGCCGCTCACCAGGTGAACCCATTCATAGTCCCAGAGGAGCGATCAACTGGGTAGGGATGGAGCGAAGGCACGTACAACAAGTAGCGCAGGGATGCTTGCCTGCCCGATAGAAGCCCTATTGCGTTTTCCACCAAAGTAACACCCATAGCACCGAGGACTGCTGACAGGCTAGGAGGGGTCGGGTCGTGACCCCTAGGGGTCGAGGGCGTCATGTCTCCCCAAGAGGTGGCCAGGGTCGGGGAGGATCCGGGGTTGTCCCGGCAACGGAAGAGCCCGTGCGGGGTATGCCTGCTACCTGACACTTATTTCCCCTGGACGGGCACACCAAGACTGAAGATGTAGATGAACATCGAGCTAATCAACAGAACACCGTCCGAGGAGGGGTCAACGTAATTTGGGTGGTCCAATCGGAGGAGATTCTAATCGAGCCCGAAAAACCCAGGCACACCGGCTGGAACTTCACCAGGTGGGGACGAGTGTCGCCCAAGCGCAAGGCCCCCAGATCAGTTTTGGCCCGCAAGATCTGCAAGGGTTGCAGGTCCCCTATAATGATGCCCTGGCCATCAAAATCGTGATCGCTAACTATCAGATCCACTGCACCATCATGAACATGGGCAGCTTGATGAACATACTATACAAAGGAGCCTTCGACCAATTGCAAATCGAGCCCTCGCAGTTGGAGTTAGTAGCTACGCTATTGTTCGGGTTCATTGGGATCCAGGTGCAGCCGATCGAACAGATACGGCTGGTCGTGTCCCTCGGCGAAGAACCCCTAAAAAGAACCAGGTTGTCCACCTTCTTAATAGTTGGCGCCCCCTCCACCTACAATGCCATCCTAGGGCGACTCACACTCAACGAGTTTCGGGCAGTGGTCTCCACTTTTTACCTAAAGATAAAGTTTCCTGTCGGCGATAAGGTCAAGGAGATTAAAGGGGATCAGAGAATGGCACGCTGATGCTATGTGGATGACCTACGGTCGGAAAGTCAGAAGGCGAGACGAACCCCCACCAGCTGCAATATGGTACATGCCTCCACTTGGGCAAAATTGCACGAGGACAGGGTGGAGGCCTAGCTGCTCCCCGACCGGGCTGGATCCAAAATCAAGATAGTAGCAGGCTTGCCCGACGAGTTAAGGCAACCGCTGGTGGATTGTCTGGCACAGAACCAAGATGTGTTCGCCTGGTCAGTAAAGGATCTCCACAGGGTCCAGCTGAAAGTTGTTGAGCAGCACTTGCACTTTTATCCAAATGCCCGACCCATTAAACAGCGCAAGAGGGATTTCAACACGGCGCAGAATAAAGTCATCAGAGCGAATAAGCTTCTGGAGGTTAGACATATCGGGGAGGGGTAATTCTCGGTCTGGCTAGCCAATATGGTCCTTGTGGTCAAGCCCGATAACAAGTGGTGCCTCTGCATTGATTTTCACGATCTCAGCAGAGCGTGCTCAAAGGACTGTTACCCCCTTGCCGAGGATCGATCAGATGGTTAACTCAATGGCCGGCAACGAGCTCATCTCCATGTTAGACATGTACCAAGGCTATCATCAAGTACCACTAGTAGTTGCCAATCAAGAGAAAGTCAGTTTCATCACTATGGTTGGCACGTATTACTATACGGTCATGCCCTTTGTGTTGGAACTTGGATGGCTAGAGAGGGCGGGGGTGAATATAGCCAGACACGAAATTCTCTTTCACTTTGACAGATTCTGCACTTAGGGTTAGTAGCACAGCGGAAGCAATACAGAACAAAGATGCAGTAACTAAACCCTAAACTAAGCACAAGCACAAAACACTAACAAAGAGGATTTACAAGGTTCGGGGATAACTTGCCCCTACTCCTTGGCGTGCCCTTAAGGTGGGCGATCCCTTAATCGTCGGCAGATCAAGCCCCGGAAAATCCGGATAAAATGCAACCTCCTTCTCGGTGGAGTAACCTCTCCACAGCGTTTCAACAGGAATAAAGTATTAAGCACAATGAAACACAAGAAGGGATCATACAGAGCACTTAGAACCGCAAGAACACAAGCGAACTCCTCACCGAGCTCCACCCAGCACAGATCTCACGCAAGAACACCCTGCTCTTCGTGTATTCTTGCCGATTGACTCGCCAAGCTCCTTATTTCTTCCAAGTGCTCAAGTATCAGAAGGTTGCTCAAGATTCACAGTTGCTTGCACAAGAGATGGATCAAAGTTGTCGCAAGAACTCAAGAGTTGTAGCCGCAAGAAGAGTTTGAATCAAGAATTGTTGTTGAGACTTCTTAGCCACTAAGCTCTTAAGTCTCTGCTCACTGATCCCAGGTCCCAGGCGCACCTCTGCAGCTCCCAGCTGCTCACCAGCTTCTCTGCAACAGCCTCAGCTATCCTAACCACCTCTGGACTCACTGAACTCTCCATCCAAGACCAGGTCAGCCCGTCAGCTTCTTGCCGTTGCAAGCTCACGCCATCCGTTGTGACCTGAGAAGAAGAAACAAACAAACCTGCTCCAAGGAAAGACTCCCATTGACCCTCCTTGAGTGTTTGAATCCATCCCTGTCACCTGCACACTTAATCAGAGGTTTAGCAAATGAAATCAAAGTTACATCAGTGATAGCAGAGAAAATCAGAGCGAAATCGGAACGCAATCAGACGTCTGACACCGCTTTTGAAATAAAGCTGTCAGGTACTGATCGGTCACCGGACCTATCAGAGTGACTCCTGATCGGTCACCAGACCGATCAGGATGGGCTCAGACCGATCAGGATCCAACCTGATCAGTCCCCAACGTGCAACGCGACTTCTTCGTGATCGGTCACCAGACCGTTCCCAAGTCGTGGATCGGTCACCAAATCGATCCACCCCTTCTCAGAGTGATTTCCCAGCTTCGCAGTCCAAACCTCCTGATCGGTCCCCAGACCGATCAGGGTGTGGCCTGATCGGTCTGCAGACCGATCAAGACACTTCCTGATCGATCAGGCTCCAGCCTGATCGGTTATAGTGAGAAACCTGTGGCAATTGATCGTTCACCAGAACGATCTGAATAGTATCCCTGATCGGTCACCAGACCGATCAGGAGCCGAGCAGTAAGGTTCCCAAAGTCACTGTAAGCTCCCTGATCGGTCACCAGACCGATCAAGAGCCGAACAGTAGGTTTGCCAAAGTCACTGTATGCTCCCTGATTGGTCACCAGACCGATCAGACATCACTAGATCGGTCACCAGACTGATCCACGAGGGAACTCCGTGCCAACTTTCCTGATCGGTCACCAGGCCGATCCAGGCAAGGCCAAACCTACTCTAAGTCAAGAGAACTGGCTCCCAGCCTCCCCTGACTCATGCTCAGTCCCTCGGACCAAGACTCCGTGCCCAGTTTCAATCACCGGGACTTCAACCTAGCCCTCCAAGCTAGGACCTGGCCCTCCAAACCAGGGTTTAATCAACCTAGCCCTCTAAGCTAGGACCTGACCCTCCAAGCCAGGATTTCATCCAACCTAGCTCTCCAAGCTAGGACCTGACCCTTCAAGCCAGGATTTCATCCAACCTAGCTCTACTAGGTATGCCTAGTCCCACTAGGTCTTTTCCACTTTACTTAGTCCCCGACCAGGACTTAATCTCAATCATCTCATTAACCTAAACTAAAATCGGTGTCAACACCAAAACAACAATCAGGATCAGACTGCATCAACAATCTCCCGCTTTTTGTTGTTTGACAACCCGATTTTAAGTTTAGGAATTTGAATTCAATTATCTCAAATTTCAGAATCATAGGAGAATCAGGATCCTCCCCCTACAACAGTTAAGCTTGTAATCATCCCAAACTTAACTAACCACTCTCTCCCGCTTTGTCAAACACCGAAAAGGGTGTAGACTGGTTGTTAAGTTTAACAATCTCTCCCCCTCAAACCTAGGGTTCTCCCAAAACAACAAGTATATGTTTCAATTTTGAAAGCATATGAAACCATGTGATAAGGATAAAATAGGATATAGCAATCACATGCAGCATATGAATCAGGGAAATCAATAACTAGTAATAACATGAAGTAGAAAAATATACATGGAAATCAGGCATAAAGTCAGATGCATCACACAGCATCAGAGCATAGTCAGGTACATGACAAATCCAAAACAGACAAATAGTTAGATGCATATCAACGCATCAAAGTATAGTCAACTACACCACCAAGACATAATATGCAAAATCAATCCTCAGCAGCGTCGTCGTCAGATGTATCATCAATAGATATGTAGCTCCCTGGTGCAGTGCTGCTGGATGGCGCAGCTCCAGGAAATGTATGCTGACACCACTCCTCGTACCACGTCTGTTGCTGGGACCGAATCCTAGAGACGTCCGACTCTAGTGTGAGCAGTCTGCGATCGAAAGATCAAAACCCCGACCGGACCTCCTGTCGCCAGAGCTCGGAGATATGAAACTCGCGCTGCATCGTCTGCTCCAGCTCCGCAACCTACCAGCGGAGATCGGGATCTGGCTCATAGTGGCCCTCTGCGGCAGCAGGCGGCTCCTGATGGAAGGTCGGAGCAGCGGGTATCTGAAAATGGTCGGCCCTAGGTAACTCCCCCACACCTCTCCTATCCTTCCACCTCAGCCCCTGTGGTCCGACGACAATGCCAGACTGGGCCAACGTACGTCGGCAGTCCTGCCGACCATCGGCACGATCCTTCCCGGTGACACGTCGATACCGACCGAATGAAGACAGGCAGTAATGATATGTCCAAATGGCATGTAAACTGTCTGACCGTCCATCTGACTGTAGACGATGATAGAGAAGTAGATGATGATCACTATGTCAAAATCTAACTGCTGATGCATCCCGTAGAGCATCAAGTAGTGGAATGAGCGAATTTTGTCTAAGTGCTTCGAAGTAGTAGGTATCAGATAGTTAGTGATAATCTTAAACAAGACATAATCAGCGGGGGAAAGGCGGAGAGCAGCAAAGGTGGGGAAACACCGGCGGGCTCACCGTGACCCTGGCCTGGGATGGCCGAAAAAGTACTCATAGATAGAGTCAGGAGTGACTCCATTGAAGGGAACCGGTAGAGGATCCGGAAGATAAGGGTAGAGTGAAAAATCATTATCCAAACGTCGACAATCAAGGAAGGTAGTGAAACCTAATAAATCAAAATTAAGGTTGATATCGGCAACACGGGTCCTATACCCTGAACCCTCTCCACTGACCATGTTGTTATAAAATTCGAAAACTAAATCAAAGTTGATCGACCGCTCGAGAAAGAGAATGGATTGAAGTTCGTAATGCTCAATGATATGTCGTACCGACAGACAATGTTCATAAATGAATGCTCTGTCCACAGTTCGATAGGGCATGAGTTTGAAGGTGTGATATTGAAAGGCTAGTGCGTAATGAACATTTTGAAATATGACATCAGAAGGAGGTTGGGGTCTAACTGATGAAGAGGGAGCCCTGGATTGTGAGGAACCCTCAGCCAGTTCTTTACCCTTAGAAGATTTCCTAAGGATTTGAAGAATTGATCATGATAGTAGATATGGATCGAACATTGATAAGATTACGATATAAGTTGACAA
>JAGFNQ010004846.1:710173-780098 GCA_024364735.1 Boesenbergia rotunda
AGAAATTGATCCTAGCATCTCACCCCATTTCTAGCAAACAAAAATTTTGGTGAACCTTATAGTTTGTGTGAGATGTCCCCAAGTTACCCAATTGTTCCCAACAATTTGAATTGATCATGAAGGGTTTTGAATGCTTTTAATCCTATGAAGCGCGACACATTCCCAATTCCCTTCGTAAGAAACTAAACTCATTCTCGGGAAGTGGTTTAGTGAAAATGTCCGCTAGGTTCGATTTGGACTCTACATGTGAGAGTACAATATCTCCTCTAGCAACATGATCCCTAATGAAGTGGTGACGCACTTCAATATGCTTTGTCCTAGAATGATGGACTGGATTCTTTGTTAGGTTAATTGTGCTAATGTTGTCACACAACACTTGCACACCTTTGTAGCTTAATCCATAGTCCTCCAATGTATGAATCATCCACAACAATTGTGATAATCTCTCTCCCATGGCGATATATTCTGCCCCGGTCGTGGAGAGAGCAACACAATGTTGCTTTCGACTTGACCAACTAACTAGTGATGAACCTAAGAATTGGCAGCCCCCACTTGTGCTCTTCCGATCCAACTTGCACCCAGCATAGTCGGAATCGATATAGCCAATTAGGTCAAATGATTCGGTACGGGGGTACCATAGACCAACTCTAATTGTGCCCTTAAGGTATCTCAAAATTCGTTTAACAGTAATTAAATGAGATTCCTTGGCACAGCCTTGATACCTAGCGCACATACTCACAGCAAAAAGTATATCAGGTCGACTGGCTGTGAGGTATAGCAAACTACCTATCATGCTCCGATATTGAGTTAGGTCAACAGGTTTATCACTCTCATCATTGTCTAATCTTGTGTTTGTTGCCATGGGAGTGGTAACTTCCTTCGAATCACTCATGTTAAATTTACGGAGCATCTCTTGAGTGTACTTTGATTGGTGCACATGGATCCCATCTCGGGTTTGATTGATTTCGAGTCCAAGGAAGAAAGTCAACTCTCCCACTAGACTCATTTCAAATTCACTCTCCATGTGTCCAATAAATTCATTCAAATAGCCCTTATTATTTGAGCCATAAATTATGTCATCGACATACACTTGGGCTACAAATATATTGTCACCATCTCTTCGTAAAAATAGTGTAGGGTCTATTTGTCCTCTAACAAAACCTTTTTCAATTAGAAATATCGACAACCGCTCATACCAAACTCGTGGTGCTTGTTTAAGGCCGTAGAGTGCCTTCTTGAGCTTGAACACGTGGTTTGGAAATTCGGTACTCTCAAACCCCGGAGGTTGTTCGACATAGACCTCTTCTCTTATTAAACCATTTAGAAAGGCCGATTTGACATCCATTTGATATAGCTTGAAACCACGATGTGCTGCAAATACAAGCATCAATCGAATGGATTCTAATCGTGCCACGGGAGCATAGGTCTCATCGTAATGAAGGCCTTCAACTTGACTGTAGCCCTTGGCTACTAAGCATGCCTTGTTTCTTATGATTTCTCCCTTATGGTTCAATTTATTTTTGAAGACCCATTTGGTTCCAATAATGGTGGTCTTCTTAGGTCTATGGACTAAGTCTCAAACTTGTCTTCTTTCAAATTGACCTAGTTCATCTTGCATGGCAATGATCCAATCAAGATCATTTAATGCTTCGTCAATTTTTCTAGGTTCAATTTCAGAAATTAGGGCAACTTCATTAGCCTCATTCCGGAAGAATGATCTAGTCCTAACCCCATGGTGGATGTCTCCAACAATTTGGTCTTGGGGATGACTAGAGGCTAACCTAGTTGTCCTTGGTGTAGGTGGTGCTTCTTGAATGTGTCACTAGACACAAGCTCAGCCTCAGGATCCGGCTGATCTATAGGTTGTCTAGGCTCACCGTCATCAGACTCATCACCACCATCTACAACATTTGGTCTTTCATCTAAACCCAGTTGCCTGAGTTCGAATTGAGCTTCTTCAACATCTTTTGATTTATCATTTACTTTAGGAATTTCTTCAAAGATAACATCAAAAGACTCTTCAACCAATCTAGATTTCTTGTTGTAGATTCTGTAAGCTTTGTTGACTAGGGAGTACCCGACCAGTATCCCTTCATCAGCTTTTGCTGTGAACTTTCCAAGATGGTCCTTGGTGTTTAGAATGAACACCTTACAACCAAACACCCTAAGATGTTTAACCGTAGGTGATTTTCCAAACCAAAGTTCATGAGGAGTCTTTCCTAGAAATCTATGAATGAGGACTCGATTTTGTACGTAGCAAGCTGTGTTTACAGCTTCGACCCACAAGTACCCCGGTAGTGAGTACTCATTGAGCATGCGTCGAGCAGCCTCTTGTAGGACTCGGTTCTTCCTCTCTACAACACCATTTTGTTGTGGTGTTCTAAGAGTGGAGAAATCATGCCTGTACCCTCTATCTTGACAAAACTCTAAAAATTTCTGATTTTGGAATTCACCTCCATGATCACTCCTTATTGTTTTAATGGTTGATGATTTTTCATTTTCAACTCTTCTATAGAATGAAATAAACACATCTAAAGTTTGATCCTTATACTTTAGAAAATAGGTCCATGTATATCTAGTAAAATCATCAATGATAACAAAATAATATCTACTACCATTCAAGGATATGATTGTCCTACAATCAAACAAGTCCATGTGAAGTAAATCCAATGCGGTAGAAATACTTACAGTGCTTTTACCTTTATGTGCAAATTTTGTTTGCTTACCCATTTGACATGCATCACAAAGTTTGTCCTTTTCATACTTGATGCTTGATAAGCCACAAACTAGTCCCTTATTGGCCAATTTTCGGATATTCTTCATGTTCACATGTGCTAGTCTCCGGTGCCAAAGGTTAGACTCATCTTCTCTTGACATGAAACACTTAACAAAAGCGTTAGTAGCACTTTTAAATAAAACTTGATAAATATTATCTACTCTTGTGTCTACTAGTACCGTGTCAAATGTGTCATGTTGTCTAACTAGACATTGACTTGATTTAAAATCAATTGTGTAACCCGTATCACACAATTGACTGACACTTAGGAGATTAAATGTCATCCCCTTGACTAGAAGGACATTCTTGATCCTAAGACATTCGGATATTTGAATGTCTCCTATTCCTATAACCTTAAGACTACCATTGTTACCAAAGGAAACATTACCTCTACTTTTTCTTTAAAATGTAGTGAATAAGGATCTATCACCAGTCATGTGTTTGGAGCACCCACTATCAACGAACCAAGTTGATAGATGCCCCCCCTCAACCACAACCTACACAATTCGAAAAATAGAAGATTTAGGTACCCAAATCTTGGGACCTAAAGCACCTACTAAACAAGATTTAGGTACCCATGCCTTGACCACCTTCTTTTGAGTCCTAGGAGTCTTAAGTGGTCTAACATCAGTCCTAGACATCAAAGAAACAAATGAAGATTCTTTAGGTCGGTAACCAATACCGACCCTATTGTAAACCGCCCTTTGTGCATTTAGAATCATGTCTAGAGTCTTTGAGGTAGTTGAGAATTTTTCAAGAACACTCTTGAGTCTCTCAACTTCACTCTTCAAAGATTTGTTTTCATCCTCTAACATTTCTAAATGTAAATCATCAATATCCTCATCCTTAGAGGATTTCAATTGTTCAACCTCAATTTTCAATGACATAACCTTATTTATTGACTTTTTTAACAAATTGGTTAAACATGCAATAGTCCTATAGCATTTATCTAGTTCGGAAGTGATTACCTCTTCATCATCCGAAGATGATGAAGCCGCGTTTGATGAATCGGTTGATTCATTACTGCTTTCTTCTCCTTCAATTGCCATGAGTGTCACATGGCGTGTGCTCTTCTCATCCTTCTCCTCTTCGGATGAACTTGAGGAGGATTCATCCCATATGGCCTTCAAGGCCTTCTTCTTCTTCTTGGATTTATCCTCCTTCTTCTTGAGCTTTGGGCAGTCCTTCTTGAAGTGCCCTTTCTTGCTACACTCATAGCACGTAATATTAGATTTATCAATCTTCACTTCACTAAGGTTACCTTTACCCTTAAAGCACCGACTCTTTCTCATCATCCTTCTAACAAAATTTGTCATCTCAGAGGAAGAAGACCCACTGCCATCCTCCTCGGAATCAGATTCGGACTCGGATGAAGATGAAGATGGAGAGACTTCCTTCTCCTTCTTCTTCTCCTTTTTCTTCTTGTTGATCCTTTCCCCTGCAACTAAGGCAATCCTCTTCTCCTTGAGGCCTTTGTTAGCCATCTCATGTAGCTCCATTTTACAAAATAAGTCATCTAACTTTACAATTGATAAATCCTTAGAAACTTTGTAGGCATGCACCATGGATGACCACAAAGCATTCCTTGGAAAAGCTTTTAACACATACCTTACAAGGTCGCGGTTCTCGACCTTTTCGTCAATAGAATGAAGACCGTTGAGGACTTCTTTGAACCGGCTATGAAGTTCACTCACCGTTTCACTCTCCTTCATGGAGAGGTTTTGTAGTTGGTTGAGGAACAAATCCCTCTTGGCGATTCTCGAGTCTCAGGTTCCCTCATGGAGTTCAATGAGTTTATTCCACAAATCCTTTGCACTCGTAAAGGGACCAACCTTGATAAGTCGGTCTTTATTCATGCCACATTGCAAAGTCACCACCGCCTTCACGTCGGCTTCACTTTTCCAGGTTTGCTCAGCCGTCCAACGCCAAGATTCCAATTCTTTTCCTTCATCATCCTTTGGAGGGGAAAAACCCTCCTTCATAGCGAACCATGTGTTGATGTCCATCTTTAGATAATACTCCATCTTCGATCTCCAATATTGAAAATCTGCTCCATTAAAGAAGGGAGGTCGAGTGGTACTAAAACCTTCTCTCAACGCCATTGTTGTTGACTCTCGGATGTTAAGCCGCTTGTATAGAGCCCCAAGCTCTGATACCACTTGTTGGTACTTGGATGGATAGAGAGGGGGGGTGAATGTAGCCAGACACAAAAATCACTTTCTCTTTTACACTTCTCTGTAGTTAGGGTTAGTAGCACAGCGGAAGCAAGAACAAAGTATAACTACTGAAATGAAAAGCAAACTACAAATGCTAACAAAGAGGATTTACAAAGTTCGGCGATAACTTGCCCCTACTCCTTGGCGTGCTCTTAAGGTGGGTGATCCCTTGATCGTCGGATCAAGCCCCGGAAAATCAGGATAGAAAGCAACCACCTTCTCGGTGGAGTAACCTCTCCACAGCGTTTCAAGATGAATGAAGTATTAAGTAAAGGAAACACAAGAAGAAGCCTTACTGAACACTTAGAACCGCAAGAACACAAGCAAACTTCTCACCGAGCTCCACTCAGCATAGATCTCACGCAAGAACTTCCTTCTTCGTGTCTTCTTGCTGATGGACTCGCCAAGCTCCTTGTTTCTCTTCCAAGTGTTCAAGTATCACCCGGTTGCTCAAGATTCACAGTAGAGTAATCGCACAAGTGTAGAGCAAAAGCTTTTTGATGATGGAGAACAAGAACTCTAGCACTTCGTAAAAAACTCTGCTCAGCTCTTCTCCGCTACACAGCTTAACAAGCTTCCATCGCTAGGTCACACGCTCCTCTGCAGCAGCTCCCAGCTGCTCACCTGCAGCAGCCAGCTACCCTTGACCTCCTTTGGACTCACTGAAACCCCTCCAGTCGAGCCCCAGGTCATCAGCTCCTCAGCTGTTGCAGATCGTGCCAGAGAACGTTACAACCTGCGGAAGCAAACGGACAAACCTGCTGTAGCGAAATACCCAGTTTGACTCTCCATGGATGGTCCCTGAGTCACCTGCACACTTAGCAGCTCATTAGGGCAGCAAATCAATAGAAGATCAAACATCAGAGGGCTCAGAACAAGTATCAGTAGTGTATCAGTAGGAATCAGGGTGAGATCAGACGCGATCAGAGCGTCTGACAGTGCGTTTGAATTAAAGTGATCGGTCATCGGACCGATCAGAGTGACTCCTGATCGGTCACCAGACCGATCAGGCTGGGTTCAGACCGATCAGGCTCCATCCTGATCGGTCCCCAACGCGTAATCAGAAATCACGACTTCTTCAGAACTGATCACGAGACCGCTCCCAAGTCACGGATCGGTCACCAGACCGATCCACCCCTTTGCAAGGTGATTTCCCAGCTTCACAGTCCAAACCTCCTGATCGGTCACCAGACCGATCAGGACATGCTCAGACCAATCAGGACCCACCATGATTGGTCATAGTGAGGAACTCGCGACATTTGATCGTTCACCAGAACGATCCGAACAGTATCTCTGATCGGTCACCAGACTGATCAGGAGCCAAGCAGTAAGGTTCCCAAAATCCACTGTATGCTCCCTGATCGGTCATCAGACCGATCAGGAGTCAACCAGTAAGTGAACTGTGTGCTCCCTAATCGGTCACCAGACCGATCAGGAGTCTATCAGTAGCCTAACACGGTCACTGTGTGCTCCCTGATCAGTCACCAGACCGATCAGTCATCGCTGGATCGGTCACCAGACCGATCCACGAGGGAACACCGTGCCAACTTCCCTGATCGGTCACCTGATCGATCCAGGCAAGGCCAAACCCACTCTAATTCAAGAAAACTGGCTCCCAGCCTCCCCTGACTAGTGCTCAGTCCCTCGAACCAAGACTCCGTGCCCAACTTCACTCACCGGGACTTCAGTCAACTTGGCTTCACTCACCAGGACCCGGCTTCACTCACCAGGATTTCCAATCACCTAACCCTCCGAGTTAGGAATTTCCACACCTAGCCCTCCAAGCTAGGACTTTTCCATACCTAACCCTCCAAGTTAGGATTTCATCCACCTAGCTCTCCAAGCTAGGACTTTTCCACACCTAACCCTCCAAGTTAGGATTTCATCCACCTAGCCCTCCAAGTTAGGACTTTTCCACACCTAACCCTCCAAGTTAGGATTTTATCCACCTAGCCCTCTAAGCTAGGACTTTTCCACACCTAACCCTCCAAGTTAGGATTTTATCCACCTAGCCCTCCAAGCTAGGACTTTTCCACACATAACCCTCCAAGTTAGGATTTTATCCACCTAGCCCTCCAAGCCAGGGTTTCATCCACTTAGCCCTCCAAGCTAGGACCTGGCCCTCCAAGCCAGGCTTTTATCAAACCTAGTCCTACTAGGTATTCCTAGTCCTCAACCAGGACTTAATCATAATCATCTCATCAACCTAAACTAAAATCGGTGTCAACACCAAAACAACAATCAGGGTCAGATTGCATCAACACTCCCCACTGTGGCTCGAACTTGCTCACATCTCCGACGGGTTTGATTCTTTTCCAGACCAGATCCCCCACTCAGAATGTTCTCGACAGTACCTTCCGATCATACTTCTGTTTCATTTCCTACCGATATGCGAACATCCGAGTGGCTGCTTTGTCTCGGATTTCGTTGACCAAGTCCAGCTCCAGCCGCCTCCTTTCCGAGTTATCCTCGTCATAGGCTGCCCGTCGATCCGATTCACATCCGACCTCGACCGGGATTACCGCTTCGCTCCCGTAGACTAGCTGGAAAGGTGTGCATCCCGTGGTCTCTTTGGGTGTAGTCCACAGGGCCCACAGGATGCTCGGGAGCTCATCTACCCACGTTCCACCGACATGATCCAGCTTAGTCTTTAATCCTTTAAGGATCTCTCGGTTGGCCACTTCTGCCTGGCCGTTGCTTTGGGGATAGGCTACCATAGTGAAGGCTTGCTTGATACCATACTACGAGCACCACTCTTGTATCCTTCGACCTTGGAACTGTCTTCCGTTGTCCAAGACAATTTTGTGCGGGATGCCATATCGGCATAATATGTCCCGCCACAGGAACTTCATCACCGCCTGCTCGGTGATACGCGTTGGAGCATCAGCCTCTATCCATTTGGAGAAGTAATCGACGGCCACTAGCAAATATTTCTTCTAGGCGGCGGCAGTCGGGAACGACCCCACAATGTCCATGCCCCACTGATCAAAAGGGCAGGAGACCGTCGATGCTTTCATTGTCTCTATGGGCCGATGTGGTAGGCAGTGATTCTTTTGGCAAGTCAGGCAGGTGGAAACCAGCTCGTTGGCGTCCTTTTGCAGGGTTGGCCAATAATAGCCCGACATTAGTGCCTTCCGAGCCGTCACACGAGCCCCTGCGTGGTTTCCACAGATCCCCAAGTGAATTTCTTGCAGCACATAGTTTGCATCCTCCTTGCCCAGGCACTTGAGTAGAGGTCGGGAGAACACTCTTTTGTATAACACGTCACCGACCATGGTGTACCGAGTTGCATGTTTCTTGAGCCACTGAGCTTCTTCTCGGTCCACCGGCAAGACTCCCTCCGTGAGGTAGGCAATGATTGGGGTTCGCCAATCGAATTCCAGCTCCAGCTCACCTTGCCTTTCTATTTGCATGATTAGCAGCACTGGGCCACCCGATTGAGGAAGCACCCAAGAGCCGACTGAGCTGGCTAACTTAGCCAATTCTTCTGTCTTGAAGTTATCCTCCCTTGGAATCTTCCGCGCTTGCACTTCCTGGAATTTGGCCTTCAGCTTCTCATAGGCCTCGATGAAGGCCTGCAGCCGATCACTATTAACCTCAAATCGCCCGGCCACTTGCTGTGTGACTAGTTGGGAGTCGAAATAAAGCATCACCCGGGTTGCCCCCACATGCCTAGCAGCCTGCAGTCCGGATATGAGGGCCTCATATTCAGCCTCGTTATTCGTGGCCCAATATTTCAGTCGGATGGATAAGTGCATCTGCTCTCCCTTCGGAGAGATCATCAGGATACCGATCCTGCTACCCGATCGGGCTGCTGAGCTGTCCACATATATCTACTATGCTTCTTCAACCTCGTCCACATGCAGCTCACTTAGAAAATCTGTGAGGATCTGAGCCTTCATGGCTGGCCGAGGTTGGTACTGAATGTTGTATTCGCTCAGTTCGGTGGTCCATTTGATCAATCGCCCGGATGCTTCAGGATTAGAGGCCACTCGGCCTAAATTGCTATTTGTTAGCACCACTATGGGGTGTGCCAAGAAGTAAGGTCGGAGCCTCCTAGCGCCTAACAACAACACATACATCAACTTCTCGAGTGTCGTGTAACGACACTCTGCTCCTTTTAGTAGATGAGCAAAGAAATACACTGGATGCTGCTCGGCTGCTTCTTGCTTGACTAAGACCATGCTAACCGAGTCAGCTGATGTGGCCAAATAGACACACAGGACTTCCCCGACCTCTGGCTTGGCTAGCATGGGCAACTCAGCAAGGTAGGCCTTTAGTTCTTCAAACGCCTTATCACAATCAGCGTCCCACTGAAATTTGGTGGCCTTGCGTAGGGTCTTGAAGAACACTAATCCCCGCTCGACTGATCGGGAGATGAACCGGAACAGGATTGTAATTCGCCCTGTGAGCCGTTGTGCTTCTCGGAGATTTATTGGTGGGGGCATGTCTAGCAAAGCTTTGACCTTGCTGGGATTGGCTTCGATGCCCCGCTCGGTCACGATGTACCCCAAGAATTTTCCGCTCCGAGCACCGAAGAGACACTTGGCAGGATTCAATTTGAGCCCGTAACTGCGTAGTGTTTGACATGTCTCCTCGACATCGACTATCAAGTCTCTGGCTCGGGTGGACCTAATGAGGATGTCGTCCACATATACTTCAACATTTCTTCCGATCTGGGATCAGAAGACTTTATTCATCATGCGCTGGTAGGTGGCTCTAACATTCTTCAGCCCGAACGGCATGACGGTGTAATAGTAGGTACCGTCCGCCGTGATGAAGCTGACCTTCTCCTGGTCCTCAACGGCCAGGGGTACTTGATGATACCCCTGGTAGGCATCCAACATGGAAATGAACTCGTTGCCAACCATCGAGTCCACCATCTGGTCGATCCGAGGCAGGGGATAGCAGTCCTTCGGGTAGGCCTTGTTGAGATCCCGGAAGTCAATGCAGATCCGCCACTTATTATCCAGCTTAGGTACCAACACTACGTTGGCTAACCAGGCCGGGAATTGCACCTCTCGGATGTGACCGGCCTCCAGCAGCTTCTCAACTTCGGCTCGGATCGCTTTATTTTGCTCGATGCTGAAGTCCCATTTCCTCTATTTCACGGGCCGAGCGTGGGGATAAACGTGGAGGGGGTGCTCCGCCACCTCCGGTCGGACGTCTTTCAGTTCTTTGACTGACCAAGCGAAAATGTTTTGGTTTCGAGCCAAGCACTCCAGCAGGGGCCTCTTCAGCTCCTCTGACAACCCTGTCGTAATCTTGACTCGAGCTTCCTCCCGATCTGGGAGGAGCTGGACCTCCTCCTTGTCTTCATGCAACTCAGCCCACGGGGAAGCTTGAACCATGTTGCAATCAAAGAAGGGGCGCGGAGCCTTGTGACTCTCTACCCGAACGTCGTCCATGTAGCACCTCCGGGCCACTCTCTGGTTGCCCTTGACTTCTCTCACCTTGTCCCCCACCGGGAACTTAACCTTCAGGTAGAAGGTGGAGGCGACAACCCGAAATTCATTGAGGGCTAGTCGGCCCAAAATGGCATTGTAGGTTGACGGAGCATCCACCACCAAGAAAGTGGACAATCTAGTCCTCTTCAGTGTCTCCTCGCCTAAGGAAATGGCCAGTCGGATCTGACCGATAGGCTGCACCTAGTTCCCCGTGAAATCGAACAACGGGGTTGCCACCAGGTCCAGTTGGGACCTCTCTATCTGAAGCTGGTCAAATGCTCTTTTGTAGAGTATATTAACCGAGCTCCTGGTGTCCACTATGGTGCGGTGGACTTGATAGTTAGCGATGGCGGCTGTGATAACCAGCGCGTCATCGTGTGGGACTTCCAGCCCCTGTAGATCCTGAGACCCAAAGCTGATCTGGGGCCCCTCTGCCTAGGTCGCACTGGTGCCAACCTGATGAATCTCTAGTCGGCGCACCTGTGCCTTCCTAGCGCGGTTGGAGTCTCCTCCCGTTGGTCCACCCGAGATGACATTTATGCCTCCTCGGATGGCATTTTGCTGGTTAGCCTGCTCCTCTTCCGTTTCCTCACCCCCAGCCCAGTTCCCCTGATGGAAGAGATTGCGAGCAGCTGGGGGGTTCCTCTCGAGTTCTTCAGCCGCTGGGTCGACGTTTGGGCCGCCTCGACCTGCACCTCGTCCAGGAGGTGTCTGTCATCCTCGCCCCCGGGGGGAAGGGGCTCGACCTCGACCAGCTTGGCGGCACTCCTCGGTGGCGTAGTCGTGGCTCTGATGAAGGTGCAGTATGGCCTCCATCGGGCAGGGAGACACTCTTGGGCCACCTGCTGTACGTGCCACCGCTCCATACCTGCCCGATCGGCGGGTCCACGTGGGCTGCGAATAGGCCCACCTGGGGGCCTAGCACCCAAAACGGGATTGGGAGGTGCTGGGGCGATCGACTCTTTCTTGCGAGCGGCCTGCGCTTCCTCCACATTGATGTATTTGACAACCTTGCCGAGAAGGTTGTCGAAGTCCTTTGGGGACTTCATGATCAGCGAACGAAAAAACTCCCCATCCTGTAAGCCCTAGGAGAATGCGCTGACTAGGACCTCATGGCATTTGGCACGTCTAGCCCCACGCCGTTGAACCTCCTAATGTAGGCCCGGAGGGTTTTCTTTGGGTCTTGCTTCAGGGCGAACAGATTAAGGCTCGTCCTGTGGTGCATCCGACTGCTGGCAAAATGCTGCAGAAACACCCTCTTGAGCTCCTTAAAGCTCACGATCGACCCATCAGGGAGTCGGTCAAACCATCTCTGGGTTGTGCCGGAAAGGGTTGTCAGGAAGGCTCGGCATTTGATGCCTTCCGGGTATTGATGAAGCAGAGCTACGCTCTCAAACTTCATCAGGCGTTCCTCCGAATCCGTAGCTCTCGCATACTTGGGTATGGTAAAGAAACGGAGGTGGCGAGGAACTGGGTCTTCCAAGACCCACTGGGCAAAGGGGCTGCGTACCGAGATGGCCGAAACAGGGTCAACCGGGGCCTTCCCCTTGTCTGGCCGCCTCCCGTGCATCGGGTTGGACACTGAGGCTTCTGCTGACATAGAATGAGCCTCATCACCTCGGCCTCGGGGGACGGCTACAGGGAGGGGCACTGAGCCACCATCAGGTCGGACGGGCCTTCCCTGACCTCCAGAAGGTCGATGCGTCGCCGGGTCCGTGCCCTGAGCCACCTGGCTTGCGGCTTGTGAGGGCCTTTGAGAAGCCCTTTAAGCTAGCATAGCCATTAGGACCTCATACTCCTCGCGGGTGACAGCCATCACGAACGATCGAGTTGGGGTCTCCCATCTTCGCTTCCGATCAGGTTGCTGGTGTCCCTCCTTCTAGCGCCAAATTTGATCCTGTCGCGAAGCAAGGTGGATGCCCCTACAGCTGGATGGTCCTCCGGGGAGCGTAAGGTCGCTGAGGCTGTCTGCCGAGCTGACGCGCTCCGATCCTGCAAGACAAAGACCGTTAGAACCCCCGAGAAAAGTCCCCGGCCAAACAGTTCGACGGTCAAGTCAGTACTCGACGGTGGCAATGGAAAGCAATAGAACAGTATGAAAATGCACTATTGCGCGTACCTGAGAGATGCGGAGTGAGGAGGCTTATATAGCCGGGGAAGCTGACAGCTCCTGCCCCACCTGCCACCTATTGCCATATAGCGAGGACAAGGTGATGAATGCCCAGAGGTGGTAGGATAAAGTAGTGCATACTGTGTTAAGGAAAGGGGCACTGTCAACTTAATGGTTGGCGTCGTTTGACGCCGCTCAGCCTGACACCAGTGTATGTGGTTGTGATATGGGGGGACAGGGTATGACAGGAAGATCAATACCTCAGTGAGATATCCGTCGTTTGAGACCAGGATGGCTTCAGTCCTACACCGACCCCGTACAGCTTCTGGTGGTCTAGTGTCAGGGAATGGTTGTATTGCCTGCTAGGGCCGACTGAGGGCCTATGAATGTGTTGACTCGGGCACTGCATGTCAAGGCCGGCTGAAGGCCTATGATGGTGCCGATTGGGACACTGCATGTCAAGGTCTGCTGAGGGCCTATGATGGTGTCGACTGGGGCACTGCATGTCGATATATCGAGTAACGCCCCCTCCGGTTCGGGCTTACCCCCGGAGCGTGGTCTGCCACGCGTCGGCGGGGAGCCAAACCTGGAGGGATATTGGAGCATGAACATCTAAGCTTAGGTCAGATCAATCCTGAGGAGCGTGGGCCGTCACGCGCCCGATCAAGGGCCTTGATCCGAGCAACGTCTATCCGTCGGGTCTTTTCAGCCCATTAATCATTTTCCTTCTAATTGGGCGCCAAACTGCCGGGCTAAACTATACGCAAACTGACCCGGGATCGCTCTTTGATGATTTATTACCTCTTATACAAATTAGCGATGAAAAATAGACATTTAAATTTCTCTTCTGTTTCTGTCCAGTATTATAATTCGCATATTTGATACATCTTAATATATTATTTAATATATTATGATTCAAGAATGTGAGGTCCACATTATATTATGATTCAAGTTGCAGCTGTTATTCTCTGACTAGTCATCGGCGACAAGAAGGAATTAGGATATGATGAACAGCACAAGGTCTTAATTTGATAATTTACAAATTAAACTATAAAAGAAACCAACAAACAAAAGTAATTAATACTTAATGATGAAATCATTAGTGACTAAAACAACTACGTACTTTGATACAAACAAGTTAACAACTCTATAAATAAAGCTTGTCATCATCCTTCATCACTCATCATTAATCATTGAAGTTCCTCTTCTCTTAGTTTCGATAATTTATCAATGAGATTCTCTTCCATCATAATTTATATTCGAAGACTTCTCAGTGAATTTATAAATTGCTCGAATATTTAGGGTTGTTTCATCACACTCGATCACCTCTATGTCAAGGTTGGCATCCTCATGAATGAAATAATGCTCACTTTCTCGTATCTCTCCATTCAAACTAGACTTACTCGTGCGATATTCTCTATTATGTCTTGTATTTTAGCTCTAGTTCGTGGTGTCTCCCTAAAGATGAATAATTTATTAGCCGTATTATGAATAGACAATAATCATTTATCATTGGAAATAAGACTAAAATTATATAACATAATTTCACGTTTAATGAAGTTTGACTAAAACTTAATCAAGTGTTAAAATAGAGTTAGTGCTTTGATAAACTAACTAATTATTTTTTATATCTAGTGTCAAACTTTATATTAAATAAAAATTTCATTTATATATTGTGATGTCATCTCAATGTCTATTTTTAATCCCTAGAATTAAATGCTACATTAATTTCTTTAATAAAATCATTAAATCAGGGTTTTATTTTGCAAAAAAATATTCTTAAAAATTATTTGACTATAATTATAAAAAATCACAATTCATAAAAATTGTCAATGATTCAAGTATTTGTAGTTAGGACCCGTGTGAGTTAGAGAGGGTGAATAACTTCGATTGCTTCTTATCTTTGCTTTGTGCTCGTCGTTGAATATGCTGCGGAAACTTCAATCAACTTTGATGTCACATGCACAACACATTAGTTTTACTTGGTATTTATCTCCTCGAAGCGACTATTCCAAGAATTCACTCCTAACGATCTTCTTCCACTATGAACTTTCTTATTCTCGAAAACTTTCCAGAGGCGGAGAAGTCTTTTATAAGTTTGATTACACAAGAATACACCAAGAAGAGTAAACACAAATATAATCGAAAGCGAAAATGACTTTGAAATGAAACCTTGATTTGCTTTCTAGCTTGTTGCTCGGAAATGTCTCTTGTTAACTCGAAAATACACCAGTACTTTACCTCAGAATTTTCAAGAATCGGTGGGGTCAAAACTTCACAAGATCCCCTTTTCTAGAATTGCTTTTGGGTCAAAATACACCTCTCAATCGATTCGTCTTACCCTAATCGATTGTCACGTTAGACCCGACTATTTAAACCTGCAGAATGACTCTTTTCTATTCGACCCTCACCAATTTATTCCCTCAATTGACTCCGCATTCTTCTGTTCACACTAGAAAATAGTATCAATCAATTGGCAATTCTGAATCAATTGGACTAATCGATTTAGCAAGTTTCTATTCGCGAATCACAATCTATATCGATTATAACAATTGATTGATTTCTGACAATTGATTCCGAATCATTCTACACCCTCGAAATAAGCTCCCAATCCATTTCACCAATCAATTGTCCAACCATGAACCCTGAATCCGAATTTAGGATTTAACAATTGATTATCACTTCTCCAATCGATTGGTACCCCTAAATTCAATTTTTTAAAGGTTGAATTCACATCTTGCCTGGTATACGATTGATCTCAACCGATCAGGACATTCTCTGCACAATATCCAATCATCCGGAACCCTTTAAGTCTTTCTATTGACTAATATCCGATCAACCTTGACCTATCGGGACTTCTTCACCAAGTGTCTATTCAACCTTTGACTCACTTGAACTTTCCTCTTGCTAACTTCTCATTGGAATTTTGATCACCAAGTGTCTGGTCCTCCTTAATCCACTTGGATTTTCCTCTTGTCAATTTCTCGTTGGACTTTTGATTATCAAGTGTCCGATCCTCCTTGACTCACTTGGACTTTCCTCTTGCTAACACTTCGATGGACTTTCAATCACTAAGTATTTGGTCCTCTTTAGGGAGTGTTTGGAAGAGCTTCTGCTACATGTTTTTTAGATTTTGGCTATACAGAATCACTTTTGAGTGTTTGGGAAGGCTAGATTCTGCTTTAGCTTCTGTTACTTTTGCTCAGAAGTTAGAAGCAAGAATTTGATGCTTCTACCTGCTTCTACTTTTTTATTTATGATATAACATTAAAAAATAATATTTATATCCTTAAATAATATAACATTTTACCTGATTGCCACTTGCCGCTATATATATATTATATTATAAATTATATTATTTTTATTTTTTATTTTTTATTTTTTATTAATTTTTTATATTTTTTCAAATATTCAAATTATAAAAGAATTAATTTTAATACTATATTTAAAATATAATAATAATTATATCACTATTTAAAATATAATAATAATTACGTAAACAAATTATTGATAGTATCGAAATTATATTTAAATAATTAAAAAATGATTAATTTATATAGTTTAAGGATATTATTGTCATTCAATTAAAAATTAAGCTTGGAAGCAATTATTCTCCCAAACACTCAAACTTTATCTTGTATCAGCTTTTGGCTTCTATTTTCAAACACTGCTTACTTTAACTTCTTACTAACTTCAAGATAATCACTATAAGAATCACTTTTCAAGAAGTAAAAGCTCTCCCAAACACTCCCTTAATCCACTTGGACTTCCCTCTTGTCACCTTCCTATTAGATTTTCAATTACCAAGTATCCGGTCCTTATTGACCCACTTGAACTTTTCTCTTGCCAATTTTTCGTTGGATTTCTAACATCATCAAGTATCCAGTTAGCCTTGACTTACTTGACTTCTCACTTACTATTGATCAAACATCGAAACTCAAACTCGAGTCAATCTGAGTTTGGTCAATCTTGATTTGAGGTCGATTGTATTAATATTTAAGCCTTGTGCTCATCTAATCCTAGAGGCAAGCTGCCTTCGGCTCCTCGTTCAACAATCAACATCCTTGATTTTCCATTTCACTAGCTAGAGGAAAATGCCCTATAATATATCGCAGTTGAGATTTGAACTATAATAACTTGAATAATCTATTGAATACCTTGCCCCAGCACCATATTGGGGGCACCGTAGTCTTTTTCACCTGTCACAATTAGATCCGTATTGCCGATTATACTTATAGCTCATCCCTTAAAACAAAGTCTAGTTGAAGCAACTCAACGTGTTGAATCTATATAATATAATGGTTCTAGATGTGAGAGGTTGAACGATTGTGGACAAGTCTAAGATCAATGTTTATCTGAATAATGAAGCATTTGTTCGCGCGCAAGTATGGACAAAAATAAAAAATTTTAATCGTAAACTACACTCAAATATAAATCTATTGATTGAGAAAATAAAATAAAATAAACTATTCTTCATATGGCACGCAGTAAGTCAGATATAGAAGTTATTTTTTTATAAAAAAAATTATGTCAAATTATTTTACAATGTAATATTTTAAAAAATATCCCTATCGCCTTAGACACAATGAGACCAAATATAAACGTGCATTGTCGTCTCTCTCAAGATGAACAATCTTATTGATGATATATCTGGATAATTTTGTCACCTCTGGAGTTAGGGTGTAGTCGTAAGTCATTTCAACAATTAATCAGATATTTGAGATTTAATTCCTAACAACAGTACTGCATTGCAAAAGTAATTTTTTTTAATAGAATGATAAAATTTAGAACGTTTGGCTATTGGTTTAATTTGTCACACTGACAACTAGACGGGATGAATAAATATTAATAATCAATTAACAGCTGGGGTTGTTACTGTTGCTAATCCATAACCTATGGAACGTTTAGAAGTAAAACTAAAATTATTTAGTATAATTCCATGCTTAATTAATTAAGTGTTAAATTAGAGTTAGTGAATCAAATTTTATATTAAATACTCAATTTTTTTAATTTAACTTTCAACGTATAATTGTCGGGCCATGTTAGATACTTAGAATATATGACCTTTAGTCAAATAAATTTAATTTAATTAATTTTGAGATGTCATATATATATATATATATATATATATATATATATATATATATATATATATATATATATATAAATTTTATGCTAAGGATTTTACCGTGCAAATTCGTACATACCTAATATATTTAATTTTTTCTTTATATATATATATATTCTATTGAAATTCTTTTACATGATAATGCACGCCCTCTTAATGTCTATTTTTAATCCCCAGAATAAAATTCTAAGAGACAAAAAAAAATTGTTTTTTTGGACTCCAATTAATTTCATCAATAAAATCATTAAATCAGGGTTTTATTATGAAAAACATATATTCTTAAAACGACAATTTACCAAAGGGCGTACGTAACAATTAAAAATTACCAAAGGGCGTTCCATGGTTTCTATTTTACCAAAGGGCGCAGCCATTTAAGTGAACTTCCTATTATACCCTTGGCGCCACAAAATACCTTTTCCATTCTCATTTTCGAGACATCCGAACCACTTTTGCATTAAAATAATAATATGTGGTTCGGATGGCAAGGTAGTAGAATTTTTGGCCATTCTCTCTCTCACCGCAACAACATAAATAGTATTGTTGAAGGAGGACATTGTGCGTGCCCTAGTTATGCTTTAGTCGCTTGCTTATCCCTCGAATCCCTCCGCCCAACCAAAACCTAGGCTCCTATACAGGAAAGTGGGAGTGTGTGATCCTGAGGCGGCTTTAAGTGTTAACGTTGAAGTTGATATTGCTCGGCACTATCAAAGTAGGATTTAGGGTTTCTGCAGGGTTGATTTTCATCATAATAGCAAGAAAAAGGTCTGTGGGTGGTTCATCGTCTTCTTCATTGGCATTAATCACCAAGGTATGTTAGCGATAGGCTTAGGTAAGAACAACATAGTTTGTGAAATTGTTTATACTTATTTTTCCTGAATAAATTTGTAATGTATAAAAACTGTAGGGTTCATATGAGTTTGGGAAAAAATTATATTGGTGCAATATTTTAGGCTACTTTAAACATTTTGTTGAAGCATTTGAAATTTTAAATGATCAACACATTGCGAAGATCAAAGAGTCGCCCTTCAGTATTTTCATGGACATTCAAGAATTGCAGCATATCCGGGAAATTTTGGTTAATATATTTGAAAGTTGGGATTCAACCTCGCAAGTTTTTAAATTCTCAAGTAATAGTTTTAATTATGAATTATAAACAATATCTATTGTAAGATAACACTTGGATATAGTTGGCCTTAAATGATTGATATTTGATCAATTTAAATGAGTGAATTTAAGGTGAAATTCACTTCAGGCCCTCGGTAGGCTTGAAATGATTTTATTTTAGGCCTACTGAGGCCTGAAGTGAATTTACTTCAGGCCCTCGGTAGGCCTGAAATGAATTCATTTCAGGCCCAAAGTGAAATAAGTTGAAGCCTATATTGTTGATGATAACTAAATATTTTAATTGTTTCAGGTGTACCGGTTACGTTCACCAGACGAGATATTGCTTTGGTACTGGGTATAGTGGACCGTGGAGTTTCGGTCCCTATTAATTCAACTAAAGCATCGGGTGACCTCTATCGTACTTACTTCTCAAAAGAAAAACAACCTACCAGAATAAGAATTGAGGACTTACTTAAATATTATTCTAAAAGTGTTAAATCAGAGGATGATGTGTTATTAGTTTGTAAATTATATATTTTGTATATATTTGTTTGTGTTTTATTTTCGTCTAGTACATATAAGGTCCCTCTAGGGCTTGTAGATATAGTAGATGATTATGACAATCTTGGTAGATTCTACTAGGTGGAAGCTATCCATAAATTTTTGTCTCCC
The DNA here is from genome assembly GCA_024364735.1 of Boesenbergia rotunda. Classification (NCBI taxonomy): domain Eukaryota; kingdom Viridiplantae; phylum Streptophyta; class Magnoliopsida; order Zingiberales; family Zingiberaceae; genus Boesenbergia; species Boesenbergia rotunda. The sequence goes on from JAGFNQ010004846.1 coordinate 729,627, forward strand.
CAATTATCCAAGATTGGGGAATTCTTTTCATCAACTCAGGGAAACCAGAGGACCACCAACCTCCCTTACGTAAAGGGATTTGCTGGGCTTTTGGCAGTGAGTAGAATTAACCTAAATTATATTTTATAATATTTTGCTGTCATTAATGTAATTGTCTGGAAAACTTTGTGTAGGCATGGTTTTTGGAGCATGTGCCCATTCAAAAACCATACAATGTTGAAGGACCCCGAATAAATAAGTGGAGGAATATTCCTTCGCATATTAGTAGGGTGAGGGACCTTGTCAACCAAATCAGGTTCGAAGAGGTAATTATTCTAAACTGTGATCTATGTTAGTTTGATATAGAGGCAGTAAAATTTGTGTACTTGGTAATTGACAGGTGATTGTTGAAATAATTCCTAACCTACATGAAAACACATTGTTTGAGAACCTTGAGATTGGGGATGACATTCCACGGGCAATGGAGACATCACAAGGACATGACATAGAAGATGTAAGGTCATGTGGTGAATGCATTCTTAAAGACACCCTAATCAAGGAGCTAACAGAGGAGAATATATGTTTGCATGAAAGGGTTAAGGAAATTATTTCAATTATTGAAAAAAAGGAGATGGAGGGTCAAGAAAGCTATCATGTAGTCAGTCCTTTTTCTGATCCAGTATCTTGTAGAACAAGGAGAGGATGTGACCGAACTCTGTATGATTACAGGGATACTCCAATTGAGAGTCCAGTATGGCACCAGCTATTACATAAGGGGAAGCGGAGAAAGGAAAAAATATCAAATGTCATGGATTAGGGAAAAAGGAAACTTAGTGAGGAGGATATGGATGAAGCAAGGGAAACCATTACTGTAATGGAAGTCATGTCTGAAGAAGATATAGAGGAGGAAAAAAGAAGGACCTCCGAACTATACAAAATGAGGCAACAAGGCATTGATGTATGTGAGTTATTTTCATATAAATTACGTTAAATTTATTGAATTTGGTCATTAATTAGTTTGGTCTAAATTGTATCGATGTAGTTTGTGAAGAAGCATTTTATGAAGTCGAAGAAGAAAAATCAAGATAAAGAAGTGACCTACGTGATAAATAAATTAGAGAACCTAAAGTAAGTTATGAAACATAGTTTAGTTAATATATTTGGGGCTTTAATATATAATCTTATCAATTAACTTGGCAGGTTGGCTAATGAATTTATCTGGGAGGATGCACCCTTTGCTTTGAAATTGCATTCATTCTTACAAATCCTCAATGGAGAGGTTTTTACAAAAGGTGAGGTCATTGATGCCTTCTGTAAAATGTTATTTAGGGGAGCATCCACATCTAGTAGGTCATACAACAAGTCAATATATTGTTCAACCTTCTTTACAGTAAATGATGTAAATTAGTATGAATTAATAGATTGTAGAAGACCTACTATTATGATGTGGTTATTAATAATTTTGAGTTTGCAACTTTTTAGGCTTCAATAAGATCGTTAAGAAAGTTTTCCCTGCAACAAGTGATGAAGACGGATATGATAGAACAAGGGTTTAGATATATTTTAATACCTTTGTGCAGTGATAATACACACTTTCACTTGTTGGCGGTGGATACAGAAGCAATGACTTTCATTCATTTAAATTCTCTTGCTAGTGGCCGTAAATATAAGCATGATTTTGACTCAGCGGTGAGCTACCTACCTTTATTCATATATATGTTCATCATTTGGTAAAAAAATGCCATTGAAATTCATGATATATTTGACAGGTAAAAGAACTTAAACAATATACTCACGAGGAACTTACGGCTATTCATCGATATCTACAAAGTCATCATCCCTTGGATAAATGACCCTCCGTCATACAAAAATGTCCCCAACAAGAACATAGGTCAGTAAGTGAGGAAGAGTTTGAAAATTTTAAAATCATCAAAGTATTTTATTACCCCACTTATTGAAATCTGAAATACTGTTTGTTATTTTCAACGTGGACTGTGCCTTCTTTGTTATGCAATACGTCCGATGTCTCCTATACGATGAGAAGATGGATTTCAAACAAGGAGATATGACAAAAATGAGATTTGATCTGACAGTAAATATTATGGGAGACATGTATTTTAAACATGAGACTGTCAATCTCTTGAAGTAATGTTGTAAAAAAACATCCTTTGCTGGTGATTCAGCTCCATTTGTATAGAAATTGTGTAATTTGTATGAATATAATTTATTGTCCAAAAAAACAAAACAATTGTGTGATGTTGATTCATATCGAGTTGATGCAATGTAGTGTACCAACTGATACGGTAAGAAAACATAACTCATAATGATTTGGACTAAGTTTGCACACCAGAAATGACATCTCTTTGGTTAACTCTAACTGCTGATATATATCCAAGTATCGAAGGTCCATCAGTGGGTTTCTCATACATAATTTGAAAATATGACTTAATGGTCTCGAAGGAATTGAAAATTGGTATGCATTCTGTATTTACTTAGTAAGCTGGATTATCTCTACCATAAATTTAAAAAACTTGTTTCAAATTCTAAAAATTAATAATTAAATAAAATTACAGGATTTGATCACAACTTGTAGATAAATATAGAATATTAATCTATAAATTATTATTTTATTTAATGACCAAGGTGAGCATGAACTTAACTTTTCAGACCCACGGTGGGCCTGAAATAAAAAGATTTCAGGCCCACCGTGGGCCTGAAATAAAAAGATTTCAGGCCCACCGTGGGCCTGAAATAAAATGATTTCAGGCCCACACTGGGCCTGAAATAAATTATTTCAGGCCCACGATGGGCCTGAAATAAAAACTTTCAGGCCCAAGGTGGGCCTGAAATCACTTCAATTCAGGCCCAGTGTGGGCCTGAATAGCTCCATTTCAAGCCCAGGGTGGGCCTGAAATCAAGTGATTTCAGGCCCACCGTGTGCCTCAACTGAGAAAATTTCAGGGTCTCTGTTAACCATAAAATACTTCTGATTTAAGTTGGTGGATACTAAATTTGTAGTTGTATAGGTGTAATACGTTTATAGAACATAACTCATAAATATTGGTACTTAGTGTGCACATAAAAATCCACTGATATACCTAAAAACCTCCTATTGCAAACTACTGCTATAGCAATGGTGATACAGCTAGATTAGAGGTTTGGCCACCTAAAATTGAATCTCCTAGCTCAACCCTATCAACTGATATAGGTTTTCCAGAATTCCAGATATGGGAGTTCCATCAGTGAGTTTTGCACAAAACTCACTGATATACCTAAACCACTCCTATAGCAATGGTGATACAGCAAGATTAGAGGTTTGGGCACCCAAAATCTCATCTCCTAGCTCAACCCTATCTACTGATATATGGTTTTCAGAATTCCAAATATGGGAGATCCATCAGTGAGTTTTGCTCAAAACTCACTGATATACCTAAACCACTCCAATAGCAATGGTGATACAGCAAAATTAGAGGATTGGCCACCCAAAATCTCATCTCCTAGCTCAACCCTATCTACTGATATAGGGTTTTCAGAATTCCAGATATGGGAGGTCCATCAGTGAGTTTTGCTCAAAACTCACTGATATACCTAAACCACTCCTATAGCAATTGGTGATACTGATAGATGTGTATACTGAAAGACATGCTTCTTTTATATATATGAACATCTTTATTTTGAAAAGAGAATCACAACTACACTAGGTGCCTGTTTATATTAGTACATGCATGAAGTCCAATTACTTTGCATTGTAGATAACATGGTGTGTGGTGTCACACGGAAGATCATGTTATCAGTTCCTTGCTTAGTATAAATAGAGGCTCACAACCGAGATGGAATTGGACAACCCATCGAAATGGTTGTAGTGTAATTAGGTGTGGTTGGTCTTGACCATAGGATTACACTAGTGTGCTTTGAGTACATTGAGCAGGACCAAAACACGAGGTTATCTAATTTGTACTGACTCGATAATTGGATAGGACCTCAAACTTTATTATGGAGTACGATCCCTTAATCCCGATATAATAACGGGCATATATTATTAACTATTATTTCTTTAATTTACCAATGGGCGAGATTTATTCTGTTAGATCGATAGGCCCGGTAAGTTGGGAGATAATATTAATAATATGATGTGCCGTTGATTATTGACGGAATCTGTGTCCTGGTGAGTCGGGTTGATGATGCCCCCTTGATGAGCTCGAAAGGTTCATCATGCTAAACCCTACAGGTGGATTTGATCCGGCATGATGATATGGTCGAGTGGTACTAATCAAGCATCCAGAAGTTAATTAATTTAAATTGTCAGTAATTTAATTAATTAACGGGCATTCGAAATCTTAAACACGGGGGGATGGACGACATGTAATAAGTGGAGCCCATATGTAAATATGGGGGTTGGTGAGGTAAGTCAATGAGGGCCCTTTAGTGGAATGAATCCTCATTAATGGACCGGGTCCATTAGCGGGCCAAGATCCAACTCCTTCTCATGGTCCCTATCATAGCCCTATATATATCCCATGGTGGCATGGAACTAAGTTGATGGAAAATCTAATGGAACACAAGAAAATCCTAGGTTTCTTTTCTCCTCTCCTTCTCTCTCTCTCTTTCTCTATGCGGCGATTAATTGCATTGGCATGCAATGAGAACTCCTCCAAGCCTTCTCCACCGATTAATTGCATGGCATGCAATTAGGAAAAGTATCTCCAATGATTAATTGCATGCGGCAATTAATCCTTCTCCGATTAATTGCATGGCATGCAATTAGGAAAAACGCTCCACCGATTAATTACAAACGACTTCTTCTCCGCGATTAATTGCATGTGGCAATTAATCTTTTAATTGGATGCGTTTTCTCCAATTGGATGCGTTTTCCTCCGCGATTAATTGGATGCATTTTCTCCAATTAATTGCAATGAATGCAATTAATTGGCTTAATTGGAAACGCATGCAATTAATTGGATGAAACAATGCATGCTCATGCTCTTTGGTGGCCTTCTCCTATAAAAACTGCTCACGGCAACTTGTGGAGAGTAGAGAGAAAATAGAAAAGTTGCTCACGGAAACTTGTGGAGAGAGCAAAGTTGCTCACGGCACAACTGGTGGAAAAATTTCTTCTCCAAGCGAAGCTGCTCAGACAAGTTGCAGTAGAGGAGGAGAGGATTAGTAGGATTTGTATTTGGATTATCTCCTTGGAGCGACCGGCGACACCCTTTTGTTAGGGATTGGTTGGTGCAAGGAGAAGGGATTGACTTGGTGACCACGGTTCTTGGTAGATCGTCGCCCACACGATGTCCAAGAGGGGAGGGTTATACGGTAGAAGATCGTAAGGTAACGGAAGGTATATTCTTCCTTGGCTCCTTTCGTTACGTTATTTTGTGCCTTATTTATTTGACTTGTCGTTTTATGTTTGTTATATAATTATTGTGATTGTGAATCATAGTTAATAATTATTTAACTGGACCCCGACTATAAACACAAAAGTCGGCGATCAACTCGTCGCCTTTTCCACGGTCGAACGGTCGAGCAAATTGCAATACCAATTTTGGTTATTGGCTAAGTTGCAATTTGAATCGTTCGATACGGCACGAGATGGTCGATGGGAGACGGCTCTTCACTCGGATTAATTTTTAATCTGTAGGCATAGAGAGGTCTCTCAGATCGACTAGGTATTCGCTTAGGAAACCCACCAAGTCATACCTAACACATACGGCAAGATTAGAGGTTTGGGCACCCAAAATCTCATCGCCTAGCTCAACCCTATCTACTGATATAAGGTTTTCAGAATTCCAGATATGGGAGGTCCATCAGTGAGTTTTGATGAAAACTCACAGATATACCTAAATCACTCCTATAGCATAGGTAATACGGCAAGATTAGAGGTTTGGGCACCCAAAATCTCATCTCCTAGCTCAAACCTATCAACTGATATAGGGTTTTCAGAATTCAATATATGGGAGGTCCATCAGTGAGTTTTGCTCAAAACTGACAGATATACCTAAACCACTCCTATAGCAATGGTGATATATCAAGATTAGAGGATTGGGCACCCAAAATCTCATCTCGAAGCTCAACCCTATCTACTGATATAGGGTTTTCAGTATTGCAGATATGGGAGGTCCATCAATGAGTTTTGCTCAAAACTCACTGATATACCTAAACCACTCCTATAGCAATGGTGATATAGCAAGATTAGAGGTTTGGGCACCCAAAATCTCTTCTCCTAAATCAACCCAATCTACTGATATAGGGTTTTCAGAATTTCAGATATGGGAGGTCCATCAGTGAGTCTTGCTCAAAACTCACAGATATACCTAAACCACTCCTATAACAATGGTGATACAGCAAGATTAGAGCTTTGGGCACCCAAAATCTCATCTCCTAGCTCAACCCTATCGACTGATATAGATTTCTCAGAATTCCAGATATGGAAGGTCCATCAGTGAGTTTTGCTCACAACTCACTGAAATACCTAAACCACTTCAATAGCAATGGTGATACTGCAAGATTAGAGGTTTGGGCATCCAAAATCTCTTCTCCTAGCTCAACCCTATCTAGTGTTATAGGGTTTTCAGAATTCCAGGTATGGGAGGTCCATCAGTGAGTTTTGCTCAAAACTCACTGATATAGCTAAACCACTCCTATAGCAATGGTGATACAGCAAGATTAGAGGTTTGGGCACCCAAAATCTCATCTCTTAGCTCAACCCTATCTACTGATATAGGTTTCTCAGAATTCCAGATATGGGAGGTCTATGAGTGAATTTTGCTCAAAACTCACTAATATACATAAACCACACCTATAGCATTGGTGTTACAGCAAGATTAGAGGTTTGGGCAGCCAAAATCTCTTCTCCTAGCTCAACCCTATCTACTGATATAGGGTTTTCAGAATTCCAAGTATGGGAGTTCCATCAGTGGCTTTTGCTCAAAACTCACTGATATACCTAAACCACTCCTATAGCAATGGTGATACAATAAGATTAGATGTTTTGGCATCCAAAATTTCTTCTCCTAGCTCAACCCTATCTGCTGATATAGGGTTTTCAGAATTCCAGGTATGGGAGGTCCACAAGTGAGTTTTGCTCAAAACTCACTGATATACCGAAACTACTCCTATAGCAATGGTGATACAGCAAGATTAGAGGTTTCAGCACCCAAAATCTCATCTCCTAGCTCAACCCTATCTACTGATATAGGGTTTATAGAATTCCATATATGGGAGGTCCATCAGCTAGTTTTGCTCAAAACTCACTGATATATCTAAACCACTCCAATAGCAATAGTGATACAGCAAGATTCGAGGTTTGGGGATCGAAAATCTCATCTCCTAGATCAACCCTATCTAATGATATAGGTTTCTCAGAATTCCAGATATGGGAGGTCTTTCAGTGAGTTTTGCTCAAAACTCACTGATATACCTAAACCACTCCTATAGCAATGGTGATACAGCAAGATTAGAGGTTTGGGAACCCAAAACCTCTTCTCCTAGCTCAACCCTATCTTCTGATATAGGGTTTTCAGAATTTCAGGTTTGGGAGGTCCATCTGTGAGTTTTGCTCAAAACTCACTGATATACCTAAACCACTCCTATAGCAATGGTGATACAGCAAGATTAAAGGTTTGGGCACCCAAAAACTCTTCTCATATCTCAACCCTATCTACGGATATAGGGTTTTCAGAATTTAAGGTACGGGAGATCCATCAGTGAGTTTTGACAAAACTCACTGACATACCTAAACCACACCTATAGCAATGGTGATACAGCAAGATTAGAGGTATGGGCACCCAAAATCTCATCTCCTAGCTCAACCCTGTATAATGATATAGGGTTTCCAGAATTCCAGATATGAGAGGTTCATCAGAGAGTTTTGCTCAAAACTCACTGATATACCTAAACCACTCCTATAACAATGGTGATACAGCAAGATTATAGGTTTGGGCACCCAAAATCTCATCTCCTAGCTCAACCCTATCAACTGATATAGGGTTTTTAGTATTCCAGATATGGGAGTTCCATCAGTGAGTTTTACTCAAAACTCACTGATATACCTAAACCACTCCAATAGCAATGGTGGTACGTCAAGATTAGAGATATGGGCACCTAAAATCTCATCTCCTGGCTCAACCCTATCTACTGATATTGGGTTTTCAGAATTCCAAATACGGGAGGTCTATCCGTGAGTTTTGCTCAAAACTCACAGATATACCTAATCCACTCCTATAGCAATGGTGATACAGCAAGATTTGAGGTTTGGGCACCCAAAATCTCATCTCCTAGCTCAACCCTATCTACTGATATAGGGTTTTCAGAATTCCAGATATGGGAGGTCTATCTGTGAGTTTTGCTCAAAACTCACTGATATACCTAAACCACTCCTATAGCAATGTTGATATAGCATGATTAGAGGTTTGGGCACCCAAAATCACTTCTCCTAGCTCAACCCTATCTACTGATATAGGGATTTCAAAATTCCAGATATTGGAGGTCCATCAGTGAGTTTTGCTCAAAACTCACTGATATACCTAAACCACTCCTATAGCAATGGTGATATAGCAAGATTAAAGGTTTGGGCACCTAAAATCTCATCTCCTAGCTCAACCTTATCTACTGATATAGGATTCTCAGAATTCTAGATATGGAAGGTCCATCAGCGAGTTTTCCTCAAAACTTACTGATATACCAAAACCAGCCCTATAGCAATGGTGATACAGCAAGATTAGAGGTTTGGGCACTTAAAATCTCTTCTCCAAGCTCAACCCTATCTTCTGATATAGGGTTTTCAGAATTCCGATATGGGAGGTCCATCAGTGAGTTTTGCTCAAAACTCACTGATATACCTAAACCACTCCTATAGCAATGGTGATACAGCAAGATTAGAGGTTTGGGCACCCAAAATCTCATCTCCTAGCTCAACCCTATCTACTGATATAATTTTCTCAGAATTCCAGAGATGGGAGGTCCATCAGTGAGTTTTGCTCAAAACTCCCTGATATACCTAAACCACTCCTATACCAATGGTGATACAGCAAGATTAGAGGTTTGTGCACCCAAAATCACTTCTCCAAGCACAACCCTATCTACTGATATAGGGTTTTTAGAATTCCAGGTATGGGAGGTCCATCAGTGAGTTTTACTCAAAATTCACTGGTATACCTAAACCACTCATATATCAATGGTGATACAGCAAGATTAGACGCTTGGGCACTCAAAATCCATTCTCCTAGCTCAACCCTATCTACTGATATAGTGTTTTCAGAATTCCAGGTATGGGAGGTCCACCAGTGAGTTTTGCTCAAAACTCACTGATATACCTAAACCACTCCTATAGCAATGGTGATACAACAAGTTTAGAGGTTTGGGCACCCAAAATCTTATCTCCTAGCTCAACCCTATCTATTGATATATGGTTTTCAGAATTCAAGATATGGGAGGTCCATTAGTGAGTTTTGCTCAAAACTCACTGATATACCTAAACCACTCCTATAGCAATGGTGATACAGCAATATTAGAGGTTTGGGGACCCAAAATCTCATCTCATAGCTCAACCCTATCTACTGATATCGGTTTCTCAGAATTCCAGATATGGAAGGTCCATCAGTGAGTTTTGCTCATAACTCACAGATATACCTAAACCACTCCTATAGCAATGGTGATACAGTAAGATTAGAGGTTTAGGCACCCAAAATCTCTTCCCCTAGCTCAACCCTATCAACTGATATAGGGTTTTCAGAATTCCAGGTATGGGAGGTCCTCTAGTGAGTTTTGCTCAAAACTCATTGATATACCTAAACCAATCCTATAGCAATGGTGATACAGCATGATTAGTGGTTTGGGCACCCAAAATCTCATCTCCTAGCTCAACCCTATCTACTGATATAGGGTTTTTGGAATTGCAGATATGGGAGGTCCATCAGTGAGTTTTGCTCAAAACTCACTGATATACCTAAACCACTCCTATATCAATGGTGATATTGCAAGATTAGAGGTTTGGGCACCTAAAATCTCTTCTCCTAGCTCAGCCCTATCTTCTGATATAGGGTTTTCAGAATTCCAGGAATGGGAGGTCCATCAGTGAGTTTTGCTCAAAACTCACTGATATACCTAAACCACTCCTATAGAAATGGTGATACAACAAGATTAGAGGTTTGGGAACACAAAAACTCTTCTCCTAGCTCAACCCTATCCACTGATATAGGGTTTTCAAAATTCCAGGTATGGGAGGTCCTCCAGTGAGTTTTGATCAAAGCTCACTATATATACCTAAACCACTCCTATAGTAATGGTGATACAGCAAGATTAGAGGTTTTGGCACCCAAAATCTCATCTCCTAGCTCAACCCTATCTACTGATATAGGGTTGTCAGAATTCCAGATATGGGAGGTCCATCAGTGAATTTTGCTCAAAACTCACAGATATACCTAAACCACTCCTATAGCAATGGTGATACAGCAAGATTAGAGGTTTGGGGTCCCAAGATCTCATCTCCTAACTCAACCCTATCTACTGATATAGGTTTCTTAGAATTCCAGATATGGGATGCCCATCAGTGAGTTTTGCTTAAAACTCACTGATATACCTAAACCACTCCTATAGCAATGATGATACAGCAAGATTAGAGGTTTGGGCACCCAAAATCTCTTCTCCTAGCTCAACCCTATCTACTGATATAGGGTTTTCAGAATTCCTGGTATGGGAGGTCCTCCAGTGAGTTTTGCTCAAAACTCACTGATATACCTAAACCACTCCTATAGCAATGGTGATACAACAAGATTAGAAGTTTGGGCACCCAAAATCTCATCTCCTAGCTCAACCCTATCTACTGATATAGGGATTTCAGAATTCCAGATATGGGAGGTCCATCAGTGAGCTTTGCTCAAAATTGACTGATATACCTAAACCACTCCTATAGCAATGGTGATACAGCAAGATTAGAGGTTTGGGGATCCAAAATCTCATCTCCTAACTCAAGCCTATCTACTGATATAAGTTTCTCTGAATTCCAGATATGGGAGGTCCATCAGTGTGTTTTGCTCAAAACTCACTGATATACCTAAACCACTCCTATAGCAATGGTGATATAGCAAGATTAGAGGTTTGGGCACCCAAAATCTCTTCTCCTAGCTCAACCCTATCTACTGATATAGGGATTTCAGAATTCCAGATATGGGAGGTCCATCAGTGATTTTTGCTCAAAACTCACTGATATACCTAAACCACTCCTATAACAATGGTGATACAGCAAGATTAGAGGTTTGGGCACCTAAAATCTCATCTCCTAGCTCAACCCTATCTACTTATATAGGTTTCTTAGAATTCTAGATATGGAAGTGTTAGTAATATGAGAGAAGTGTCCTAAGGCAATCGCCTTATGATTCTAAACATTTATTTTAATAAATGAAAATTCGCTATTTGAGTATACATGTTTATGTATTTGATTGGGATCTTAAACTCATTTACTGAAAGTCCGCAATACAATTCACAACATGAGAGAATTTGTGATGGAATCACAATTAGTGATTATCTCTACATGTGCAATTGTGAAGTATTGAAAATATCCCTAGTCGATGAATTGATAAATACGGACACTATCAATTCTGTTGAGACTAGCATGGGTTATTCTCTAATCAGCTGATTCTCACTGGCTGGTGACATTGGGATGTCCGGAGATAAACATGAATGCTAGTTAAGGGAACTAGTTCATTGGAGTGACTGGCTGTAAAACTTCAAATGGTAGTCTATATATAGACATGTCAGTGAAGTTCTTACTGCATCTTAAGTGCGATGTTCCTTTGACTTGCGGTGTTCAATTCATCTTGGTCATGGAGACTTATACTTTAACCTCTTAAGCAAGCATCTCCAAGGAGGTGTGGACCCAGGATGGTTGGGTATAAGCCGAAGTGGCCGAAGATGTTTGAACAACATACAAAGGATTCACCACTCCTTGCGAGGGGATGTTTACCCAAGGCCTATCGTCGGATTGTTACTCAAAACCTCTGGCCAGAGCATGATATGTTCAGAGTATGAGTCTCTGAAATACATGAGAGTAATTAGAATCCAATGGACGAGATAACGTTACATGGACTAGGTGTGACGTAGTCAGCCTAGTGGGGACTGACACACATAGACCATGTCCTGAACCAAGTGGGTATAAGATGGTGAAGGGAATGAGGCATGATTCATTAGAGCTGCTGAAGGGTTTCAGAATTATTTCTGAGGTCAACCGTTGATCTTTCGATTAATTTGGGGTCATGATGTACTACTAGGTGCCACTCATGATCGTTCTATAATTAGTTGATTATAGACGGCCAACATAAATCGAAAGTCTATTTAGTCACACGCACTACGAGTAATCCGAGGGATTTAAAATGAGTTGAAAATTGGATTTTCCGATCAAGAGAGATAAGTCGAATCTGAATTTATCAGAGACGCATCGGAAGCTTAAAATGGCTAAGTCTTTTGAAGGCTTATTGGGCGAATTAAATGAGTTTAATTCGCGAGGAGGCGGCTTGGTTTGGCCGCCCAAAGAGGGTCCCCACCCTCTTTGGTTTGGCCGGCCACCACAAGGAGAGAAACCAATTTATTTGGTTTAAATTATAAAGTAAATCAAGCGCGATTTGTTTTATAAAATTATGGATAAATAAATTTATATAAAGAAATTTATATAAAGAGTTTTATATAAAGAAATTTATATATAGAAATTTATTCTTTTTATGGAAATTAAAATGAACCATGGATTGGTTTATTTTATTTTATAAAATCAATTATGAATTAATTTTTCCATGATAAGAAAAATTTAATAAATTTCTTGTAAATTTTATTCCATAATAAAAGGAGTGATGTGTTTGTTTTTATTATAAATTTAGTTATAATAAAACTTGGCATAACGGAATAATTCATAAGAAAATTTATAGGATAAATTTCTTATGAAAATTTATTCCATTAAAAGGGAGACTTGGCGATGGAGAGGCTACTGTATAAAGGAACCAAGGCAAGGCTTGAATTCGAATCAAGAGATAAAATAGCAAGCTCTCTCTCTCTCTCTCTTATTCTCTCCCTCTCTCTCTCTAGGGTCGGCGCCCCGTTCTCTCTCTAAGGCCGGTGCCCCTTTCTCTCTCTAGGGCCTGTGCATCGCCTAGGGTTGCCGTGAGCCTCCTCCACCAAGAAGGTGCCAAAGAAGAAGAAGAAGCGGGTCGCGACTCCTTCCTTCCCTTACCCGGAATCTTGATTCCGTTACTTGGTGGTTAGTTTCCATCTCTCTCTCATGATATTCTAGTTGTGCCTTTGGAGAATCTAGTAGTTCTCGTCGGCACAAAACTCGTGGCTTTCCAAAGTCATCCCGAAGAGAACTCGGCGTGGACGCGAATAGAGGCGGAGCTTTCAAGGGACGCTACGGTTGGATCTCGTCCCTTACTTCGAGTTACGCGAGGTATTGAGTAAATTAGTTTACTTTCTACAAAATTTTAATTTATGATCATGTCCACACATCATAAGGTTGCATGCTAGATACGTGGTTAAAATAATTTGAGAAATTATTTATGCTAATTCTTCCGCTGCACGTAATTATTTTTAAAAATTACGAACCCGTATCCATGTCAACATGCACCCGGTCCCAACAGGAATGTCCATCAGTGAGTTTTGCTCAAAACTCACTGATATACCTAAACCACTCCTATAACAATGGTGATACAGCAAGATTAGAGGTTTGTGCACCCAAAATCTCTTCTCCTAGCTCAACCCTATCTTCTGATATAAGGTTTTCAGAATTCCAGATATGGGAGGTCCATCAGTGAGTTTTGCTCAAAACTCACTGATATGCCTAAACCTCTCCTATAGCAATGGTGATACAGCAAGATTAGAGGTTTGGGCACCCAAAATCTCATCTCCTAGCTCAACCCTATCTATTGATATCGGTTTCTCAGAATTTCAGAGATAGGAGGTCCATCAGTGAGTTTTGCTCAAAACTCACTAATATACTTAAACCACTCCTATAGCAATGGTGATACAGCAAGATTAGAGGTTTGGGCACCCAAAATCTCTTCTCCTATCTTCTGATATAGGGTTTTCAGAATTCCAGGTATAGGAGGTCCATCAGTGAGTTTAGCTCAAAACTCACTGGTATACCTAAACCACACTTATAGCAATGGTGATACAGCATGATTAGAGGCTTGGGCACTCAAAATCTATTCTCCTAGCTCAACCCTATGTACTGATATAGGGTTTTCAGAATTCCAGGTATGGGAGGTCCACCAGTGAGTTTTGCTCAAAACTCACTGATATACCTAAACCACTCCTATCGCAATGGTGATACAGCAAGATTAGAGGTTTGGGCACCCAAAATCTCATCTCCTAGCTCAACCCAATCTATTGATATAGGGTTTTCAGAATTCTAGATATGGGAGGTCCACCAGTGAGTTTTGCGCAAAACTCACTGATATACCTAAACCACTCCTATAGAAATGGTGATACAGCAATATTAGAGGTTTGGGGACCCAAAATCTCATCTCCGAGCTCAACCCTATCTACTGATATAGGTTTCTCAGAATTCCAGATATGGAAGGTCCATCAGTGAGTTTTGCTCATAACTGACAGATATACCTAAACTACTCCTATAGCAATGGTGATACAGCAAGATTAGAGGTTTGTGTTGGATCGTGAAAAACCGATAGAGGGGGGGTGAATATCGGAAATCGTTCTTTTTCAGAAAACTAAGAGTAAGTGCACAGCGGAAATAAAAATACGAGACACAGCACAAAGACACAGCGGTTTTTACTTGGTTCGGAGACTGTGTCGACTCCTACTCCAAGGCCCACGGTCGTTGACCGTTTACTATGGGCAATTCTATATTCGCGCAAATAGATTACAATAATTTCGATTACAGAGATAGTGCAATAAAATAACAAACAAGTATTAAGCTCTTCGTTACCGACGTCCGGAGTGTATCGACTCTGTTTCGGGGCAGCGGGACGTCGTAGGCTCGAGGTGAGGCGTTTTTGGAGCAAGGCACGAGCGTAGAGGAGCTTTGAGGTGTTGAAAGAGTTGTTGTTGGAGGCCTGGGGTCGAGGGGCCTTTATATAGGGCTAGGGGGCGCCTGGGACGTCGGGGGCGCCCCCACGTGGCTTTTGATCCGCACAAGCCTCGGTCGCGTCTGATCCTCTGGATCCGCTTTGACCGGGGCGCCCGGGTCGTTCCGGGCGCCCGTATTGACCGGGTCAAAACCTCATCTCTTGGCTTCGAAGGCTTCTGGTTCGATGTATGCGCATGGGGGCGCCCGCAGCGCAGGGGGCGCCCGGGAGCAGCGGGGGCGCCCGGGAGCACCCCGTCCAGCAGCTTTTCGAACCCTTCTTCTTTTGATGTGTTTTGTATGTACCTTGGGGGCGCCCGGGACGCTCCGGGCGCCCTACTCAGCCCTTGCCTCTCTCCTTTGAGGCTTTCTGAGCTGCAGACACACGTTCCTTCGGTCCTGCATCCAGGGTTAGTCCAAAACACAATAACATAATAAATTATTAGATTATACAGCCTTAGCTGTCTTGGTTCTGACTTTGGTCTCCAAAATGGAGCCCTAGGTCGAACCGACGCCTACTGTTCCCTCGACGGGGAACGCGTCCTCACCTACTCCTCTCGGGAGAATTTACCTGATGCCAACCGTTCCTCTGGTTGGACTTCTACCTGACGGTCCTTTGTCAGGTCTTGGATGCCGAGCTGCCCTTCGCTCGGTGCCTAGCATTCCTTCGCTAGGGCTTTAGTCCCAAGCTGTCCTTCGCCTGGCGCCTAGCAGTCCTTCGCTAGGTCTTGGATACTGGCAGTCCTTCGCTAGTTA
The DNA here is from genome assembly GCA_024364735.1 of Boesenbergia rotunda. NCBI lineage: Eukaryota > Viridiplantae > Streptophyta > Magnoliopsida > Zingiberales > Zingiberaceae > Boesenbergia > Boesenbergia rotunda. The sequence goes on from JAGFNQ010004846.1 coordinate 745,423, forward strand.
CCTAGCAGTCCTTCGCTAGGGCTTGGATACTGGCAGTCCTTCGCCAGTTGCCTAGCAGTCCTTCGCTAGGGCTTGGATACTGGCAGTCCTTCGCCAGGTGCCTAGCAGTCCTTCGCTAGGGCTTTTTCTGCACACTCAGTGAACAACGTTAGATCACACACAATACTTAACTTTGAATCCTTTGCCAATATCAAAACAAGGTTCGATATGGTGCATCCTGCACCAACAGTTTGGGCACCCAAAATCTCTTCTCCTAGCTCAACCCTATCTACTGATATAGGGTTTTTAGAATTTCGAGATATAAGAGGTCCATCAGTGAGTTTTACTCAAAACTCACTAATATACCTAAACCACGCCTATAGCAATGGTGATACAGCAAGATTAGAGGTTTGGGCACCCAAAATCTGATCTCCTAGCTCAACCCTATCTACTAATATAGGTTTCTCAGAATTCCAGATATGCGAGGTCCATCAGTGAGTTTTGCTCAAAACTCACTGATATACCTAAACCACTCCTATAGCAATGGTGATACAGCAAGATTAGATGTTTGGACACCCAAAATCTCTTCTCCTAGCTCAACCCTATCTTCTGATATAGGGTTTTCAGAATTCCAGGTATGGGAGGTCCATCAGTGAGTTTTGCTCAAAACTCACTGATATACCTAAACCACTCCTATAGCAATGGTGATACAACAAGATTAGAGGTTTGGGCACCCAAAATCTCTTCCCCTAGCTCAACCCTATCAACTGATATAGGGTTTTCAGAATTCCAGGTATGGGAGGTCCTCTAGTGAGTTTTGCTCAAAACTCACTGATATACCTAAACCACTCCTATAGCAATGGTGATACAGCATGAATAAAGGTTTGGACACCCAAAATCTCATCTCCTAGCTCAACCCTATCTACTGATATAGGGCTTTTAGAATTCTAGATATGGGAGGTCCATCAGTGAATTTTGCTCAAAACTCACTGATATACCTAAACCACTCCTATATCAATGGTGATACAGCAAGATTAGAGGTTTGGGGACCCAAAATCTTATCTCCTAACTCAACCCTATCTACTGATATAGGTTTCTCAGAATTCCAGATATGGGAGGCCCATCAGTGAGTTTTGCTCAAAACTCACTGATATACCTAAACCACTCCTATAGCAATGGTGATACAGCAAGATTAGAGGTTTGGGCACCCAAAATCTCTTCTCCTAGCTCAACCCTATCTACTGATATAGGGTTTTCAGAATTCCAGGTATGAGAGGTCCTCTAGCGAGTTTCGCTCAAAACTCACTGATATACCTAAACCACTCGTATAGCATTGGTGATACAGCAAGATTAGAGGTTTGGGCACCCAAAATCTCATCTCCTAGCTCAACCCTATCTACTGATATAGGGTTTTAGGAATTCCAGATATGGGAGGTCCATCAGTGAGTTTTGCTCAAAACTCACTGATATACCTAAACCACTCCTATAGCAATGGTAATACAGCAAGATTAGAGGTTTGGGGACCTAAAATCTCATCTCCTAACTCAAGCCTATCTACTGATATAAGTTTCTCAGAATTCCAGATATGCGAGGTCCATCAGTGAGTATTGCTCAAAACTCACTGATATACCTAAACCACTCCTATAGCAATGGTGATACAGCAAGATTAGAGGTTTGGGCACCCAAAATCTTTTCTCCTAGCTCAACCCTATCTACTGATATAGGGTTTTCAAAATTTCAGATATGGGAGGTCCATCAGTGAGTTTTGCTCAAAACTTACTGATATACCTAAACCACTCCTATAGCAATGGTGATACAGCAAGATTAGAGGTTTGGGCACCCAAAATCTCTTCTCCTAGATGGGACTTGGTTTGAAGCCATAAGTCGGAAATGGCTTCCATGTATGAAAATCAAGTATGGGACTTGGTTAACCCACCTGAAGGGATTAAGCACATAGGGTGCAAGTGGGTTTTCAAGAAGAAAATCGACATGGAAGGTAATGTTGTTACCTTTAAGGCTAGATTAGTGGCAAAAGGATATCGTCAGAAATAAGGAATTGATTATGACGAAACCTATTCGCTAGTAGCTATGCTTAAATCCATTCAGATGCTCCTGGCCATAGCAGCTCATTATGATTATGAGATATGACAAATGGATGTGAAAATAACTTTCCTTAATGGAAACCTGCATGAGGATGTATACATGATACAACCTGAAGGTTTCACATCGGTTGATAAAACCAAAGTATGCAAGCTTCGACGATCCATATATGGACTGAAGCAAGCATCCAGGAGCTGGAACATCCATTTTGATGAGATAATCAAAGAGTATGATTTCTCACAAAATCCTGACGAACCTTGTGTGTACAAGAAGGTTAGTGGGAGTGCAGTCGTATTCCTAGTATTATATGTCACTGACATATTGCTTATAGGAAACGATATATCAGTCTTACATTCTGTTAAAATTTAGTTGTCCAAAACTTTCTCCATGAAAGACCTGGGAGAAGCAACCTATATCCTTGGGATTAGAATCTATTGAGATAGATCAAAACGGTTGCTTGGTCTTTCGCAGTCTACATATATAGACCGAGTGCTAAAAAGGTTTAGCATGTCGGAATCCAAGAAAGGTTACCTTCCCATCAGGCATGGGATCAACCTTTCAAAGTCTATGTGTCCGCGCACAGAAGACGAGAGGATTTGCATGAATAAGATTCCTTATGCATCCGCGATAGAATCTATCATGTATGCTATGTTATGTACTAGGCCCGATGTATCATATGCTCTGAGCGTCACGAGCAGATACTGTTAGGATCGATACGCCTTGCTAGAGGGGGGTGAATAGCAAATCTCGGCTTGTTCTTCCTACGTTGTTAGTATGCGCAGCGAAAACAATAATAATAATCAATAAAAACAAAGGAACAAACGCTAACAAACCGATTTAGTTGGTATCCACCCCGGCCGGGTGACTAATCCAACAATCCGTCGGTGGATCACTCCCCGGATAACCTCCGGCTAGCCCTCGTCACTCCTTGTGGGTGGAGAAACCTCGCCACAACACCTCGGACACTATCTGGGCATAAAAGACTACTAACACGCTTTACCCAAGCGAGTTTCGTCAAGAAATCCCAGCCCGATCGAGTCCCCTTTAAATAGACTCGGGCTGGAAATCACGCCACCAGTCGACTGCCCCCAGGGCAGTCGACTGGTGCCAGCCAAATTTGACCGTTGACACTCCAACGTTCGAATTTGCCAGCTCACCAGCCACCTACCAGTCGACTGCCCCCACTGGTACCCTGCTGATCCCTTTCCGAGTACATTCACACAGCACTCAAACCTCACGACTCGACTGACTCCTCTTCCGCAGCCTCGACTGTTGCCTTCGCGCCCTCTTCATCTTCGGCCCTCGTCCCTCGGATGCGCACGCAAGCCTCCAGCTTGCATCCATGCCACCCTTCACGTACGCCTCGAAGTCCGCGCCCATCAGCTCATCGTCCCTGCACTCCAAGGTCCCTCAGATGCGCACACAAGCCTCCAGCTTGCCTCCATGCCATCCTTCACCGTACTGAGGCCGTCCAGTCAAGTCCATATGCGTACCTGTACAACCTGCACACTCAACATACGCATATCAAATACACAAGGGTAAACCTAACTTAAACCCTTTGCCCAAACATCAAAACCCATGGTCACACCGGACCATCTTAGGGTCGATTGCTCCAACAATCTCCCCCTTTTTGATGTTTGGCAATGCGTTTAAGTTAGGGAAAGCAAGATAGTAGTCAATAGCAAAAACCATGCTAAATAAATGCATATGCAATGCAAAATGGATCCTATCCCAAGGCATCCTACACCTAACCCTCCGAGTTAGGAATTTTACACCTAGCCCTCCAAGCTAGGAATTTCCCACCTAACCCTCCAAGTTAGGATTTTCCAACCAAATCGGGCTTTTTAAAACTTCTCCCAAGCTCCCCCTGCATTGGACTTACAAAGGCATTTTAAGAACCTGTCCAAGGTTCCTCTTACGCCAAGAATGGAGCAACCATGCTCCCCCTTAATCTCAGCTCACCCTAAACCTAGGGTTTCTAACAAAGGTAAGTTTAGTTTCCCAACTTAAACCCAAACTTCTCCCCCTTTGTCATACATCAAAAAGACCCCAATAATATCCCAATTATCGGTTCTTTTAATCCCCAATGATCCTAAACACAGTGTACTAGACCCCCATACACATGTTTCTTATCACCTGGACCCAAGTCAGCTGCTGGATACCCACACCAGCCCTTACCAGTCGACTGCCCCCAGGGCAGTCGACTGATACTCTGATAATTAGTTTTCTGGCCGAATTTCAGAAACGCGCCAGAAATTCCACAAATCTCCAAAAATTCCCAAATTTCGTGGAGAACTTTGTGGTACCCATACCTACTTGGGAAAAATACATCAACCCATGTATCTATCACCATTCCCAAGTTTGACACAAAACCCAAAAATTTCAAAATGAAAATCAAGGCAACTAGGAGGCAACCTCCCCCTTAACCCATGTCTTCTCCCAATTTTCATTTTCGAAGGGTTAAGTTCTACCTAACTTAACCTCCTAGACGCCACGTTGAGTCATACACCACCCAACACTCGAGTTCTTCCCCCTTTGACACTCTTATAGCATTGCCCGAGGCAATCTTTCCCTAAGTGCCAAAAAGAACTCAACAAAAGTCTAAAAACTCTAAAGTTTGCAAGCACACTTGTTAGGATATACCCTATCCTAGAAAAATATGATATCATGAAAATATCAAGTGTGCTTGACTTTTGGTACACATCTAAGTATCTTAAGGATTCTCATTAAGTATCAACTTTCAAATTCGCTTCTAATTCCATGTGTTTGTCAAATCTACCCATCATAATTCGACACATGGAATTGTCCTCAATGTTCCCTGTTTAACTTCTAAATCTTAGATACCTAGGGAACCTTATCAATTCTTCTTGAATTCAATAAGTACATATCAAATCATGGGATAACACTTTATTCAAGGACTATGAAGTTATAACCAAGAGTTTTAACCCTACAACATATCCCATAACAACCTTGTAACTTTTCATTGTTGAAACTCTCTCTTTTTATGCCTACTCTCATGTACCAGTCGACTGCCCAAATGGCAGTCGACTCCCAAATCGAACAGAGAGTTTCTGGGCTGAAATTTTCTGGTGCCAGTCGACTGCCAAAATGGCAGTCGACTGATGTGTGATATTTCAGTTTTCCAGCCGAAATTCAGTAATGCCTAAATAATTCTACAAATCTCCAAAAATTATGAGATTTCGTGGGGAGATTTGTGAAGCCAATATCTACTTGGGAAAAATACGTTTCCAAACAAATGTACTCCGGATCCCAAGATTGGCACAAAACTCCACGAATCCTAAAGTGTATCATTAAAACCTTAGCTCAAAGTTCTAATTTCGACCTCACCTTGATGCTTCTTCCCATACTCATTCATAATCCATTTGTAGCATCAAGTTACATGGTATTTTCAATTTAAACCCAATTTCTTTCAATTATAATATCATTTTAACTCTTTTTCTCCCTCAATCCCCTTTTTGTGTGCCAAAACCTAGGATTAAGACTTACCCAAGTCTCCCAATCCTATTTGGTACATTTCATCCAATTCCTCAGGGAGAAACTTTTGAGATCCATTTACCATGGACCCCAAAGGCTTCTAGAGCTCCCCCTTGAGCTCTTAGCCTTAGCCACCTCCCTAGGTGACTCAACAAATGCTAAACCACACCGGTGATCCTCCGGTGACTCTTGGCCTATGAACTCAACACTCTTAACCTTGGACCCCTTGTCCTTAGTTAAGACCTTTTCCTTTCCTTTTGATGGCATTCCCTTGCCATTCTTGCACTCCCCCTTCTTGCCATAATCATATGCTACCCTAGCATATCTCTTTTCCTTGGCATGGGAGACCCTAGATCGGTATCCTAGACCCGATCTATCATTGTTGGATTTTAGACCACCCAACACCATATCCAAACCCTTAGATCCAATAGTGAATCTCTCTAGGGTTTTCTCTAATGTATCAAGCCTTCCCTCAAGGCTTGATTTTCCCTCTCTAGACCTTTAATTTTGGAGTCCATATGTCCACTTTGGACATCCCTAGAACTACCCATTTTCTTAGGCACATTCTTTCCCTTCTTGGGATTAGTGCCATGATCCTTAGATACAAAGGTCCTAGATTTACCATGATGCATGCTTTTCTTAGAATATGTATCTACCTTGTTATCCTTATTCCTATCATGATATTTAAAACCAAAGTTATGTACCATTAAGCAATTTTCATGAGTTCTAGCATGCATGGGTGAGTAACTAACATGATTCTTGAAATGTAAAGAAGAACTTGAAATCGAATTTCTTTTTAAACTAGGGTTAGAGGGTACCTCCCTTACCCTTGTAGTCCTTCCTTGTTGTGAGCTTCTTCTCTTCCTTCTTTCTTCTTTTTCCCATCTTCTTAGATCTTCCATCTTCTTTAGCTCACCTTTTCTAGGGCATTTAGTGTGATCAAGAGCAGTCCTTCGCTCTGATACCAATTGTTAGGATCGATACGCCTTGCTAGAGGGGGGTGAATAGCAAATCTCGGCTTGTTCTTCCTACGTTGTTAGTATGCGCAGCGGAAACAATAATAATAATCAATAAAAACAAAGGAACAAACGCTAACAAACCGATTTAGTTGGTATCCACCCCGGCCGGGTGACTAATCCAACAATCCGTCGGTGGATCACTCCCCGGATAACCTCCGGCTAGCCCTCGTCGCTCCTTGTGGGTGGAGAAACCTCGCCACAATACCTCGGACACTATCTGGGCACAAAAGACTACTAACACGCTTTACCCAAGCGAGTTTCGTCAAGAAATCCCAGCCCGATCGAGTCCCCCTTTAAATAGACTCGGGCTGGAAATCACGCCACCAGTCGACTGCCCCCAGGGCAGTCGACTGGTGCCAGCCAAATTTGACCGTTGACACTCCAACGTTCGAATTTGCTAGCTCACCAGCCACCTACCAGTCGACTGCCCCCAGGGCAGTCGACTGGTACCCTGCTGATCCCTTCCCGAGTACATTCACACAGCACTCAATCCTCACGACTCGACTGACTCCTCTTCCGCAGCCTCGACTGTTGCCTTCGCGCCCTCTTCATCTTCGGCCCTCGTCCCTCGGATGCGCATGCAAGCCTCCAGCTTGCATCCATGCCACCCTTCACGTACGCCTCGAAGTCCGCGCCCATCAGCTCATCATCCCTGCACTCCAAGGTCCCTCAGATGCGCACACAAGCCTCCAGCTTGCCTCCATGCAATCCTTCACCGTACTGAGGCCGTCCAGTCAAGTCCATATGCGTACCTGTACAACCTGCACACCCAACATACGCATATCAAATACACAAGGGTAAACCTAATTTAAACCCTTTGCCCAAACATCAAAACCCATGGTCACACCGGACCATCTTAGGGTCGATTGCTCCAACAGATACCAGTCTGATCCAGGAATGGATCATTGGGTGGCTGTCAAGACAATCCTTCAGTACTTAAGAAGAACTAAGGATGTGTTCCTAATATATGGAGAAGGAGATATGGTAATACGTGAGTATACAGATGCTAGTTTCCAGACAGATAAGGATGACTCCAAATCTCAGTCTGGATATGTATTTACTTTGAATGGAGGCGCAATAAGTTGGAAGAGTTCCAAGCAAGACACTGTAGCGGATTCTACCACGGAAGCGGAATATATTGCGGCTTCGAAAGCAGCAAAAGAAGCAGTCTGGATCAAGAAGTTTGTCTCGGAACTTGGTGTGGTTCCAACCATTGATGAAGCAATACTGGTTTACTGCGACAACAATGTTGGGACCGGGTGCATGTCGACAAGGATACGAGTTCGTAAAAATTAAAATTTTTACGTGCAGCGGAAGAGTTTGCATAAAATAATTTCCTAAATTATTTTAACTTCGTATCTAGCATGCAACCTTATGGTGTATCGACATAATCATGAAATAGAAGTTTGCGGAAAAGTAAACTAATTTACTTTTATACCTCGCGTAACTTGAAGAAAGGGACGAGATCCAACCGTAGCGTCCCTTGGAAGCTTCGCCTCTATTCGCGTCCACGCCGAGTTCTCTTCGGGATGACTTCGCAAAGTCACGAGTTTTGTGCCGACGAGAACTACTAGATTCTCGGAAGGCACAACTAGAAGGACAAGAGAAAAATTAGAAACTAACCAACAAGAAGTAACGGAATCGAATTCCGAGAGGAGAGGAGTCGCTATCCGCTTCTTCTTCTTCTTGTTGTGGTTCTTCTTCTTCGTGTAGCTCACGGCAACCCTAGGGTGCGCCGGCCCTAGGGTGTGAGAGGGAGGCGCCGGCCCTAAGCAAGGGGAAGGGCGCCGGCCCTAATGAGAAGGAGAAGAGGAGGAGGAGAGAAGAGAAGAGAGAGAGGGAGAGAGTAATTAATCTCTTGATTAATTGATTGATCTTCAAAGGGCTAGCCTTTGGGTCCTTTATATAGTAGCAACTCTTTGCTAAGTCTCCCTCTAAACGGAATTAGTTATAAGAAATTTATCCTATAAATTTTCTTAACTAATTATTCCGTTTAAACCAAGTTTTATTATAAACTAATTTATAATAAAACTAATTCTTTTCTCTCTTTAAATTATGGAATAAATTTTATAAGAAATTTATAAACTTTCTTATTATGATAAAATCAATTCATAATTGATTTTATAAAATTAAAATAAACCAATTCATGGATTATTTTAACTTCCATAAAAAGAATAAATTTCTACAAATTTATTTATATAAATTTTCTTTATACAAATTTATTTATCCATAATTTATAAAACAAACCGCGCTAGGTTTATTTTATTAATTAAACCAATTAAATTGGTTTAATCTCCTTTAATGGCCGGCCACCACAAGGAGGGTTAGCACCTCCTTTGGCCGGCCAAACCAACCCGAACCGGTCGCGAATTAAACTCATTTAATTCGCCCAAAAAGCCTTCAAAAGACTTAGCCACTTTAGCTTCCATTGCGCCTCTGATTAACTCAGATTCGACTCGTTTCTCTTGATCGGAAAATCCAATTTTCAACTCGTTTTAAATCCCTCGGATTACTCGTATTGCGTGTGACTAAATAGGCTTTCGATTTATGTTGGCCGTCTATAATTAACCCATTAATTATAGAACAATCATGAGTGGCACCTAGTAGTACATCATGATCCCCAATTAATCGAAAGATCAACGGTTTGACCCCAGAAGAAATTATTCTGAAACCCTTCAGCAGCTCTAATGAATCGTGCCTCATTCCCTTCACCACCTTATACCCACTTGGTTCAGGACACGGTCTATGGTGTCAGTCCCCACTAGGCTGACTACGTCACACCTAGCCCAAGTAGTGTCTTTCTCGTCCTTTGGATTTCTAATTACTCTCATGTATTTAAGAGACTCGCACTCTTAACATGATATGCTCTGGCCAGAGGCTTTGAGTAACAATCCGACGATAGGCCTGGGTATACATCTCCTCGCAAGGAGTGGTGAATCCTTTGTAGGCTGTTCAAACATCTTCGGGCACTTCGACTTATACCCAATCATCCTGGGTCCACACCTCCTTGGAGATGCTTGCTTGAGATGTCAAAGTATAAGTCTCCATGACCAAGATGACTTGAACACCGCAAGTCAAAGGAATATCGCACTTAAGCCGCAGCAAGATCTTCATTGACATATCTACATGTAGATTCCCATATGAAGTCTTACAGCTAGTCACTCCAATGAACTAGTTCCCTTAACTAGCATCCATGTTTATCTCCGGACATCCCAATGTCACCAGCCAGTGATAATCAGCTGATTAGAGAATAACCCATGCTAGTCTCAACAGAATTGATAGTGTCCGTTTTTATCAATTCATCGACTAGGGATAATTTCAATACTTCACAATTGCACATTAGAGATAATCACTAGTTGTGATCCCATCACAAATTCTCTTATGCTGTGAGTTGTATTGCGGACATTCAGTAGATGAGTTCAAGATCCCAATCAAATACACAAAACATGTATACTCAAATAGTGAATTATCATTTATTAAAATAAATGTTTACATCATAAGGCGATTGCCTTAGGACACTTCTCTCATATCACTAACAAACAATGGAGCTATTGCACAAGTAAAGGAACCAAGGTCTCATCAGCGATCCAAACACGTGCTTCGCCGCTATCATCTGATCAGAGAGATTATAAGTAGGAATGATATACAAATTGAGAAAATTTCTACTGAAAGGAATTTAGAGGATCCTTTAACTAAGGCCTTGCCTCAAAGCAAATTTGAGGGTCATGTTAGAGCCTGTGGTATTGGATACCGTAGCGATTGGCATTAGGCCAAGTGGGAGTTTGTTAGTAATATGATATAAGCGTCCTAAGGCAATCGCCTTATGATTGTAATCATTTACTTTAATAAATGAATATTGACTATTTGAGTATACATGTTCGTGTATTTGATTGAGATCTTAAACTCATTTACTGAATGTCCGCAATACAATTCACAGCATGAGAGAATTTGTGATGAATTCACAACTAGTGATTATCTCTACATGTGCAATTGTGAAGTATTGAAATTGTCCCTAGTCGATGAATTGATAAATACGAACATTATCAATTCTGTTGAGACTAGCATAGGTTATTCTCTAATCAGCTGATTCTCACTGGCTGGTGACATTGGGATGCCCGGAGATAAACACTAATGCTAGTTAAGGGAACTAGTTCATTGGAGTGACTAGCTGTAAAACTTCATATGGTAATCTGCATATAGATATGTCAATGAAGTTCTTACTGCAGCTTAAGTGCGATGTTCCTTTGACTTGCGGTGTTCAAGTCATCTTGGTCATAAAGACTTATACTTTGACATCTTAAGCAAGCATCTCCAAGGAGGTGTAGACCCAGGATGATTGGGTATAAGCCGAAGTGCCCGAAGATGTTTGAATAGCCTACAAAGTATTCACCACTCCTTGCGAGGAGATGTATACCCAAGGTCTATCGTCGGATTGTTACTCGAAGCCTCTGGCCAGAGCATCACATGTTCCGAGTATGAATCTCTGAGAAACATGAGAGTAACTAGAATCCGTTGGACGAGAAAGACATTGCTTGGGCTAGGTGTGACGTAGTCAGCCTAGTCGGGACTGACACACATAGACCGTGTCCTGAACCAAGTGGGTAAGAGATGGTGAAGGGAATGAGGCACGACTCATTATAGCTGCTGAAGGGTTTCAGAATCATTTCTGAGGTCAACCGTTGATCTTTCGATTAATTGCGGGTCATGATGTACTACTAGGTGCCACTCATGATCGTTCTATAATTGGTTGATTATAGACGGCCAATATAAATCGAAAGCCTATTTAGTCACACGCACTACGAGTAATCCGAGGGATTTAAAACGAGTTGAAAATTGGATTTTCCGATCAAGAGAGATAAGTCGAATCTGAATTTATCAGAGACGCATCGGAAGCTTAAAATGGCTAAGTCTTTTGAAGGCTTATTGGACGAATTAAATGAGTTTAATTCGTAAGGTGACGGCTTGGATTTGGCCGGCCAAAGAGGGTCCCCAGCCTCTTTGGTTTGGCCGGCCACAATAAAAAGGGAAACCAAATTGTTTGGTTTAAATTATAAAATAAATTGAGCGTGATTTGTTTTATAAAATTATGGATAAAGAAATTTATATAAAAAAATTTATATAAAGAAATTTATTGAAATTTATTCCTTTTATGGAAATTAAAATGAACCATGGATTAGTTTATTTTATTTTATAAAATCAATTATGAATTGATTTTTCCATGATAAGAAAAATTTATATAATAAATTTCTTGTAAAATTTTATTCCATAATAATGGGGGAGACATGGTTGTTTTTATTATAAATTAAGTTATAATAAAAACTTGGCGTAACGGAATAATTCATAGAAAAATTTATAAGATAAATTTCTTATGAAAAATTTATTCCGTTAAAAAGAGACTTGCCAATAAAGAGGCTACTATATAAAGGTGCAAAGGCAAGGCTTGGAAATCAATTCAAGAGATCAAGGATTCTTGCCTAGCCTCTCTTCCTCTCCCTCCTCTAGTAGGCGCCGGCCCTCTAGGGTTGCCGTGAGCCACCTCCACCAAGAAGGTGCCGAAGAAGAAGAAGAAGCGGATCGCGACTCCTTCCTTCCTCCCGGAATCTTGATTCCGTTTTCGTTTGGTGGTTAGTTTTCCATCTCTCTCTCTTGACATTCTAGTCGTGCCTTTGGAGAATCTAGTAGTTCTTGTCGGCACGAAACTCGTGGCTTTGCGAAGTCATCTCGAAGAGAACTCGGTGTGGACGCGAATAGAGGCGGAGCTTCCAAGGGACGCTACGGTTGGATCTCGTCCCTTTCTACGAGTTACGCGAGGTATTAAGTAAATTAGTTTACTTTCTGTAAAATTTTAAATGTATGATCATGTCTCCACAACATAAGGTTGCATGCAAGATACATGGTTAAAATAATTTGAGAAATTATTTATGCTAAATCTTCCGCTGCACGTAATTAATTTTTAAAATTACGAACCCGTATCCTTGTCAACATGCACCCGGTCCCAACAGTGGTATCAGAGTCGGTTAGTGTTCGACATAATCATATAATTGTTTTGCGGAAAACTTTGTCATGATCTCAATTTTGGAAAAATTTTCCAATTATGGAAACTTTCCAATTATGATAAATTTTAGATTTAGGAATTTCAAAGTTTGGAAATCCTCATGAAATTTCGCAAACTTTTGAAATATCCTAGTTTCTGAAATTTTATGATAATTGCGAAAACTTCTCATTTTTGAAAACTTTCCAATTTTAGAAATTTCCTATTTTGGAAATTTTCAATTTTAGAAATATGTAAGTTTTCTTTGTACCAGAAACTTACAATTATTCTAAAAATCTATTATGAAATCTCGCAATTTTGGGCACTTTCTTTCAAGAAAGTCTAGACAAATTTATGGATTATTAATTGACAATTAAATTCGAATTGGTTTTAACTAATTAACAAAATTCTTTATGTTGGATTGAGCCTCGGGGAGCTGTCCAATTTAAAGTTAGTTGTTATAATTTAATTTCCTATTTTGAATAAAATTGTCATGTTTAATTTGGTTATGCCTCGGGGAGCGGACCAAATTAGATTTACAACAAATTCCTTTTTTTTGGGTATCTGAGCCTCGAGGAGCCACCCAAAGAAAATATTTTGTTGAAATTAATAGATCCATAAATAAAATATGTAATCAAATCTTGGAAATTTTGAGGTGATTCTCAAACGATAATTTCCTTATTTGATTTAAGAGGTGATGCTCTTACATATTGTTGTCTCCAAAATTAATTAGGAAAATGGTTTCCTATAGAGTTTTCTTAAAAGAGATTTTCATGAAAATAATATGTGGTTGAATTAAGGGAATCTGTCTCTTAATTTAATAAGATTTGATTTAGAAAAATCAAAGTCTTAAACATATTATTTCCGAAATTGATTATGACAATTTAGGAAATTGTTTCCCAAAACAATTCCTTGAATAAAGTATGAAATTAGAATTAGGAAATCCGGTTCCTAATTCAATTAATGAGACTTGATAAATTAAGTCACATACATACTTTATTAAGGAAATCGTTAGTACATGACATAATTATATGTCATGAATGTGCTTAGAAAAGAAAGGATGAGACCCAAAACCCCTTACAAAATATTAAGGCCAACACCTTCCACTAATATGGTTAGAACCGGAGTTTTGTTTCTCGTTTGGGTTGATGGACACATCCATGCCCGGCTTGAACCTTAACATGTTCAAACCATGGAATTAGTTTATGATTAATATAGTTGGAGTCAGAGGTCAATCCTTAGTTTTGGTTGTTGGACACATCCAAGCCTGACTAAACGGTTGAATGAGCTCCAACCATATTAAAACTATTTCTTGATTAATGGGTCAGCCTTAAGCTTGGAGCATCGATTTGTTGTGCCACAGCCAAGGTCGATGTAAAGAGAGGTGCAGTTGGGTGCTATGTATATTGTTGCATACTTGTTAATGAGTTAACAACCCAATGATTTATGCAAACATTCAATTAGTTGATAGCACAATGTGATAGTTACATATGTATAATATGTAATCGGTATAATTACCTACCTTCATAGCTATGAATAACTTGATGGTCACAGCCATGGTTGTTCTTATCTATGGTTGGATATCAACCTATTTGGAGATGTTCCTACGATCTCCCGAATTGATAAAAAGGGTTATTCAATTCGATAAATAAATAGAATTTAATTAATGTATGTTGATGCATTCTTTATCATTCTTCTCACATAAGCTCAATTTGTATTTCTAGGATAATCACTCGATCATGTCTTCTCTGAATTTGCGTTTCATTTTGGACACCAATAAACTGACTGGGCCAAACTTCATGGACTGGCTTCGAAACCTGAGGATAGTCCTCAAGGCAGAGAAGCTTGCTCTTGTCCTTGAAGAACAACTTCCTAACCGTCCTCCTGAAGATGCAACTCCAGACCAGTTTCCTGAGTTGCTCAACCTGCTGAAGACTGTAGAGCCTTCTGTGAAGCAAGATCAGAAGACGGTACTGTTAGTTGGTTCCTCGAAGAAAGGATCTAAGAGGAAGGCCAAAGAACAGAATAAAGGAAAGAAGAAAAGGCCAAAAAGACTGAAAAGACACCAAAAGGCACTTGCCATCACTGTGGCAAGCAGGGTCACTAGCGAAGAAACTGCAAGGTTTATCTTGAGTCCTTGAAGAAGAAGGCATCCGATGCCCCATCCTCTTCAGGTATCTTCGTTATTGAATGTCACTCTATTTCCTCAAATACCTGGGTACTTGATACTGGGTGTAGCTCACATATATGTAATGACATACAGGGGCTAAGGAATAGAAGAAGACTCGTCAAGGGAGAAGCAAATTTGCGAGTTGAAAATGGAGCAAAGATTGCTGCTGTTGCCATTGGAACATATTTGCTAAAGCTCCCTACTGGACGTGTCTTAGAATTGGATAATTGTTATTTTGTTCCTTCATTAATAAAGATCATTGTATCTATTTCATATTTGAATGAAAAGGGTCATCATTTAACTTTTAGTAATAATTGTTGTTACATAACTTTAAATGACGTTCTTTATGGGACTGGAACTTTGTGCAATGGTATCTACACGTTAGATTTATCCGGTGACGTTTTCAATATCGAAGTTAGCAACAAATGTGCTCAAATAGATAATCGAATAGACTCCTATACGTGGCATTGTTGTCTTGGCCATGTAAGTAAGAAACGCATGACCAAATTACACCGATGTGGAATTTTGGAATCATTTGAACCCGGTTCATTTGATACATGCAAATCATGCTTAAAAGGCAAGATGACCAAATTACCCTTTTTCGGAAAAGGTAATCCGGTGGGAGAATTGCTTGGTCTAATACATACTGATGTATGTGGACCAATGTCAACTCTTGCACAAGGAGGCTATAGCTACTTCATTACCTTTATCGATGATCACTAACGATTCGGGTATGTGTTCTTGATGAAACATAAATCTGAAGCTTTTGAGAAATTCAAAGAGTTCAGAAATGAAGTAGAGAAACAGCTTGGCAAAAGTATTAAGATACTTTGATCCGATCGGGGTGGTGAATACTTAAGTCAAGAGTTTCAAGATTATCTTAGGGACAATGGGATATTGTCTCAATGGACTCCGCCATATACACCACAGCATAATGGTGTATCTGAGAGGCGTAACCGAACCTTGATGGACATGGTAAGATCTATGATGAACCATGCAACTCTTCCAAAATCCTTTTGGGGCTATGCACTTAAGATAGCTGTTTACTTACTAAACAGAGTCCCGACCAAGGTAGTCTCTACTACTCCATATGAGACGTGGAATAGTAAGAAACCTCACTTAACTCACCTTAAGATATGGGGTTGTCCTGCTTATGTGAAGCGGACTGTATCAGACAAACTGGATGCTAAGTCTGCTAAATGTCTATTTATTGGATACCCTAAGAAAACAAAGGGTTACTAATTCTATCATCCCTTGGAACAAAAGGTGTTTGTTTCAAGGCATGCTGTATTTCTGGAAAAAGAATTTCTTTTACAAGAAAACAGTGGGAGTGGCATTGAACTTGATGAAGTTCAAGAAACTCCAATAGTCATTACAGAGACACCTAGTCTAGACCCACAACCAATAACTCATAATGATGAGCTATCAGTTGAACCTAAAACAACACCACCTCTTCGAAGGTCTGATAGGACACGCAATATTCCAGAGAGATACGGATTTCTCATAAGTGAATCGAACGACGTGTTACTCATAAGCGATGATGAACCTATCAGTTATGAAGATGTTCTGAAAAGTTCAGAAAGGGACAAATGGCTTGAAGCCATGAAGTCGGAAATAGATTCCATGTACGAAAATCAAGTATGGGACTTGGTTAACCCACCTGAAGGGATTAAGCCCATAGGGTGCAAGTGGGTTATCAAGAAGAAAACCGACATGGAAGGTAATGTTGTTACCTTTAAGGCTAGATTAGTGGCAAAAGGATATCGTCAGAAACAAGAAATTGATTATGACGAAACCTATTCGCCAGTAGCTATGTTTAAATCCATTCGGATGCTCCTGGCCATAGCAGCTCATTATGATTATGAGATATGGCAAATGGATGTGAAAACAGCTTTCCTTAATGGAAACCTGCTTGAGGATGTATACATGATACAACCTGAAGGTTTCACATCGGTTGATAAAACCAAAGTATGCAAGCTTCGACGATCCATATATGGACGACCGGAGGAACTTAGCGCTTTCGGACTCGGGCGATTTTCGGGCGATTCGTGAGCGATTTCAGCTAACTCGGGCGCTCTTGCGCCGCGGGCCTTTGCCGGCGCCTCTGGCAGCCGGCGATGGCTCTCCCTCTCCCTCCCATCTCCCAGATCCCCACGGCCAATCTCAATTTCAAGAATCCTATTGAGAAACCATCATATGCATCAGTAGTAAAACCGGCCTCGCCCCGAGCGTCAAAGAAGAACTTCGACGATATAGGAAATGACATCAAGCCGATTATGAGTTATAATGACAAGCCTGGAATCTTTTTCTCAGAAGAAGAGGTAGCTGATCTGTCCGAGCCTTATAAATTCTGTTTGATTGGAAAATTTTCAGGTATACGCCCAAGCTATGTCGCTGTTCTGCATTCCTTCAAGAATCTAGGGCTTTCGAGTATGTATAATGTTCGATTCTTAAGAGCGGGATATATCTTTATTCATCTAAACTCTAATGAAGATATGGCAAGATTATGGACAAGAGGAGTTTGGATGATTGCAGGGATTCCATTAAGAATTTTTAAATGGTCCCCCTATTTCTCATATGAAGCAGAATCCTCACTTGTGCCGGCATGGATTCAGCTGCCGGACCTTCCAATTCAATTTTTCAATAAAAGAAGCCTCTTTTCCATTGCTCGGGCAGTAGGGAATCCAATAAAGCTAGACGAGGCCACTGCAGATGGTTCAAGGCTTTCAATGGCGAGGGTTTGTGTTGAAATTGATTTGTTAAAGCCAAAGACAGAAGAAATTTGGATCGGTATTGGTGAAGAGAGGAGAATTCAGCATGTTATTTTTGAAAAACTTCCCAATTATTGTCAGCATTGTATGCATCTGGGCCATGCTATTGAAGACTGCTATATGTTAGGGAATAAACCTATGCCGGAATGGAAGGGTGAAAAGCAAAATGAAATAGAAGCTGACATAAATCAAAAGAGAACAAATGGTAAACATATTTTTGAAGGAAAGGGTTTGGAGAATGTGAAGTGGTCAAATGCTAAACCTCAAGGTTTCTCAACTGACAAATGGAAACAAGATGCTCCCAAGGGGCTAAAAGGTCACAACCTCCATATGGCTGACAATTATATTTGGAGCAAAAAGAAAGCTCTTAGCAGTTCTAAAACTGAGGAAGACAAAGCAAAGGAAAAAAATGTTAATCAATTTCAGAGATTGGATAGTTTGAAGGAAAATGAACAAGGGGAGCAGAATATAACAGAGGAAGAAAGCATTGAAGAACTTTTGGACATTCAATTCGTAAACAACAAGACAGAGGAAGAATGGTTTGTCAATGAGGAAGTGACAGCAGAAAATTTTAAATGGCATCACAATGAGAAACACAGTCAAGGTCAGGAAGATTTTGTAAGCCTTACACTATCAAAACAAAAGGAAGAGCAGAGTGAAGACTTTCAAAAAACTTCAGGAGATTCTGTCTTACTAATGGAGGAGATAGAGGGAGAAGTAAAGCACAAATCATTCATGATGGAAACTGGTTTTGAAGAAGAGGAAGGAAGAAATTTGCGTAGAACCTCTTCACTTCCCCTGGACAAGAATAAGATGTCTTCTCTGTATAATGATCCAAAAAGCACTTCTGAGCAGCCAGTTATTTTCCAAAGAGTTACAAGGAGTAAGACTAAAGCATTACAAGCTTCTTTCTCTGAGATTGATTAAATGACAGGTATGATATGGAACATTAGGGGGATAGGCAACTCTACTTCAATTAGAAGAATTTTGTTCTTTAAAAAGCATTTCAATTTGAATTTTCTTGAATTCTAGAACCCTTTATAGCTTTGGACTCCAATACTATGTCAAAAAAATTGGGGTATGCTTCCATTATTTCAAACTGTGCAGGGAAAATCTGGTTTGCTCATAATCACAACATAAGTTGTACAGTTTTGGCAGACCATGAGCAATTCTTTCATCTTCATCTGAAATCTGCCTTATTTCCTGCTGACATTTTGCTCACGATAGTATATGCTAAGTGCACCAGGGTCAGCAGATATGATCTATGGGAGAGTTTAGAAAATGTTAAGCCAACCGGAGAAGAGCTATGGATGGTTGGAGGGGACTTCAATGTTATTACAAATGCTAGGGAGCACTCAGCAGGGTCCATTAACAAATCAGGGGAAGTAGAGGACTTTAACAACTTCATAATGCTTGTGGGGCTCCAAGATGCTGGATTTGTAGGGGATTCCTTCACTTGGACAAATAATAAAGTATGGAAAAGATTGGACAGAATTATGTTATCTTCATCTTGGCAAGAACAGAATTATTCTGTCAAGGTAGAGCATCTAAGCCGGGCAGCTTCTGATCACTGTCCCCTCCTGATCTCTTTCCCGAATTTTGAAAAACCTATAGCTTCCTTTAGATTTCAAAGGATGTGGACAAGACACCAAGGTATTATGCAAACGGTGAGATTAAACTGGAATCTGCCCAGTTTCGGTTCTAGTCTGTCAAAACTGCAGTTCAAATTGAAGAGGCTAAAAAATCATCTGAAATGGTGGAATAAAGAGGTGTTTGGGAACATACAAGATAATATTCAAAAGGCAGAAGAGCAGTTTTTAAAAGCAGAAAAAAATTTCGACCTCAATCCTTCTGAGGAGAATAAGATCAATAGGAACAAATGGCAAGCTCACCTTTTTAAAACTATGAAAACTGAGGAAGATTTCTGGAGACAAAAAGCTGCAATAAAATGGATGAAGGAAGGAGACAGCAACACAAAATTCTTCCATTCCCTGGTGCAAAAAAGAAATATGGCCAGTAGAATTTATAGGATCTGGGATGAAGGAACTTGCTTAGATGAGCCAGAACAAATCAGAGAGTCTGGAGCAAAATTCTTTGAAAATCTATTAACAGGGGATGTTTTCGATGGAGAAGCAGCAGATCTGACCAACATTCCTATGCTAATAAATAACATGCAGAATGAAAGAATGTTAACAATACCAAATATGGAGGAAATTAAACAAGTCATTGAAGAAATGGACCAAGACAGTGCAGCTGGTCCAGATGGATTTTCTTCTTTTTTTTATACTTCATGTTGGGATATTGTTAAGGAAGATGTATGTCAAGCAGTGACAGATTATTTCAAAGGAGAGCCATTACCAAAAGGGATGAATGCCACGACAATTGTATTGATTCCAAAAGTGGAAAATGCTCAAAATTGGCAAAATTTTAGACCTATCAGCCTTTGTAATGTTTCCTATAAAATCATCTCAAAGTGCTTGGCAAATAGACTGAAAACAGTTCTTAATAAGATAATTTCACCAGTTCAGAGTGGTTTTGTGGAAGGAAGGCTTATATCAGATAATATTCTTCTAGCCCAGGAATTAAATCACAAAATTAACCACCACGTGAGGGGAGGAAATTTGATTCTGAAATTAGACATGGCAAAAGCCTTTGACCGTATCCAGTGGAGCCTGCTTTTTCGAATAATGCTAGCCTTTGGCTTCTCAACATCATTTATCAATCTCATTAAGGGATGTGTTACTCACTGTTGGTTTTCGGTGCGAGTTAATGGTCAGCTTTCAGGTTTTTTCCAATCAAAAAGGGGGCTCAGGCAAGGTGACCCTATCTCTCCCTTCCTATTCATTATAGCTGCGGAACTTCTATCTAGAGGATTGGATAAGCTCTTCACTAAAAATCCTAGACTATGGTTTGCCACGGGCTGTGACATGAGAATTTCTCACTTAGCTTTTGCGGATGACATAATGATATTTATGAATGGCTCTTTAGATTGTGTTAAAAGGATTAAAACTTTTCTTAATTCTTATGAGACACAATCGGGTCAAGCTATAAACTCAGGGAAGAGCTTGGTTTACCCATCTAAAAACATCTCTCTTAGGCGAAGAAACTCAATTTCTGGGGTTACAGGATTTATTGAAGGAGTCTGGCCAATAATTTACTTGGGAACTCCCATTCATAGTGGAAAGCCAAAGTCAACCTATTATCATCCATTGGTAGATAAAATAAGGAAAAAGCTGCTTGGATGGAACTTATCAAAACTTTCGTATGGAGGTAGGCTCATATTGGTCCAAAGCGTGCTATGCTCTATACCATCGTATCTTTTACAAGTAACTCTTCCACCAGTATCAATATTACATAAACTGGAGATGATCTTCGCAAACTTCCTTTGGGGCTCTTCGAATTCAAATAAAAAAATGCACTGGATAGCTTGGAAGGCAGTTTGTCAACCGAAATTGGAAGGAGGTTTAGGATTAAGGAGTCTGGCTGATACTAGCACAGCAATGACAGTCAAGTTATGGTTCAGATTTAGGGAGCAATCAACTCCATGGGCAGAATACTTGAAGAGGAAATACTGCAAAAAGATACACCCAGTAATTGCTACGGCCAAAAGCAGTGCATCAAATTGCTGGAAAAGAATGATCAAAATTCGTGAATTGGCAGAATCAAACGTGGGATGGATCTTGGGTGAAGGAAAAATTAATCTATGGTATGACAATTGGCTGAATAGTGGCCCTTTATATCAGTTCATACCGATAACAGGAAAGCCTGATTCAGTAATAGCAGAGTTCATAGATAATGAGAAGTGGATGTGGAACCAACTGATTTCCGTTTTACCAAAAAAGATAACAGCAGAAATAAATGGATTTACTATTCAGCAGGAGGATTCTGATCAGATAGCTTGGAAATTATCGATGGACGGCTCATTCTCCTTAAAATCTGCATGGAACAGATTACGACAGTTTCAGCCTATAGAGCCCATTAACTCTGCAATATGGAGTGGTATTCTTACAGTAAATATTTCAATCTTTGCTTGGCGCTTTCAGAAAAAAAGGCTCCCTGTGGACAGTATTCTTAAACGAAGAGGAATCCAATTAGTTTCCAGATGTCAATGTTGTAGCTCATCAGAATCCTGGGATCACTTATTTTTTTCGGGACCTATTGCCAAGGAGGTGTGGTCTTATTTCACTCATGCTTTCTCTTTGAGCAGTTTTCGGCCATGGGAGGTCTGGAAAACTGGCCAAAACTGGCGGAAAGGTGGACATATCAAAGAAGCATTACCTCATCTAATTCTATGGCAATTATGGAATGCTAGGAATGACTCTAAGCACCGGGAAATCAGAATGGAGGGGAATAAGATCTGTAAGGATATAATACACTATATACATATGGGGATGATTGCAGGAACCATAAACTACAAGCATTGGGAGGGTTATATGTCGGTTGCCAAGGATTGGGGAATAGAATTCAATATTCAGATTCGGAATACAATCTCAGTAGTTTACTGGAAGAAACCAAGCAGGGGAATTTTTAAACTGAACACGGACGGATGCTCTAAAGGGAATCCAGGGGAAGCCTCGTATGGATCAATCGTTAGAGATTATAAAGGTGATCTTTTAGTGGCTAAATATGGTTTTTTAGGACCTGGCAACAACTTAATGGCTGAATTGATGGCAATCTGCTCTGGTTTAGAAATATGTGAGTCCCATAATTTATGGCCAGTTTGGCTTGAATCTGATTCACTAGTTGCCTTAAAGATTATCAAATCCCCAAAGATAGGATGGGAATTCCGACAGATAGTACTAAAAATAAAAAGTATGATCAGAAAGCACAAAGTGTGGTGTTCACACATTTTTAGAGAATCAAACGGGGCGGCTGATCATCTCGCTAATCAAGCTTTTGGTTTTAAAGGTGAAAAAGTATTAATGGATTGGAAGGAAGACAAGACCTTATATGGTATCTGTAAGACTGACAATTTGGGGTTGCCACACATCAGATTGACTCGTAAAGTCATCATATGATTGTAACTGCTTGCTGACCAGTCTTTCACCAATAGGTGGAGATTTCCGGTCATATATGATAATGGCTTGTTATTAAAGCTGGCACATTCCGGATGCAAGACACTTGGAAAATGTGATCTGCTGAATATTATGCTGCTCAACTTTTGAAATCTATACGGAAATCAAGCTTTGCCAAGGTCTTGATGATGATTCTGTTAGCTATCCTGATTGCAAGCTAATGCCATAGTCCATTAGGTGATGCTGAATATACAGGGAACTCTGGCTACTAGCAGGAGATTCTACGGGTCTAAAGGGGTTCAGATTAGTTATTTTCCAAGTCATGAATTGATTTCTTTTGGTACATATGTCATAGCTGCGCGATAAGCCTGTTGTTTTCAGACTTGGCGATTTTGTCAAAATATAGATGAAGGTGTTTGCTCTATTTGATTGGAAGCTGACTTTGGCACGATGGGGACAGGCTTCAAAAGGCGGATGTTCTGCAAGCGCTCCAAATTCCTATGAAGCCAACATCAAAATTTTAGAAAATTCCAAGAGGTTTTCGGCTCCTGATGATGAATTATACAATTTCTTTTCTTTAGCCAAATTTTCCTTTGAACTCCTTAAGTAAATTCATTTTGCTTTGCTCATGTAATTCCACATTAGAAGGTTAGGCTTGACCCCCTTCTAATATGGTTTTTCTCCATTTCTTGAAATAAAATTCCACTTTTTATCAAAAAAAAAAAACGATCCATATATGGACTGAAGCAAGCATCCAGGAGCTGGAACATCCGTTTTGATGAGATAATCAAAGAGTTTGATTTCTCACAAAATCCTGACGAACCTTGTGTATACAAGAAGGTTAGTGGGAGTGCAGTCGTATTCCTAGTATTATATGTCGATGACATATTGCTTATAGGGAACGATATATCAGTCTTACAGTCAGTAAAAATTTGGTTGTCCAAAACTTTCTCCATGAAAGACTTGGGAGAAGCAACCTATATCCTTGGGATTAGAATCTATAGAGATAGATCAAAACAGTTGCTTGGTCTTTCGCAGTCTACATATATAGACCAAGTGCTAAAAAGGTTTAGCATGTCGGAATCCAAGAAAGGTTACCTTCCCATCAGGCATGGGATCAACCTTTCAAGGTCTATGTGTCCGCGCACAAAAGACGAGAGGATTTGCATGAATAAGATTCCTTATGCATCCGCGATAGGATCTATCATGTATGCTATGTTATGTACTAGGCCCGATGTATCATATGCTCTGAGCGTCACGAGCAGATACCAGTCTGATCCAGGAATGGATCATTGGGCGGCTGTCAAGACAATCCTTCAGTACTTAAGAAGAACTAAGGATGTGTTCCTAATATATGGAGAAGGAGATATGGTAATACGTGGGTATACAGATGCCAGTTTCCAAACAGATAAGGATGACTCCAAATCTCAGTCTGGATATGTATGTACTTTGAATGGAGGCGCAATAAGTTGGAAGAGTTCCAAGCAACACACTGTAGCGGATTCTACCTCGAAAGCGGAATATATTGCGGCTTCGGAAGCAGCAAAAGAAGCAGTCTGGATCAAGAAGTTTGTCTCGGAACTTGGTGTGGTTCCAACCATTGATGAAGCAATACCGGTTTACTGCGACAACAATGGAGCTATTGCACAAGCAAAGGAACCAAGGTCTCATTAGCGATCCAAACACGTGCTTCGCCGCTATCATCTGATCAGAGAGATTATAAGTAGGAATGATATACAAATTGAGAAAATTCCCACTGAAAGGAATTTAGAGGATCCTTTAACTAAGGTCTTGCCTCAAAGCAAGTTTGAGGGTCATGTTAGAACCTGTGGTATTGGATACCATAGAGATTGGCATTAGGCCAAGTGGGAGTTTGTTAGTAATATGAGAGAAGTGTCCTAAGGCAATCGCCTTATGATTGTAATCATTTACTTTAATAAATGAATATTGACTATTTGAGTATACATGTTCATGTATTTGATTGAGATCTTAAACTCATTTACTGAATGTCCGCAATACAATTCACAGCATGAGAGAATTTGTGATAAATTCACAACTAGTGATTATCTCTACATGTGCAATTGTGAAGTATTGAAATTGTCCCTAGTCGATGAAGTGATAAATACGGACACTATCAATTCTGTTGAGACTAGCATGGGTTATTCTCTAATCAGCTGATTCTCACTGGCTGGTAACATTGGGATGTCCGGAGATAAACATGAATGCTAGTTAAGGGAACTAGTTCATTGGAGTGACTAGCTGTAAAACTTCATATGGTAATCTGCATATAGATATGTCAATGAAGTTCTTACTGCAGCTTAAGTGTGATGTTCCTTTGACTTGCAGTGTTCAAGTCATCTTAGTCATAAAGACTTATACTTTGACATCTTAAGCAAGCATCTCCAAGGAGGTGTGGACCCAGGATGATTGGGTATAAGCCGAAGTGCCCGAAGATGTTTGAACAGCCTACAAAGGATTCACCACTCCTTGCGAGGAGATGTATACCCAAGGTCTATCATCGGATTGTTACTCAAAGCCTCTGGCCAGAGCATCACATGTTCCGAGTATGAATCTCTCAGAAACATGAGAGTAACTAGAATCCGTTGGACAAGAAAGACATTACTTGGGCTAGGTGTGACATAGTCAGCCTAGTGGGGACTGACACACATAGACCGTGTCCTGAACCAAGTGGGTAAAAGATGGTGAAGGGAATGAGGCATGACTCATTATAGCTGCTGAAGGGTTTCAGAATCATTTTTGAGGTCAACCGTTAATCTTTCAATTAATTGGGGGTCATGATGTACTACTAGGTGCCACTCATGATCGTTCTATAATTGGTTGATTATAGACGACCAACATAAATCGAAAGCCTATTTAGTCACACGTACTACGAGTAATCCGAGGGATTTAAAACGAGTTGAAAATTGGATTTTCCGATCAAGAGAGATAAGTCGAATCTGTATTTATCAGAGACGCATTGGAAGCTTAAAATGGCTAATTCTTTTGAAGGCTTATTGGACGAATTAAATGAGTTTAATTCGTAAGGTGACATCTTGGATTTGGCCGGCCAAAGAGGGTCCCCACCCTCTTTGGTTTGGCCGGTGATAACCATCATTTTGTTGATTATTTTTGGCTCTAAAATCCATGTTTGATCCACATTTTATATGCTTAAGTTTGCATTTGTATTAGGTTTCATGTATTCCCTTCATTTTGGCATTTAATTCAAATCTATGCATATTTGGGATATTTTTTGGCACTAAATTTGAATATTATTTTGTAGGCTTCAATTGATCATGGACCTAGATCAAATTGGGTCAGACTTGAGTCAGGATTGGATACAGATCAAAAGGATCAAGCATCGGATTAATAGGAGCCGTCCATTCCAGAGAACGGCTAGATCTGAGCCATCGGTCAACTTCTGGTCGATCCGAGTCCAAGATAGAATCAATCATGACCAGAGATCAAGATCTGAAAATTTCAGCCAAATCAGAAGTAATCTGACCGTTGGATCAAGTTCAAAAGGTTCTAGACCATCCATTTAAGAAAAGGGAAGATCTGGACCATCCGCCACTGATCTAGTCAATCTGAGCTGGGGATAGGTAGATCAGGGCCATTGATTGGGATCTATGGAGTTTGGTTCAGATCTGAAGAGATCCGACCGTTGGATGAAGCAAATTCAATCTCAGCCGTTCGTTGCTAATTCTCTTCTGACCTGTGGCTTGGTTGACTGGACTGAACCAACTGTTGACTGAACTGGACTGCTTGATTGAACTCAGGGCTAAAGCTGACTGAACCTAACTGCACTGCAGCTGAGGCTGGACCGAACCGAAGGCTGAGAATGGATCGAACTCGAATTAGGGCTAGACTCAAGTGAGAACCGGACTCAAGTTTGGCTGAACTCAACTGATGGACCGAACCACTGGCTGAATCAAATACGAGCTGGCTAGGCTGACTGAATCCACGCGCAGCCAATTGAACACATACAAAAGGGAGCAGCCACCGCAGAGCTAGGGATCGGCCACACACCATCACACGCAGAGGAATCCATCTTCTTCCTCATCCACCATCTCCGGCCATTGCACGAAGCTAGGGCTAGGGGGTTCCGAATTCTAGCCGGCCGGAGTTTCATCTCCTCTTCTCCTCCAGCTCTCTCTCGGGTTGAGGGAAGGCAGGGAGAGAAGATCACATTCCCTATCCATCGCCGCTGATAGAAAAGCTAGGGCTAGGGGGTTCCGAGCTCTAGCTGATCTTCTCACTATCATCTCAATCCTGATCCACCTCCGATCCATTCCTTTACGCAGGCCGAGATTCCAGCAGTTTCATCTTCTTCTTCCAGCATTTTTTCTTCAGCAAGTCCAGTAGTTCGTCCGCAATTCCAGCATTTCTTCAAGCATTTCTGTTTCATTCATGAATTCCAGCAATTACATCTTCTTCACAGTTCATCAGCATCCAGTAGCAGATTTCCAGTAGCCGGCAGCATTATCTTCATCAATTCCAGCAGCTTCCCGTTCAGAAATTCTGTTTCCAGCAGTTCTTCAATTAATTCTAGCAGTAGTTCATTAGTTCCAACAGCCGGCAGCTATCAATTTGGCTGCTACTTCCATCTCAACAGTTCTCCATTTCCTTCACAGCAGCTCCCTTAAGAAATTTGTGATGCCGAAGATCCATATGAACATTGAGTTTTATTCAAATTTGCTTGTTATGTTGATTGTTTGAGTTGTTGTGATTGATTGTTGAATACCTGTATTGGTTAGATCCTTCCCCATTTCAAATTGAATGTTCTTGAAGCAATTTCATTCATGCCTATATTGTGTTTGATCAAATGTTTCTTAGAACAAAACTTTCAATTGTGATGTTTCTTAGTTGTTTAATTTTTGTTCTGAATTGCTCTTTCATTAGCTTTAATGTTCATGTCTTCATTTAAATGCAATTAAGTTAGATCAATCTAGATTTCTTCAATGCTATAGTTGTTCTTCATGTCTAGGTTTTATTGATGCTTAATTCTTAAATGTTTCTTTCACATTGCCTTTTCTTTTCTGCAATTGTAGTTAGGTTAAATTAGATTTCATTACCTGCAATGTCTTTCCTTAATTAGATTAGATTTCATACTTGCTCTGCTATTCATTTCATAGTCATAGCTCTCAAATCCAAAACCCAGTTTCATATCCAAAAACCCAAAAGAAATAAGATTCAATTATGAGAATTATCATGCATTAACTACATTCGTTGGGAGACGACTCGAGTTACTCTATGCTACATTAGTTTAGAGGAATTCGGTACTTAAATTGTATTTGAAATCGTAACACGACAAAAAACGGTTATCAAATTTGGCGCCGTTGCCGGGGAGGATGCAAGCATACTATCATTAGAAGCTCCAAAAAAAAAAAGTAAAAAAAAAAGTGAAAAAAAAAACAAAAAAAAAACAACAACAAAAAATGTGAGCTGTAAAAAAAAAAGTTGGGAAATAATTGGCAACACTGAATTTTCACAGTTCTTCAATTCCTACTCCACCACAACCATGATACATGCAAGATAACTCAAAAGAAATGGGCAAAGTGTATTGGGATACATTTTTGAGTGTCTAAGTTTTCCACTTTCCCTTACTTTTTCCATATTTTCTTATAATGCTATATTTCTTCTCTATGTTTCCTTATCATATTGGTTTCTTTGCTTTGCCATATCTTTTGGTCATCTCATATTCTTTATTTGCTTTATTGTGATTCATAAGTATCAAGTCCCTCAATTTTCTATTTCATCTTTATCATTGCATATATTTTCTTTACCTTGTTTGAATAAGCTTTTGTAGGTGTGGATCCAATTCATGAATAATAGTAGAGAGTAGATAATAAGCAAGCTTATGGTAGTACATGAACCATAGTTGTGTTGGAGTGAGCTCTACTTTCATCATGAACTTAGAACTCAAGAAGAGAGCCACCAAAACTCCCCTTGAAAGGCTTAGTGAGTTAAATTCATCTAAATGAATCATGAAGGTTGAAAATGCTAAGTTGTTGATTTAAGGACAAGTCTCTAGTCCATTGAGCTTAGATTTTTGAGAATTGCCAACCCTAGGTAATTTTCTTTCAATTGCTTCTAACTATGATTGAGAATAATCTAGGGGATACATCCTTAGTTTACTAGTTTACTTGTGCGAGACGCCCAAGAATAAGTGTGGGGGAGCCGGCCACAATAAAAAGGGAAACCAAATTGTTTGGTTTAAATTATAAAATAAATCGAGCGTGATTTGTTTTATAAAATTATGGATAAAGAAATTTATATAAAGAAATTTATAGAAATTTATTCTATTTATGAAAATTAAAATGAACCATGGATTGGTTTATTTTATTTTATAAAATCAATTATGAATTGATTTTTCCATGATAAAAAAAATTTATATAATAAATTTCTTGTAAAATTTTATTCCATAATAAAAGGGGAGACATGTTTGTTTTTATTATAAATTAAGTTATAATAAAAACTTGGCATAACGGAATAATTCATAGAAAAATTTATAAGATAAATTTCTTATGAAAAATTTATTCCGTTAAAAGGAGACTTGGCAATAAAGAGGCTACTATATAAAGGTGCAAAGGCAAGGCTTGGAAATCAATTCAAGAGATCAAGGATTCTTGCCTAGCCTCTCTTCCTCTCCCTCTCTCCCTCTCCCTCCTCTAGTAGGCGCCGGCCCTAGAGGGCTCCCCTAGGGTTGTCGTGAGCCACCTCCACCAAGAAGGTGCCGAAGAAGAAGATGAAGCGGGTCGCGACTCCTTCCATCCTCCCGGAATCTTGATTCCGTTTTCGTTTGGTGGTTAGTTTTTCATCTCTCTCTCTTGACATTCTAGTCGTGCCTTTGGAAAATCTAGTAGTTCTTGTCGACACGAAACTCGTGGCTTTGCGAAGTCATCTCGAAGAGAACTCGGCGTGGACGCGAATAGAGGCGGAGCTTCCAAGGGACGCTACGGTTGGATCTCGTCCCTTTCTACGAGTTACGCGAGGTATTAAGTAAATTAGTTTACTTTCTGCAAAATTTTAAATGTATGATCATGTGTCCACAACATAAGGTTGCATGCTAGATACGTGGTTAAAATAATTTGAGAAATTATTTATGCTAAATCTTCCACTACACGTAATTAAATTTTAAAATTACGAACCCGTATCCATGTCAACATGCACCCGGTCCTAACATGGGCACCCAAAATCTCATCTCCTAGCTCAACCCTATCTACTGATATAGGTTTCTCAGAATTCCAGATATGGGAGGTCCATCAGTGAGTTTTGCTCAA
The DNA here is from genome assembly GCA_024364735.1 of Boesenbergia rotunda. NCBI lineage: Eukaryota > Viridiplantae > Streptophyta > Magnoliopsida > Zingiberales > Zingiberaceae > Boesenbergia > Boesenbergia rotunda. The sequence continues at coordinate 775,283 of JAGFNQ010004846.1, forward strand.
AACTCACTGATATAACTAAACCACTCCTATAGCAATGGTGATACAACAAGATTAGAGGTTTGGGCGCCCAAAATCTCTTCTCCTAGCTCAACCTTGTCTACTGATATAGGGTTTTTAGAATTCCAGGTATGAAAGGTCCATCAGTGAGTTTTGCTCAAAACTCACTGATATTCCTAAACCACTCCAATAGCAATGGTGATACAGCAAGATTAGAGGTTTGGCCTCCCAAAATCTCATCTCCTACCTCAACCTTATCTACTGATATAGGGTTTTCTGAATTTCACTTTGGACTTGAAGTCATTCAGGCCCACCGTGTGCCTGAATTCATTTTCCACGGTGGGCCTGAAATAATTTGATTTCAGACCCACCTTGGGCCTGAATCATTTTATTTCAGGCCCACCATGGGCCTGAATCATTTTATTTCAAGTCCACCGTGGGTCTGAATTCATTTTATTTCAGGCCCACTTTGGGCTTGAAATAATTTTATTTCTGTCCCAACGTGGGCCTGAATATATCTTATTTTAGGCCCAACTTCGTTTAATAAAATTAAATACATAATCAATAATAATAAATATATCTGAATTTTAGAGCCTTGAAAAGTATATATAAATACATAATCAATAAAATACACATGATAAATCTGAAATATATATGATATATAGCAAATTTAGTTTTATTTTTATAAATAAAAATAGATATAACGTAAATTATATTTATAATACATATAAAAAGGGCCGCGTAGGGCCTGAAATCCTTTTATATCAGGCCCAGCAGTCACTCAGCTATATAGCGTCCTTGGGAGCCTAGTGCTAAGCAATCGTCTTGTAGCTCTAGATTTGTTGTGATTTCAAGGTAGCGTGCTTGTCTTCATTGGAGTAGTTGTGGGCGATATCGTCGTCATCACACTAGTCGACTTGTACGTACCCTAATTTGTAGTTTGTCATTTCAGTTCTTGCTTTCACCTAGGGTTAGCGATAGTTTTCAGTAAAAGAATGAATTTGAGGAGGCCCTTTTATGAACAAATTCTAAGTGTCATTTTTGTTTGTGTCAAATAATTTTTTGTTTGATGACTGCAAAGTTCGGTATGGGTCAAAAAAGATCAGCTTCAAAGAAAACTGCTCCCATCAAATCTAAAAAACAGCAAGTCCTTGGGGGAAGTCATGAGAAAAAATAGCTGCCAAAATGGAAAATCAAATTGCCTACCCAGTATTCCAGTTTTGCCAACAGAGGTCGAACTAAACGAATGAACTGGAAAAGTAGCCTATGTCATTTCAATAATTTTATTGATTCTGTTCCACCCACACCAGCACAAGAACAGTTGCTTCGAGACACACCCTTTTCTTGGGTCCTCGACCTTCCTACTAGTTCTTGTGTAAGACCCCAAGTTCAGAACATGTTTGATAATTGGGATGAAGAAGAACATAGCTTTGTAATCCATAGGAAAAAACTCAATTTCACAAAAGTTGATATATCACTTATTCTAGGGCTACCTGACCATGGAGAGATAGTCCAACTTGATTTGAATGAGGCCTCCACGCCACTGTACAAGGAGTATTTTAAAGATTCTAGTTGTTCTGCCCGGCATTTGGAGAAACTGCTAATAAAGTCTACATCCAATGATAAGCTGTACTGTCAGTTGTAGATACTCTATTTTTTTAGTACAGTGCTATTTTGTGGTACTAGCAGCATACTTGCCATTCCTGCCCTGTTACTTATTGATTGTGTAGATGATTTTGACAATCTACGAAACTATAATTGGTGCGATGTCGTGTACAATTTCATGGCTCCTCAGTTGGGAGCCATTGGAAAGGAGGTGACATTGAGGCATAGAAGACATGTAGGTGATTCAACCCAATCGGCCAAGGCTCCCTTGCTCAAGGGATTTCCAAATATTTTGGCTGTAAGTTAGAGTTACTTATACCTGCTGATATAATTTGATGATGGATATTATTTACTGATTATAATGATGTTGCAGGTATGGGTTACTGAACATATTAGTATTGCTGCTCCTGAACATCCTCATAAATTGCCAAGAATACTTCGCTGGACTTGGCCTAAAGCCCACATTGAGAGTATCAAGAGGATGATAGACCGTGTGGCCACATATTCAATTATTCTTGATTTAATTCCGTTTGATATAGAGCATCATTTGGTACCTGACTACTCTCCTCCGACTCAACCACTTGAGGTACACTGTGAGGTATTACAGCAGGCACCAGAAGGAAGCCAGGCACCACAAGGAAGGCAACATGCCTTACAAACGGAAGCCTGCAATAAATGTATACAAAAACAAGAACAAATTGAGACCTTACAGCACCAATTAAATATATCACTTAAAAGTTTGGAGGAAGCCACAAGTGAGACGGCAACAGCCATCAGTGCCAAGGATCAAATTATTGCTCAGAAAAAAACAATAATTGTAGAGAAGGAGTCGCAACTGAAACAAAAGGATGACATTATTGTTGAAAAGGATAAAATAATTGGTGACAAAGTTTCGCAGCTTAAAGTACAAGAGGAGCTTAATGAAAAAAGGCTAGCTGCAAGAGAGAAGATCATACTTCAGTCTAACCAAAGAATCAAGATGTTGTATGAACAATTGCAAAGCAAAGAGTCAGATGAAGGTGAGCCACTTGCCAAAAAAATAAAAATAACTCAAGTCAGACAAGACTACCAGCCCAAAGGCAAGGGCAAACAAGTTGTTCAGGATGAGGATGAGGATGAAGATGAAGATGATGATGAAGACGACGAGGCTCCTGCCCCATCAATCTCAGATACTACAACGCAAACAAATAAATCTGAGACTTCCACCCAAACAAACATATTTGAACATCACGCAGCTAAAGCTAAAGAATTTCAAAAGGTCAAAAGCAAAATCTTGAAGAATTCCATGGCATTTTTTAAGAAGAAGCCTAAAGATGCAGAGATTGCTGAAACATTATTAAAGCTTAGTAAATTAAAGTGAGTTAGTTGCTATTGTATTTGAAAAAATATTGTAAAACAATGATGATTTTTGACATTCATTAATAAAATTTAATCTTCAAGAATTTCATTAAGTTGCTTATCTTATTTGTATGTAGGTATGAGTTGAATCCAGTATGGTCCAATGGGACCTTTACATTAGATATGCTATCTTTTTTGACAATATTTGATTGGAATGACTACACCACCGGGGATTGCATCAATGCATACTGGACTATTCTTGGAAATGAAGCAAAAGCGTGTAACTCACCATACCAGCCCTCCATATTGTGTGGGGTGGGGTTTGATGTATGTTAATTAGCTACTAAATCATTATTGTTTTTTTCTATGATTTAGTCCACTACACTTCCTTTTTAATAACCATAGGATCTTTTTGAGACGATTCACGCTCAGGCTTTTAAACAAACTATTGCTACTGATACGGATAAGCCGATTAGATATATCATCTGTCCTCTAAATAATGCAGATGATCATTGGCATCTAATGGTTATTGACCTCGTGGAAGATAGTAAAGGTAGTATCCATCATTATAATTCTCTCGGCGCCACAGAAGGGTACACTGCCAAATTTGAAAAAACTATAAGTTTTCTATTTCATAGATATACCTCAACAAAAAGTTTCATACCAATATAATTGTTACTAATGTCATATCTGTGTAGGTGGCATTTTTTAAAAATTTGAACTGGTCTTATTACAAGACATGGAATAAAGGATTGCCTTCCATAGCTAGGACAGAGTTTAATAAAATTGTTGTGCAAGGACCCACCCAAAGCAGATCGTAAGAGGATGTTTATTTTTGTTAAAAATAACAATGCATTTCATGGTTGGATTTATAAGATGACAACAATGTGAATATTGGTATTTCAGGTTGGATTGTGCATTTTTCATGATGCGGTATGCAGAAAGTCTAGTTTTTCAAAGATCTACATATTTTAGCCAAAACCAAATGAAAAATTATCGATTTCAGGTGGGCTATAAAATAATGAGAGACAAGTGCTGGAAGCTAAATCTGTAAATAGAGTTTTTGTTCATACTATGCATATGTAATTGTGAGCACAAACATTGTATATTTATAATTATACAATCCATGTACTCCTTTTCAAATCAATGAAACTTTACTTCGGATCATTGTTTTTGTCTCATATATGATCTGTAATCTGTAATTGTTGTGGAACCCATCAGTAATATTGAACCTTACTTTTGCTGAATCATTTGAATTGAGGACCACATTGGGCCTGAAACAAAAGCATTTTAGGAAACCCACTCAGGGCCTAAAACAAAATAATTCAGTTGTATAATGTAAGTTTAATGACAAACAATATATGTTTGTTGTTATAATGTATGTAAACCATTTTGATACTCCAATGGAGCATTGCTTTCGATCCTTGTTATTGTGTAATCTCTAATCTATAATCTGTCCTCTTGTCGATACTGTAAGTAATTTTGAATCTTACTTTTCCTCTACCCTAATTTTAAATCACAGCCCACGCTGGGCCTGAAATAATATCATTTCAGGCCCAGCGTGGGCCTGAAATAATATCATTTCAGGCCCAGCATGGGCCTGAATGAGATTATTTTAGGCCCACGCTGGGCTTGAAATGATATTATTTCAGGCCCAGCGTGGGCCTGAATAATCTCATTTCAGGCCCACTCTAGGCCTGAAATAATTCCATTTCAGGCCCAAGCTAGGCCTGAAACAATAATCTCATTTCACATTTCAAATAATTCAATATTATAATGATTAAATATTTTATATAAATATACATGTTGTGAAATTATTTTGAATATTAAACAAAAAGGAGAGTACCTACATAGACATTGCATACCACAATTTAAT
>JAGFNQ010004847.1:0-49805 GCA_024364735.1 Boesenbergia rotunda
GCTCAAGAATATTCTTGGAAAATTCTTCACTAGCTCTAAGACCTTAGACATGATTCTAAATGCCCAAAGGGCAGTTTACAATAGGGCCGGTATTGGTTACCGACCCAAAGAACCCTCATTTTTGTCTCTCATGTCTAGGACTGATATGAGACAATCTAGGACACCCAAACCTCAAAAGAAAGTTGTCAAGGCATGGGTGCCTAAGTCATGTTTAGTTGATGCTTTAGGTCTCAAGGTTTGGGTACCTAAAACTTCTATTTTTCAAATTGTGTAGGTTATGATTGAGGGGGAGCATCTATCAACTTGGTTCGTTGATAGTGGATGCTCCAAACACATGACCGGGGATAGATCATTGTTTACCACACTTTATAAGAAAAGTAGAGGTAATGTATCATTTGATAACAATGGTAGTCTTAAGGTCATAGGAATAGGAGACATTCAAATATCCGAATGTCTTAGAATTTCAAATGTCCTTCTAGTCAAGGGGATGAAATTTAATCTCCTAAGTGTCATTCAATTGTGTGACACGGGTTACACAATTGATTTCCAACCAAGTCAATGTCTAGTTAGACACAATGACACCTTGGACACAGTACTAGTAGGAACAAGAGTAGACAATATTTATCAAGTTTCATTTAAAAGTGCTACTAATGTTTCTGCTAAGTGTTTCATGTCAATAGAAGAGGAGTCCACTCTTTGGCACCGGAGATTAGCTCATGTGAACATGAAGAACATCCGGAAGTTGGCCAACAAGGGACTAGTCCGTGGCTTACCGAGCATCAAGTATGAAAAAGACAAACTTTGTGATGCATGTCAAATGGGTAAGCAAACAAAATCTGCACATAAAGGTAAAAGCGTTGTGAGTACATCCAATGCTCTAGATTTACTTCATATGGATCTATTTGATTGTAGTACCATCATATCATTGAATGGAAGTAGATATTGCTTTGTGATCATTGATGATTTCACTAGATACACATGGACTTACTTTTTAAAATATAAGGACCAAACCTTAGATGTTTTCATTTCTTTTTATAGAAGAGTTGAAAATGAAAAATCATTAACCATTAAGACAATTAGAAGTGATCATGGAGGTGAATTTCAAAATCAAAGGTTTTTAGAGTTTTGTCAAGATAGAGGTTATAAGCATGAGTTCTCTACTCCTAGAACCCCACAACAAAATGGTGTTGTAGAGAGGAAGAACCGTGTACTTCAAGAGGTTGCACGAAGCATGCTCAATGAGTACTCACTCCCGAGTCACTTGTGAACCGAAGCTGTAAATACAGCTTGCTATGTGCAAAACAGAGTCCTCATTCATAGGTTTCTAGGAAAAAATCCCCATGAACTTTGGTTTGGGAAACCACCTACGGTTAAACACCTTAGGGTGTTTGGTTGTAAGGTGTTCATTTTAAATACCAAGGACCACCTTGGAAAGTTCACGGTAAAGGCTGATGAAGCGATACTAGTCGGGTACTCCCTCGTTAGCAAAGCCTACCAAGTCTACAACAAGAAGTCTAGATTAGTTAAAGAGTCTTCTGATGTGGTTTTTGAAGAAATTCCAAAGTCAAGTGACCAATCAGAAAATATAGAAGGAGTTTAACTCGAACTTAGAAGACTAAGTTTGAATGAAACTCCAAGTATTGTTAATGGTAATGAGTCTGATGACGATGAACCTAGACAACCCATTGATCAGCCGGATCCTGAGGCTGAACTTGTGTCTGGTGAACCCGCTCAAGAAGCACCACCAACACCAAGGCAAACTAGAGTAGCCTCTAGTCATCCCCAAGACCAAATTGTTGGAGACATCCATCAAGGGGTTAGAACTAGATCATTCTTCGGGAATGAGGCTAATGAAGTTGCCCTAATTTCCGAAGTTGAACCTAAGAAAATTGATGAAGCATTAAGTGATCCCGATTGGATCATTGCAATGCAAGATGAACTAGGTCAATTTGAAAGGAGTCAAGTTTGGGACAGTCACTAGACCCAAGAAGACCTCCATTATTGGAACCAAATGGGTATTCAAGAACAAATTGAACCATAAGGGAGAAATCATTAGAAACAAGGCACGCTTGGTAGCCAAGGGATACAGTCAAGTTGAAGGCCTTGATTATGATGAGACCTATGCTCCCGTGGCACGATTAGAGTCCATCCGATTGATGCTTGCATTTGCAGCACATCGTGGTTTCAAATTATATCAAATGGACGTCAAATCGGCCTTTCTAAATGGTTTAATTAGGGAAGAGGTCTACATCGAACAACCACGGGGGTTTGAGAGTACCGAATTTCCAAACCACGTGTTCAAACTCAAAAAGGCACTGTATGGCCTTAAACAAGCACCCCGGGCTTGGTATGAGCGGTTGTCGACATTCCTAGTTGGGAAGGGTTTCGTTAGAGGCCAAATAGACCCTACACTATTTCTACGAAGGGATAGTGACAACATATTTGTAGCCCAAGTATATGTCGATGACATAATCTGTGGCTCAAATAATAAGGGCTATTTAAATGAGTTCATTGGACACATGGAGAGTGAGTTTGAAATGAGTCTAGTGGGAGAGTTGACTTTCTTCCTTGGACTTAAAATCGAGCAAACTCGCGATGGTATCCATGTGCACCAATCAAAGTATACATAAGAAATGCTTCGAAAATTCAATATGAGTGATTCAAAAGAGGTAACCACTCCCATGGCGACAAACACAAGATTTGACAATGATGAGAGTGGTAAACCCGTTGATTTAACTCAATATCGAAGTATGATAGGTAGTCTGCTATACCTTACAGCTAGTCGACCTGATATACTATTTGCTGTAGGTATGTGCGCTAGGTATCAAGTTTGTGCCAAGGAATCCCACTTAATCGCTATTAATCGGATTTTGAGATATCTCAAGGGCACAATTGGTGTAGGCCTTTGGTACCCCCGTATCGAATCTTTTGATTTGATTGGCTACACGGATTCGGACTACGCTGGATGTAAGTTGGACCGAAAGAGCACAAGTGGGGGTTGCCAATTCTTAGGCTCATCCTTAGTAAGTTGGTCAAGTCAGAAGCAACATTATGTTGCTCTCTCCATGACCGAGGCAGAATATATCGCCATGGGAGAGAGTGTATCACAATTGTTGTGGATGATACATACTTTAGAGGACTATGGATTGAGTTACAAGGGTGTGCAAGTGTTATGTGATAACATAAGCACAATTAACTTAACCAAGAATCCAGTCCATCATTCTAGGACCAAACATATTGAGGTGCATCATCACTTCATTAGAGATCATGTAGCTAGGGGAGATATCGTACTCTCACATGTAGAGTCCAAGTCAAACCTAGCTGACATCTTCACTAAACCACTCCCCGAAAATGAGTTTAGTTTCCTAAGACGGGAGTTGGGAATGTGTCGTGCTTCATAGGGTTGAATTGCATTCAAAATCCTTCATGATTATTTCAAAAATGTTGGGAAACATTTGGGTAACTTTGGGAACATCTCACACAAACTATAAGGTTTACCACAACATTTTTGCTTGCTAGAAATGGGGTGAGATGTTAGGTTCAACTAAATTTCTCAAAATGTCATTGCATCCCTTGAGAAATTAAGTTGACGAGATAATAATCACGGTGGTGACCAAGTATGGGGAAAACCATTGCATAACATATGTGTATATGGTTCCATGATCATACTTGGACATTCCATTCAAGGAAACTTGATTGGAACATTGGATTTGATACAAACTTAGTTAAATTGCTTGAGTGATTGTTGATTGAGTTTGACTCCATTTAGATGGATCAAAGTGATTGTGGAACCTATAAGGACTTTTGATCCTTGTTCAGGGATCAATTTTAGTCATGAGATCATGTCCAAGTTCGACAAACTTCATCAGATCTCGTTGGAAAAATTCTGAAATTCTGAAACTGAACATTTCAATTCGTATCAGGGAGTATCAGGAACCCTGATTGGTCACCGGACCGATCAGGCATAGGGCTGATCGGTCTCCGGACCGATCTGGCTCCTTCTTGCATTGATCGGTCCACAGACCGATCAGAGGGCCAGCAGTGACTTTCCGAAACTTTGACCAAGTATTCTGAGCTAGCCTGGATCGGTCCCCGGACCGATCTGGAACCCTGTGGGGATCGGTCCACAGACCGATCAGGGAGCTCAGAGGTTTCTCTCTGGACCCTACTGTTCGTGTCCTGATCGGTCACCCGACCGATCAGGAGCGTGTCTGATCGATCACCCGACCGATCAGCATCCGGTCAGTCCGATCAGGCTGTAGCCTGATCGGTCTGGGTGTGATCAGATCGAACGGTGATCCGTTCAGACGTATTAAATTCTGGTTGGTGGACCGATCCACCAACCGATTAACTTCGCGAAAACCTCTTATCGGCCGAACCCTAGCGCCGAAACCTCCCACTCACGCATCCTTTGCTTCGTGCGAAAACTCCTCAGTGCTCTCCCCTTCCTCTTGCGAGTGAGCTCTTGCGGTTCTGAGGGGATCTTCCGAGTCCCGTGACGTCCCACTCTCGCGGAGAGACCTTGCGACCAGTTCTTGCACCGGGAGTCTCTTCCTGCGCATGTTTTCTTCCTCTCAACTTCCAAGAACGACACCAATGGCACCAAAGTGAGTTTTGCCTTAACTTCTCCCTTCGAATCATGTCATGGATTATATTGAGAAGCTAATCATATTTTGGTTTTGCTCTTGTTCTTGCTGTTGTACCGTGACCCTATGGTTTTGGCCGTGACCTTACTTTCTCGTCTTATGTCAATGATCAAACCTTAAACCAAATGTGTCTTTTGATCATTGTGTCTTGGTTGCATTCTCTGATTGGGTCCTATCTGGTATGATCAATTCTTGATTCATTCTATGTTCATCTTGCTCAAATTGATTAAATTATGTGTATGACCAATTCAATCCTTTAGAAAGTCTTCCAAGGGCAAGGAAGCTGTTGAGGGCAGCTCGAGAGGGAAAGCCCCTTCCTCCTCTGCCCCTTCCAGAAGGCCACAGCCTTCTTCTAGCTCCAGGTTCCCAAATGCGGTCTGTGAACAGGCCTTTCAAGCAAGGGCCTTCAAACTATTACCCTGTCGATCCATTGATGTTCCTTTCCTGACTGAATACTGTCCCTCTGTCATGGAGATTGTCACTTACTACAATCTGGGTTTTCTTTTTTCCTTGGAACGAACCATAAATTACGACCTAGTCTCTGAATTCTACAACAACCTACAACAAGGTCCTCAAGGAGGATTCGAGTTCACTACTCGTGTCGGGAAGATGAACCTCGATTTTTCATATGAGATTTTAGCAGAGTACTTAGGTGGTCGATGGTCACCTAACATCTATTCAATCTATCCCGAGCTCCCTGATCCTCTGCTAGCACCGTTCGCAGATGTTACCCCTGACTCTATCTATCAGCACTTCTTCGGTCATCCTCGCCCGGCCGGGCTTGATGAGTTGGGTCCAGTTTTTCCTACTTTTGCAGCCCTTCGACTTGCTCCAGCTGACTACGTCCTTTTCAAGATCATTACAAACTGCATCTTACCCATTACTTTAAAGCCTTTGGCCGAGATCCGACCCTACCACTGCCTTATGCTCTACGGCATGCATTGCCGGATGGACTTTGATATCATGGAGAGTATTTTTCAGTCTATCCTATCCTACCGTGAGCCTAGCCGTCGCACGGTTTATATGCCTTTTGGTCATATCATCACTGATTGGCTTATGTCCGTTGGTGTTGATGTCACCAAGGGCAGGACCGTGCCCATGGTTAAGCAAGATTGTCGTTTGGGTCGGCGGCCTTTTGCAAAGTCTGGTATTATCATTCGTGAGCGCGATGGGGTCTTGGTGTGGAAGGATGGACGCGGACTTGGTGATCTTCCTGGAGGGGCCCTGCATTTTCAGGCACCACACGAGGCTCCTCCTGCTGACGCCGAGTATGACGACGAGCCGGAGCCTAATCTGCGCTGGCAGATCTCAGAGCTGGATCAGACGCTATAGGAGGTTATTCAGTTGGGGGCGACAGATCGCGAGGAGTTTCGGTCGGGCTTTCGCTCCCTCGATTGCCGCCTGACCAGGATCGAGACCGAGGTCTCAGGGACCCGTACACTCCAGCAGACATGGTATGATGAGTGGCGCAGCCACACATTTCCAGGAGGTGCACCTCCTTCAAGTACTGCACCAGGGTCCTTTGCTCCTACTGATACCACGATGGATGATCTCATGGACGATGACGACCCTCCCGCTGATGTCTGAGCCTGGATGTTTCCTACTTTTCTCTGTGGTCTGTATGGATAATTTGTGTGACTCTCAGGCTGTATGCCCTGCGACTTGACTATTGTGGCCTTGTGCCACACGTATCTTGCTCTTGATGCATGTGTCCTGCATCTTGCTACTTTTCTGATGTTTATGCTTTGACTTGTCTAACTTTACCTCACATGCTTATCTAATCTTAGTATGTCTATTGTTGATGCCATGATTGTTTATATGAGTTTTATCTGCATGATTGTTGCTCCTTCGTGGATCGGTCTGGTGACCGATCCAGCGATGACTGATCGGTCTGGTGACCGATCAGGGAGCACACAGTGAGGTTGGGAACCTACTGTGCTGCTCCTGATCGATCTGGTGACCGATCAGGGAGTATGCGTTTCACCCATTGACTGGCTCCTGATCGATCTGGTGACCGATCAGGGAGCGAGCAGTGAGGTTGATTTCCCTTGCTGAACTGCTCCTGATCGGTCTGATGACCGATCAGGATCACTGTGCAGATCGTTCTGGTGAACGATCCAACTTCGCGGGCTCCTCACTAAGATCGATCAGGATGGTTCCTGATCGGTCTGGTGATGATCTGATCAGACTGATGACCGATCAGGTGACACCCTGATCGGTCAGTTGACCGATCTGAAGGCTTAGCCTGTGAAACTCAGAAATCCCCCGATATAAGAGTGGATCGGTCCGGTGAACGATCCACGACCTGGGATCGGTCTGGTGATCGGTCCAAGAGAATCTCAAAGAAATCGCAATTTCTGATTGAGCGTTGGGGATCGATCAGGACAGAGCCTGATCGGTCTGGAACCAGCCTGATCGGTCTGGTGACCGATCAGGAGGCTCTCTGATCGGTCAGGTGACCGATCACTTTAATTCAAATTGCACTGTCAGACGCTCTGATCACGTCTGACCGTATCCGATTCACTGCTGCTTATCTCTGATATTTGATTTGTTGTGTGATATACTGCTCTAACAGTCTGATTAAGCTGCAGGTGACAGGGGAGGATTCAAACACTCAAAGAGAAGTCAATGGAGGCTTTCCTTGGAGCAGGTTTGTCCATTTCTCATCTCAGGTTGCAACGGCTGGAGCTGCAGGACTGAAACCGCTTACTGAAGCTTGGCTGAGGGAGCTCAGGAAGTTCAGTAAGGGTTCAGTGGTAGCTAGCATTGGCAGTGAGGCAGCTGGAGGCTGCTGGAGATGAGGTCACTTGATGCTTAGTGGAGAAACAAAAGGGACAAGAGACAGCTTCGGTGAAGCAGAGTTCTAAAGTTTGGGTTTTGAGTTCTTGCCGCCTGAAGTTCTCCATAAGTGCTTGCTGAGTTCTTGAAGTTTCCATTATTCTGAGCAAGCTATTGAGAAGCAATCATCCATTACTTGAGCTCTTGAAGGAGAGAACGAGAAGCTTGGAGTCTGACAGTGGGAAGACACGAAGAAGGGTTCTTGCGTGAGATCGCCACTGGGTGGAGCTCAGGGAAGCTTGCTGCGTTCTTGTCCGTGATAAGTGTTTGAGTAAGATCCTTCTTGTTGTTTCTTTGTGCGTAAACTCTATCTGTGATTGAAACAATGTGGAGAGGTTACTCCACCGAGAAGGAGGTTGCATTTTATCCGGTGATCACCGGGGCTTGATCTGCCGACGATCAAGGGATTGCCCACCTTAAGGGCACGCCAAGGAGTAGGGGCAAGTTATCCCTGAACCTTGTAAAGCCTCCTTGTTAGCGATCTTGCTAGGTGTGTTTGGTTTGTTTGCGCGTTAGTTTTCTACACACCTTGTTTTCTATTCTTTCCGTTGTGCTATTGATTTCTAAGTTGCAGAAACTTGCTAAGTGCCAAAGGTTGCATTGATTGGCTATATTCACCCCCCCCCCCCCTCTAGCCATCCCGTTTCCAACACTAATATGGAAGATCAGGCAGGAGTCTTAGCCAAGCGAGAACAACGGACAAAAGTAAGAATGGATCAAGGTACATACATCTCGAGATTCGGAAGTTTCGGAAGCCGAGCAAAAGTCCAACCGGAGGTGCCGGTTGGTAAAAGGTAACTTCTCCAGAGTAGAGTGAGTGAGGATGTGTTCCCCGGAAGAGGGAACAGTAGGCGTCGATCTGACTTAGGATTTCATTTTGAAATCCAAAGTCAGGATCAGACAGCTCCGGCTGTTATGAATTCACTCATTTCATATATGTTATATGTTATTTGTGTTTCGGACTAACCCTGTGTTACAACTGAAGAAATTAGAGATCAGCAACTTCTAAGGTGCCCGACAGGTCTCGGATGCCCCAGTGTGTAAAACTCAGTTTGGGCGAGGCTGAGTTGGTGGCTGCTAATTGGACACACCACATCACCAATACAGACGCCCCAGAGTCACTTAGGCGCCCGAGAAGGATGGAATTTGCCTAGTCTACGGATGAGGACACGGCTGGATCGCGCTGAGCTGGGGGTGCTCCTATGGTCACTCAGTCACCCGAGTGCTTGTATAAAAGGTGTTTCGAGCCACAACATTCAACATCAAGTTTTCATATCAACTATGCTCAAGTGTGGTGTTCTGAAGAGATCCAGGAACTCCGACAATAACACGCTGCTTCCGTCTTTTAATTATAAGTTGTTGGTATAATTTCATTATTTCTTTTGTACTTCAAATTGCATATTTGTAATATATTTTGAAAACTTATAGAATTGCTCAATGTAAACGGTCAATAACTGTGAGCTTTGGAGTAGGAGCCGTTACATACTCCGAACCAATCAAGTAAAAATAAATTTGTTAGCGTTTGTTTGTCTTGTATTTTTCATTTCCGCTGCGTTTACTCTACTTAAATCTGATAAATTTTTCGAATAAATATTCACCACCACCCCTCTATCGATCTTATCGATCCCACAACATCATCCAATAGTAGTCTTTCGCAGTCGTTGCTATGAGAATAAGCTTAGAGACACGTGTTAGGCGCCCGTGAGCACTCGAGCTCCGGTGTAGGGTCACGTCAGCAACTGGATAGACTTTACTGGGGCTATAAATAAATCCCAAAACTTAGTTACTTTCATCAATTCACTTGTAACGAATTTCTTCTTGAGCTTTCTCTATTTTCCTCTGAGTTCTAATTTGTGTAAGAGGCTTCTCTGCCCCAAGGAGTACATCAAGAGAACAAGTGCATATTTACCTTGGATTAGCAACCTTCCTAATTACAAACCAAGTAACTGATTGTGTCTCTTTTCATTTTTGTTATTATTTATTTCATGTTAGTGTTTTTGCTTGTAAACTAATCTCTATCTTTATTAAACAAAACAAAATATCCAGGTTTCATTTTTTAGGGTCAATTCACATCTCTCTTGCCGACCGCACAATTCCCAACAAGTGGCATTAGAGCGAAGACTCTCTAGAAGGACTAACCACCATCAGAAATAAAGAAAATGGTTGGACCAATCATCTACCCACTAAAATTCACTATGTTCAAAAAGCGAATACAGGTATTCTTTAAAATTGATTTTGAGTTATTACTAATTATGAGAAACGGTTTTGAAGTTCCCAAAGACGTTGACGATAAAGACAAAGAAGAAAGTCTGTGGACAAAGAAGGAGTAAGCGGAGTTCGTGGCAAACAGAAAAGCAGAGTTTCATCTGCTAATCGTTTTATCGACGCAAGAAGTCAACTGCATCAGAACATACAAATCAGCAAAGGAACTTTGAAAAAAGTTTCTAGAGTTTCACGAAGGTACCTCTGAAACAAAGCTGGCAAAATGAGATGTGCTGCACAATCAACTCAATAACCTCCGAATGGAAGGAGAATTAGTTGCCCAATTGCATGCTAAAATCAAAGAACTGATCACGAGACTTAAGAACCTCAGAGAAACGGTAACAAGTCGCAACGCATAAAGGTATGCCTTAAACGCCTTCCCGAGGACCCCAAACTAGACTTCCATAATAGACGCATACTACATCTCTAAGGATCTTAAGGTAAGTACTTAGAGCAATTATTTTTCACATTAGAACTTCATGAATCTCGGTGCGCAAGAAAAAATAAGACGGACAACATCTGCCTAAGCACGAGAAGAAGATGTAGCACGAGGAGGAATCATTAGCTGATGAAGAAGAAACAATGTATATGGTAAGGAAATAATCTAAATATTTTAAATCTAAAAAGTTTAATAAAGTTCACGGTAAGAGATGTTCCCCAAAGCAAAGGAAGATTTGCTATTATAAGTGCGAGGAAGAAGGGCACATCAAGGAGGACTGCCTAAAGCTAAAGGTAAACAAGTCAAGGCATAAGAACCTGAAGATCACATGGGACGAATCATCATCAGATGAGTCTGATCTCATGAAATTAGGGGATGAAAGCATCGATGAAGGGGGACCCACATCAGAAGAGAGCAGCGATGAAGAGGGAGCCTCCGAATTCGAAAATGAACTGATAAGTAAGGTATGTTTACTTCCACCCGATCAACTTTATTTCGACATTAAGAATATGACTAAATCACTTTGTAAATTAAAATTCAAAAATGTAGATTTGAAAAAGAAATTAGCATCTGCATGCCCAATAGATATGTATGATAAATTGAAATTAGAAAATGAGAACTTGAAGGCTCAAGTTGAAAAACTGAAAAATAACCATGAATGTTCAAAATATTTTCAAAATTCAAAAGTTAGATATTTTACAAGACTAAATTGGTATTTACGGTATTACAAAGGCCAACTTATAAGAATTCTAAGAAGTTATATTCCATCTAAATTTTGATTAACCCTATTGGTAAGCATTTATTTTGGGTCCCAAAATCTGTACTAAATTGTTAGATTTTTAATACTTGTTTGTTAATAATTAATATTTTTTTGTTAATTAATGTTTATTTGTCATCCTTTTAAAAAATTATGTTCGAATATGTAATGATTGTAGAAAATTTAATTTTATATTTTTTGATAATAGAGTTCACCGTAACTTATCCATAAAAAAATATTTCAAAATTTTTGACAGTTAAATAGATATTTTATAATTTTTCATTTAAAAATAGATTTTTAATTTTAAAATAATTTAAAAAATTAATTTTTATCAAATCTGATTTTTCAAGAACTATGGATTATCTTTTGAATGTTGAAAAAAAAATTAAATTTATTTTAAGTCGAAATCGAATTTTATAATTATTTCTTTCAAAAATTATCAATTCTAAATTCAAAATTATTTTTTTATAGTTAAAAAATTTATTTCATAGATAAGCCTGCTAAATTTCTAACTTAAATAAAAATTTAAGTAATTTTAGACTAAGAATAAAATTTTTTATAAATTTTTTATCGATAATCAGACAATATTTTTAAAGATTAACTATTACCTGTGATATGTTATCAAAAATTTTGGGTGTCTAAATAATTTTTTAAATTTTTTCTCAGAATGCATTTGTCTTTCAAATTACATATATTTGTTTTTCTTCCTTGTCAAAATTTATTTTAAATTTTCCTTTATACTTAGTCTCTTTACATAATTTTTTTAAAAAATCTAGTTTAAACATTTTTAAGTTGATTTTGCCCTTAACGTGTTTTTTTATGCGATCGAAGGGGGAGAAAAAAGGATTAAGTTAAGAGGGAGGTCTAAATTCCAACTTTAGATTTTAAGAATTCCATATTTTTTTAAATTGCATTGTCAAATATTTATTTCTGTCATTTCAAATGTTGTTTAACTCTAACTTAATTCGGATTGATGCACATCAAAAAGGAGAATGTAAGTACATCGGGTGAGTTTTGATGTAGTCAATCGAGTCAAGTTAGGTCCTGTCGATATTTGATCCTTATGTCTAAGTGGGCAGGAACTTATGAACACAGGAAGTCGAGCAGAAGACGCAGCGGACGAGAAGGATGGTACGGAAAAGGAACCGACAGACTCGGTGCATCTGAGAGACCCAATGGTCTACGAAAGAGTACACCGATAGAGCGAGAAGGACACGCGCGACATCCGAGGGATGAGAAGCCGGGAGAAAACTGTTGGAACCCGGATGGCTAGAGAGGGGGGTGAATATAGCCAATCACTCGGACTTAGAGACTTTTAGAATTTCTACACTCAAATTTATCAGTAGCACAGCGGAAGAAACAATCACAGAGTAAGCAGAAAATAGAAAACGAAGGCAAACAAACACAACTAGCAAGATCGCTAACAAGGAGGGTTTACAAGGTTCGGGGATAACTTGCCCCTACTCCTTGGCGTGCCCTTAAGGTGGGCGATCCCTTGATCGTCGACAGATCAAGCCTCGGTGAACACCAGATAGAAAGCAACCTCCTTCTCGGTGGAGAAACCTCTCCACAGCGTTTCAATCACAGATATAGGTTTAAGCACAATGAAACACAAGAAAGATCTTACTTAGCACTTAGCAAAGACAAGAACACAGCAAGCTTCCTCCTGAGCTCCCCCAGCGACGATCTCACGCAAGAACCCTTTCCCCGTGTCTTCTCGCTGTTGGACTCGAAGCCTCTTGTTCTTTCCTCCAAGTGCTCAAGCAAGGGATGATTGCTTTAGGATTGCTGTAGCTTGCTCAAGATGATAGAACTGAAGAACACGCAAGCAAGTTGTGGAGAACACAAAGTCGCAGCAAGAACTCAATTCGCGAACTCTTTGAACAACTGCCTCAACGAAGCTTTCTTGTGCCCTTTTGTTTCTCCACTCAGCATCAGGTGACACCATCTCCTGCAGCCTCCAGCTGCTTCCCTGCCAACGCCAGCTACCACTGAGCTCTCCCTGGACTTCCTGAGCCTCCCACAGCCAAGCTCCAGTCAGCAGCTCCAGTCTGCAGCTCCAGTCTGCAGCTCCAGCCGTTGCAACCTGAGATGGAAAACAGACAAACCTGCTCCAAGGAAAGGCCAACATTGACTCTCCTTGAGTGTTTGAATCCTTCCCTGTCACCTGCAGCTTAATCAGTGTGTTAGAGCAGCATATCACATAGCAAATCATATATCAGATGTTAAGCGCAGAGAATCGGATACGTTCAGACACGATCAGAGCGTCTGACAGTGCATTTTGAATTAAAGTGATCGGTCATCGGACCGATCAGAGAGTCTCCTGATCGGTCACCAGACCAATCAGGCTGGGTCCAGACCGATCAGGCTCCGTCCTGATCGGTCCCCAACGCTCAATTACAAATCACGATTTCTTTGGGACTCTCCTGGATCGATCACCAGACCGATCCCAGGTTGTGGATCGATCACCAGACCGATCCACCCCTTTATCGGGCGATTTCTGATCTTCGCAGTCTAACCCTCCTGATCGGTCACCGGACCGATCAGGGAGCCTCCTGATCGGTCACCGGACCGATCAGGGAGCCTCCTGATCGGTCACCGGACCGATCAGGGAGCCTCCTGATCGGTCACCAGACCGATCAGGTCATGATCAGACAGATCAGGCTCCGTCCTGGTCGATCATAGAGAGGAACCCGCGACGCTGGATCGTTCTCCAGAACGATCTGCACAGTGATCCTGATCGGTCACCAGACCGATCAGGAGCAGATCAGCAAGGGAACTCAACCTCACTATTCGCTCCCTGATCGGTCACCAGACCGATCAGGAGCAAAGCAATGGGTGAAACGCATACTCCCTGATAGGTCACCAGACCGATCAGTCATCGCTGGATCGGTCACCAGACCGATCCATGAAGGAGCACCGTGCCAACTCCCTGATCGGCCACCAGACCGATCCAGGGGCTCCAACCTAGCCCTCCAAGCTAGGGTTTCATCCACCTTAGCCCTCCAAGCTAAAGATTTTTCACCTAACCCTCCAAGTTGGGAATTTGCACCTAACCCTCCAAGTTAGGACTTTTCACCTAGCCCTCCAAGCTAGGACTTTTCACCCAACTCTTCCGGATTAGGACTTTTCCAAACCTAGCCCTCCAAGCTAGGACCTGACCCTCCAAGCCAGAATTTTTTCACCTAACTCTCCAAGTTGGGACTTTGCACCTAACCCTCCAAGTTAGGACTTTTCACCTAGCCCTCCAAGCTAGGACTTTTCACCCAACCCTTCCGAATTAGGACTTTTCAACACCTAGCCCTCCAAGCTAGGATTTTCCACACCTAACCCTCCAGGTTAGGATTTTCCAATACCTAGCCCTCCAAGCTAGGATTTCCCATACCCTTCCTGATCCCCGATCAGGACTTAATCATAATCATCATAATCATTAACCTAAACTAAAATCGGTGTCAACACCAAAACAACAATCAGGGTCAGACTGCATTAACAAAAACGCGCTCGAGGAGAAGGCTAGAGAAGGGTTCGGATGAGCATGACTCCAGATGCCTGGAGATCACCCAGAAGGCCGAGAGAAGGTTAGTCAACCAAAGGCTGACCAATAAGCACTCAGGGGCGCATGTGGTTTTGAGCGCCCGAGCACTCAGGTGCCCGCATGGATACGAGCACCCGACCATTTAGGCGCTCGAGTCTATACGAGCGCCCGAGATGCCTTGACCTCATCCAAAAGTAGTTGTTCGTGACCGTTGCGATGAGGATAAGCTTGGAGCCACGTGTCAAGCACCCATGAGCACTTGAGATGACGTGTAGAGCCACGTCATCAACTGGATAGACTTTCACTGAGGTTATAAATAGACACTAGAACTCAGTTACTTTCATCAATTCACTTGAAACAAATTTTTTCTTGAGCTTTCTCTATTTTCCATTGAGTTCTAATCTGTGTAAAAGACTTCTCTGCCCCAAGACGTACATCAGGAGAACGAGCGCTTATTTGCCTTGAATTAACAACCTTCCTAGTTACAAACTAAGTAAATGATTGCGCCTCTTAATTTTTGTTATTATTTATTTCATGTTAGTGTTGTGGATTATAAACTACTCTATCTTTGTTAAGCAAAACAAAGGATCCAAGTTTCATTTTTTAGGGGTAATTCACCCTCTTGTCGACTGCATGATTCCCAACAAAATATGTTCACTGGATAGGAAGTTTAGAGTTGCTATCACTGTAGTTATATTTATTTGGATTGTGATGATTTTAAGATGGTTGATGTAATTTGCTATAAGCAAATAACAATTGAAGTAATGAATGATGTTTTTGATTTTTATGTGACTTCTTAGTGTTTTTTGGTTTTTTTTACTGGGTTGTTTGACAAAAGTATGTTATTCTTGGTTGATGCAATTTGGCTTTTATCTAGAATTGTTACAAAGTTAATCTTCTTCTCTAGTAGAGTTTGATGAAGAAAATTTTTCTAAGCACGACGAGGGAAAGTAAAAGAACATTTAAAGTTGAGTCTATGAAAGAATTTGACAAAGATGTTATGTAGAAAATATTGAGCCAAATGCAAGAGGTCAAAAATCATAACTTGTGATCTACGAAATGCATTAATCAATCAATGCAGTACACCTACTAGCCAAACTGTAACAGCCGGGAATCACGTGACTCGATCCCTAGCTATGACGTATTTATAAGAATTTTTCTTTTTAATGGAACGTGAACCCTGCGACGTTGGCCTTCTAGACCGTCCACTGTGAGCGCTTCCCGATTTACCCTAGCGGCCGGTGAAAAATTTCCGTGAGGCCGGACCAGTCGTCCGAGATTGAAAAAATCTTGTTAATCATTTTTTTTATAACAGCTGGGAATCAACAACTAGTTTATGTCCAACATAATCACAAAACTATTAAATAAATCAGGCCCATCTCAAAAACATGTAAACTAATTCATCAAAAATTTCAAATGTCATTTGCACTAATTGGCTTTTGCATAAGTTCAAAAATAACCAAATCAATAACATAATATATTTTTTACCAAAGATGTATTATATATAAACCTAATTGCATTACAATCTTTAATTAAAAAAGAACCCAGTATAGGGCCAACATAAACCTTGCAACCCCTCAATTTAATAACAAACAATGCCCTTAAACATCCCTTTAATTTCACCACACAAACTATTCAACTTAGTAGAGTAAACTGTCCAAATCCATTTTAGGATTTGATGGCGACAAACCAAAAAATATTCTCTAAGGGGTGCAATGAAGTCATCAGCTCCCACCGTGCTCTCTCTCATCTATTTAGAGAATAAGCAAATTATCAATGGTTGAATAGGCAACTTTCAGCTAAACCTAACCAAAAAAAGAGAAGATTAATAATCATTACGATCATTCATAAAGAACATAATACAAATGAAATGTAAAATAATAAATTCTTGCCAAATCCACCAAATCTTAAATAAAATAGTACCAATTTCTTGCCAAAATTATCAACTCTTAAATACATATACAAATAAAATATAAAATAATAAATTCTAAATTCAAAAAATTTCATACATCTAACTTACATTTTGATGGGATTGATCATCGATTATACTTGAAGGATTCAAATTTGATAACTCATCTTACTTTCTATCAATTATAGAACCATGTAAGCAGATGTACTTATGTTCAATATTAACAAATAACAAAAGTAAAATCAATTATCACCAAAACATAACACCAAAATAGCAAATTGCACCAAATATACAACCAAATCTTTTTTTGAAAATTTGCCTATGTCTTTTTTTACAATTTGCTCAATTTTGGATTGCTTTCATTTCGTCCATGAAACCTTACTTTTAGTATATTGTGAAACTTTTTGCTCTCATTTTTTGATTCCTTATATATTCTGTTGATGTCTTGATCACCATCCAATGAATCACCAATATTTATATCCATAATTTTTTTTTACTTCTTTCAATATCCCTATTAAAACAAAGTATATCTCATCATTTTTTGACCCAAGCTATCCCACTTCCTATAATTGTCACGCCTCCGGAGAGGAGTCGTTGATTCAATATACAATCGGATAACATCTCCCTTATATGACGGATAATTTGGAATATTTATACAAACACTCACACAATATATATGGCCTCTAGACTCAAATAAAGAAATAATAGTCATCCCGACCAGAACATATAAAAGAAATGCATTCATAACACTAAAATCCCATAGGACTTACCTAATATGGCATCCGGGCAAGCGCAGAGCAAATCCCATAGCATAAAGTCCAACAAAAGACTTAAAAATACAATTCATGCATCAAATACAACGCAAATATAAGACTATGATGAAAAAGCAAATACAGTGTATGGAATATGCTATACTAGAAACATAAGCAAACGAAAAACCCAAAGCCAGAGTCGTCGGGACTTGGAACTAGCAACTGGGCTTCCCTAATGACCAATCAACCTGAAAATAAAAATAGGATAACGGGTGGTGAGTCTAAGTGAACTCTGCAGGTATAGAAATAGATATACATGGCAATATAAATAACTGTACAAGCTAAAAAGAAACAACAAGGTATAGTCTCAAGGAGATATTAGAATATGCATAATAGAAGTACAGAACGAATGTACATACCAGAATCAGCATATCTTGATCATAAAAGGCTCGTATCATACGAGCAGGTGCAGGGTTATCAAATCAAACACATAATATCTCTTGTATGTGCATGTCAAGCATATACAGGAAACAAATGCAGCAAGCACAAACAAATGCACAATGCATCATATGCACATGATGCAATGACATAATCACCCCTGACACCAGTCAAGCCACCAAGACATATCATATGTGTCGGCCGAGTGAGTAGTACTGTGATACTGTACGCACTCTGCCATTATTGCTCGTGAGTGACCGAATGGATAGGATGCTGATGGAGTAAACACTGTTGGAGCAATCGGCCCTAAGATGGTCCGGTGTGACCATGGGTTTTGATGTTTGTGCAAAGGGTTTAAGTTAGGTTTACCTTTGTATTTAATATGCGTATGTTGAGTGTGCAGGTTGTACAGGATACGCATATGGACCTGACTGGACGACCTCAGTATGGTGAAGGATGGCATGGAGGCCAGCTGAAGGCTGGCGTGCGCATCTGAGGGACCATGGAGTGCAGGGACGATGAGCTGATGGGCGCGGACTTCGAGGCGTACGTGAAGGGTGGCATGGAGGCAAGCTGGAGGCTTGCGTGCGCATCCAAGGGACGAGGGCCGAAGATGAAGAGGGCGCGAAGGCAACAGTCGAGGCTGCGGAGGAGGAGTTAGTCGAGTCGTGAGGGTACGAGTGCAGTGTGATTGTACTCGGAAAATCCTAGGGTTTGAGTGCGGAGTGGAATGTACTCAGGATGGGTAACCTTAGGTGGGTGAGTAGACCAGTCGACTGGCCTGGGGGCAGTCGACTGATGGAACTCACAGAAAGGTCTCAGCCTTGGGACCAGTCGACTGCCCTTGGGGCAGTCGACTGGTAGGTGGCTGGTGAGTTGGCTAAAATTCGAACGTTGGGATGTAACGGTCGAATTTGGCTGGCACCAGTCGACTGCCCTGGGGGCAGTCGACTGGTAGCGAGAAATCAGCCCCGAGTCCTATTTAAAGAGGACGCCGTGGTGGCTGAGTTCCTTGACGAAACATGTCTTGGTTAAGGGCAAGTTAGTAGTCTTCGTGTCCAGAGCTTTGTTTGGTGTTGTGGTGAGGTTTCTCCACCCACAAGGAGCGACACGTGATAGCCGGAGGTTATCCGGGGAGTGATCCACCGACGGATTGTTGGATTAGTCACCCGGCCTGGGTGGATACCAACTAAATACTGTTTGTTAGCGTTTGTTCTTTGTTGTTAGTTTTATTATCTTGTATTTTCGCTGTGCAAACTAACAACGTAGGTTGAAAGAATCAAAGAAACGCTATTCACCCCCCTCTAGCGTACCGGAAACGATCTAACAATTGGTATCAGAGCGAAAGACCGCTCTTGATCGGACTAACCGCCGAGGGAGCATATGCTAGAGGAGAAAGCTATGGAGGACAAGTTGGGTGAAGATATTTACACTCCGCCGGTCTACAACCATGAGGATTTCGGGTATTGAAAATCGAGAATGGAGACATGGTTGGGCATGGAATGGGAGTGCTTGATGATGATAAATGAGCCCTTCGAAATTCCAAAGGACAAGCACGGCAAGAAGCTTCGTCCTAGATATTGGACTCAAGAGCAACAAGCCTATTCCAAGGCAAACGAAAAGGTAATGAATATTTTAGTAAATCTTTTGCCTAACAATGTTTTGAGTAATGTAGAGAGTTATAAGAATGCATATGAGTTGTGGAATAAATTGGAAGAAGTGCACAAGAACCCTACAATAACTCAAAGAGTAGAGGAGCCCAAAGGGATGAGTCAAATGGTTCAAGAAGAAGAAAAAGAAGGAGAATTGATCATCTCATCAAGTGAAGTGGAAGAAGAAAGTGAGAGGTCATCCACCTCATCTAGAGAAGAGGAGGAGGTCACCACTTCAAGAATTGAGGGGGAGGAAAGATCTTCACTAATGCAAGAACAAGAGGAAGCATCCACCTCTTCCAAGGTTGAAGAAGAAGTCAACCTAGCCTTCACTTCCACCAAAGCCAAATTGAAAGAGCATATCACATGCTTTGGGTGTAATGAAAAGGGGCACTATAAGGATAAGTGCTCAAAAGGTAAAAAGGTGGCACACTCTAAACCCATTGTAAATTCCTTTAAAGCTAATGTGGGTTGTAGGAATGAAGAGGCCCGAGCTAAGAAGAAGAGAATTAGATGCTTCACATGTGAAGAGCTAGGACACTACCACACGAGGTGCCCAAGGAGTAAAGAATTCAAGAAGATGGAGCATCTAAGGAAATGGGAGAAAGAGCAAAGGAAGAGGCAAAGCCCACATCAAGGAGGAACTCCAAAGGTAAGGAAGGTAACTTCGAACCTTAAGCCAAGGTTTAATTCAATTTCAAATTCTTCCTTGCATCTTAATAATCATGTCAATTACCCATCCATGCATGCTAGTGTTAATAAAAAAATGCTTAATGGTGCACAATCATGGTTTTAGATATAATGATAGGAATAGGGTTAACAAGGTTGATTATAACCCTAGGAAGGTCATGCATCATGAACAATCAAAGATCTATAGACCTAAGGACCAAGGCATTAACCCCAAGAGGGGAGAAATATGCATAGAAAAATGGGTAGGTCTAGGAATGCCCAAAATGGACATATGGATTCTAGGTTTGGGAACCTAGAAAGGGAAAATCAAGCTTTAAGGGAAAAGCTTGATAGGTTAGAGAAAACCCTAGAGAGATTCACTATTGGAGCTAAGGGTTTAGATATGGTGTTGGGTGGTTTAAACCGTACCAATGATAGATCGGGTCTAGGATACCGATCTGAGGTCTCCATGCCAAGGGAAAGAGATATGCTAGGGTAGCATATGATTATGGCAAGAAGGGGGAGTCCAAAAATGGCAAAGGGGTGCCATTTAAAGGAAAAAGAAATGACTTAACTAAAGACAAGGGGTCTAAGGTTAAGAGGGTCGAGTTTGTAGGCCAAGAGTCACCGGAGGTTCACCAGTGTGGTTTAGCATTTGTTGAGTCACCTAGGGAGGTGGCTAGGGCTAAGAGCTCAAGGGAGAGCTCTAGAAGCCTTTGGGATATATAGTGAATTGACCTTAGGAGGGGTGCTCCTAGTAGTCTAAATAGACCATGGAGTGTGCCAAAAGAATTGGAGACGGACTTGAGTCTCAATTCTTGGGTTTTGGCACGGTGTTTTTGAGTTTCATGCATGAAAATATGACATTGGGGTCATATTGCATGAAAATTAGTTTTTGATGTGTTATTACCATGTAAATCAATGCTAGGAATGTATTGTGGGGTGGCATGGGCAAAGACATCAAGAAGAAACCAAAACTAGGACTTTTGGTTAAGGTTTGATTGAACCTTTTTGCTAGTTTTTGGATTTTGTGTCAAATATGGGAATGGTGATAGATACATTTTGAAATGTATTTTTCCCAAGTAGATATGGGTACCACAAACCTCTCCACAAAATTTGGGAATTTTTGGAGATTTGTGAAATTTTTGGCGCATTTCTGAATTTCGTCAGAAATGTTGAAATTTCAGAGTATCAGTTGACTGCCATTTTGGCAGTCGACTGGTGAAGGCCAATTTTTGTATCAGCAACTGGTTTGGGGGTCCAAATGATGCAAAACAAGTGTATGGGGGGCTATTACACATTGTTTATGATCATTGGGGATTAAAAGAACCAATAATTGGGATATTATTGGGGTCTTTTTGATGTATGGCAAAGGGGGAGAAGTTTGAGTTAAGTTGGGAAACCAAACTTACCTTTGCTAGAAACCCTAGGTTTAGGGGGAGTTGAGATTAAGGGGGAGCATGGTTGCTCCATTTGGCGTAAGGGGAACCTTGGAGAGGTTCTTAAAAAGCCTTTGTAAGTCCAATTAAGGGGAGCTTTGGAAAAGCTTTAAAAAGCCCGTTTTTTGGAAAATCCTAACTTGGAGGTTAGGTGTGGATGCCTTGGGATAGAATCCATTTTTGCATGGCATATGCATTATTTTTCTATTTGACTACTATCTTGCTTTCCCTAACTTAAACGTATTGCCAAACATCAAAAAGGGGGAGATTGTTGGAGCAATCGGCCCTAAGATGGTCCGGTGTGACCATGGGTTTTGATGTTTGTGCAAAGGGTTTAAGTTAGGTTTACCATTGTATTTGATATGCGTATGTTGAGTGTGCAGGTTGTACAGGATACGCATATGGACTTGACTGGACGACCTCAGTACGGTGAAGGATGGCATGGAGGCCAGCTGGAGGCTGGCGTGCGTATCTGAGGGACCATGGAGTGCAGGGACGATGAGCTGATGGACGCGGACTTCGAGGCGTACGTGAAGGGTGGCATGGAGGCAAGCTGGAGGCTTGCGTGCGCATCCGAGGGACGAGGGACGAGGGCCGAAGATGAAGAGGGCGCGAAGGCAACAGTCGAGGCTGCGGAGGAGGAGTCAGTCGAGTCGTGAGGGTACGAGTGCAGTGTGATTGTACTCGAGAAATCCTAGGGTTTGAGTACGGAGTGGAATGTACTAAGGATGGGTAACCTTAGGTGGGTGAGTAGACCAGTCAACTGGGTTGGGGGCAGTCGACTGATGGAACTCACAGAAAGGTCTCAGCCTTGGGACCAGTCGACTGCCCTTGGGGCAGTCGACTGGTAGGTGGCTGGTGAGTTGGCTAAAATTCGAACGTTGGGGTGTAACAGTCGAATTTGGCTGGCACCAGTCGACTGCCCTGGGGGCAGTCGACTGGTAGCGAGAAATCAGCCCCGAGTCCTATTTAAAGAGGACGTCGTGGTGGCTGAGTTTCTTGACGAAACTTGTCTTGGTTAAGGGCAAGTTAGTAGTCTTCGTGTCCAGAGCTTTGTTTAGTGTTGTGGTGAGGTTTCTCCACCCACAAGGAGCGACACGTGATAGCCGGAGGTTATCCGGGGTTTGATCCACCGAATGATTGTTGGATTAGTCACCCGACCGGGGTGGATACCAACTAAATCAGGTTGTTAGCGTTGTTTTTATTTGTTTTTGTATATTCCGCTGTGCTACTGACAACGCAGGAACAAGGGGGTTCGGAAAATCGCTATTCACCCCCCTTCTAGCGGACGGCAACGATCTAACACAGTCATCTGGTGGCGAGAGTTTCAGCCCGAGTCCTATTTAAAGAAGACTTCGTGGTGGCTGAGATTCTCGACAAATCTTGTCTTGGTTAAAGGCAAGATAGTAGTCTTTGTGCTCAGGATTGTCGAAGAGTTTGCGGCGATGTTTCTCCACCCACAAGGAGCGGCGAGACTAGCCGGAGGTTATCCGGGGAGTGATCCACCGACGGATTCTTGGATTAGTCACCCGGCCGGTGTGGATACCAAGTAAAAGCAGTTTGTTAGCGTTGTTTGTTTTCTTTATTATTGTTTCCGCTGTGCAACTAACAACGTAGGAACAAGAACGAACCGAAAACCGCTATTCACCCCCCCTCTAGCGGACGCAAGCGATCTATGAACACTCTAGATGCACAAGGTAAAGGGACGAGCAAGTTCCATTCAAAGGTCCTGATTATGCCTTACATTCAACTTACATTTGGAAACAAAGACGAAAAGTAAAATACACAAAGCAAAGGTAGAAAATGAAGGCAGCGGCTACAGCTCCTTCCCCTTGGATGACAGCCTATCCCATGCCTGACTGGCACCGGGGAAGCTGGGGTGGACGTCCGGCCGCAGCCCTCCCATCCGTCGGATATGTGGAGATGCTTATGTGAAACCTTGCTTCAACCGTTGCGGTGTGGGGCCGACCGATGGATTCTCAAAACTTGGGGGATTGAGCAATCCGGAGGTGGAGAGAATTTGAAGTAGGTCAAGGAGCAACCAACAGGAGACACTTTCTGATATAAAGTTCGGGGGAGTTTGCTATGCTCTCGGGTAAGAGAGATGACATCATCTCTGCTATGCTCTCTGGTGAAACATGTGATGTCTCTTCTGAACTCTCAGGTGAAATATGTGGTTCCATCTCTGCTATGCTCTTTGGCAAAACATGTGAGGTCAGTTCTGGACTCTCCGGTGAAACATGTAGTTCCATCTCTGCTATGCTCCCCGGTGAATCATGTGAGGTCTCTTCTGGACTCTCCGGTGAAACATGTGGTTCCATCTCTGCTATGCTCCCCGGCGAAACATGTGAGGTCTCTTTTGGACTCTCCGATGAAACATGTGGTTCCATCTCCGCTGTGCTCTCCGGTGAAATATGCGATATCATCTCTGCTATACTCTCCAATGATGCAGGAGACCCTTGTCAAAAGGGGGAACGATGGAGGATGTACTGGAAGGTTGTATGCTTCACAAGGGATTCTGAGAGCACCTGGCTTAACATGTGCAGCAGTGGCTTCGCGCCCCTCCGAGCGGCGAACCTCTTCCCTCTCCGATTTCTCCTCCAGGTTATGACCTCTTTTCCCTTCCTTGCTCATGGGTTCTAACAAGAGGAGGAGGGAAAGATGGAGAGGGAAAAGCGGTGTAGCCTTCCACCTTTATAGTAATGGCCGCCCTCGTGCATTCAACGGGGACGCGACACAATAATGGGTGCTCATCTAGAAGCGTCGCCTCTTTTTTGACACTGTCAATTGACATGTTTCTGCGGTGCTGATAAATACCATTTTGTTGATTATTTTAATTGTTAAAATCCATGTTTGACCTATGTTTTTATTGCTTAATTGTGATTTTACCCTAGGTTTTAGGATTTCCTCTTATTTTGGACTTCATTGCAAATTTACACATTTTTTGGATTATTTGGCCACTAATTTTCTGATATATTTTTGTAGGCATGAAAGGATCCTGGACCTAGGGCATACTGGGTCAAACTTGAGTCAGATGTGAACCGGATCGAATTATCAAGCTTACAATTAATCCGGGCCGTCCGATTCAAGAGCGGCTAGATCTGAGCCATCCGGGACGATCTGAAGCAATCCGAGCTAGGGTTAGGGTTGATCAAGCTCTATGATCAAGATCTGAAGGTTTCATCCCAATCAGAGCTAAATCAACCATTGGATCAAGCTTGGAGGGCTCTAGAGCGTCCATTCACAGATTGAGTTGATCTGGACCATCCGTTGCAAATCTGGATGATTCGAGCTACCACAAGGCAGATCCTGACCCCAGATCATCATCATAAAAGTTTGGCTGAAATCAGAGCAAGATCAGCCGTTGGATCTCCTCCGATCAATCTGAGCCGTCCATTTGTTCCTATTTAATCAAAACGCAGCAGCTTCTTCCCGTTGTCGCGTCTCTGCCGCAGCTTCCTTCTTCGTTCTTTCTTCACTGTTTTTAGCTAGATTTCTTCATCAAGGAGGCGCGATCCCTCAATTCCTTTCTTAGAGCATGTGTTAGGTCATTTGGAAGGTTTCATTGGTGAGGTTCTAGCTCAGATTTGCCCAAAAACAAAGCTGTTGAGAGGTTTCCGCAGTTTTGTTCAATTGCTGCCTTTGGATCGGTTGTGCTCCATTTCCATCCACCCGAGCTTCTGGAGGGGTTCCCTAGATTGCTTGGATCATCCCCAACTCATCATCAATCGCGGACACAGCTGAATTGAAGGATGCCGAATGGAAATTCAGATTTGAGCAAGCTAAGTTGGAGTTGAATCGCAGAGACAATGTCTTGATGATTTGCTGAGCTTGCGGGTTCGAGGCTCACTCTTGCTTGACGACCAAGAAGCATTTGAGCTTAGGGAGAGTTGAGGATTAGTTTTTCTTAGTTAATTTACCTGTTTTAGTTGTAATTTCGTTTCTGCAATCAAATTTTCTGTTTCTGAATCTGTTTTAGCTACTGTAATTTCGTTTTC
This sequence comes from Boesenbergia rotunda, assembly GCA_024364735.1. Taxonomy (NCBI): domain Eukaryota; kingdom Viridiplantae; phylum Streptophyta; class Magnoliopsida; order Zingiberales; family Zingiberaceae; genus Boesenbergia; species Boesenbergia rotunda. Next base: position 25,335 of record JAGFNQ010004847.1, read on the forward strand.
TGATTGGTTTCTGCTTAATTAGGATTCAAGTTTCCAAATCAAGTAGTTAGTCAGCTTGTTTAGTGATCTATCGGTTTAAACTTTAGTTTGGTTCCTTGTTTAATTGTTGCGTGCCATTTCCTTAGCTTGCGTATCAAATTGTTCAGCTACGTGCCATATTTCATTTTCTGCAAGTGTTATTAGCTGTAGCTTCTGAATTTGTATCAAGGATTCTTTAGTTTCTTTTCAGTTTTTCTGCCTTCTCGATTAGGGATTCAAGTTAAGCTGCAAGTGCTAGCTTTAGCCTTTGGATTTGTCACTGCATTACTGTCCATGCTTGTTTAAGTTTTGCATTTCAATTTCTGCACTCAAATAACTGCATTCGAATTAGTTTTTATCATCTGCACTAGATTGGTTTCTGAATCGCTTGTGTTCAGCCGGTTGGGATTAAATTTCTCAGCGTGCCAATTTCCAATTGAGTATCAACTCTTATTCTGCATTCCCTAATGTTATTGCTGCATTCTTCAATTGTATTCTTTCAGTTTCAATTACAGCACATCAAAAGGTTCCTATTTGGTAAACCATTGCATCTATTTCTGAATTCTGCACCTTTGATCTGCATATTAATTTTCAGTGGCTGCGTATCATTGTATTTCTGAAATTTTTGGTGTGTAGTTACTGAAATTTGTATCAGTTCATTAGCTCCCTTGAACCTTTACTGAAGATTAGATTTATGAATCAATTTCAGCTTGTTTGTTGCTTGTTCTGCATTCCAAATTGTTGCTGAAATTCAGCATCAGATCCTGAATTCTCACAGCTTGAATTTCATCAATTTCAGTCTCATCGCATGCAGGGTTATAGTTTTAGTCGCAACTCTGAAGTTGAATCAATGGAACATGAGCTCTTTTGAGTTTCATACGAACAACAAATTTGAGCAATTCATTTTGGTTGCTGTGTCAATTTCTGCATCCGAATTTGTCTCCCTGCATTCTGAAATTCAGCAGCTTGGTGTGTGTCAAGTTGTGGCAACGTTTTTGAATTATCAGCCACCTTCTAATTACCAATTGGAATTAGTTGGATCTCTTTTCAAGAAAGGTTTATGCATTTGATCTCAACTGATCTTGTGAGACTTTGAAGTAAACTTTTACCTGCTGTTATCAGTCTTCAAGTGTTGGAATTTCTTCATAGAATTCTGCAATTGTTCTCCTTGTTAGCCTAGCCTTCAAGCTGAATTAATCGGCTACAAGTGTTGCAGCTACTTCAAATCTTTGGCACATTAGTTTTTACATTCTTACACGTTTGTATCCATCTTGGTATCAAGTCAAATCTAAGGATTGAATTTGTAGTGAACTGTTTTAGGCTGCTGTGTTGTTTTGTGTTCAACAGTTGTTTTGCAATTTGAAATCAGATTCATTTTCCCAAATTGATTACTTGTTTTAGTGGATTAAGTGGTCTATTGGTCAAGTTACTGATTGCCATAACTTGTTTAGCTTACTAGCTAAGTTCCTTCCTTTTCATTGCCGTTTCAATTCATGTTTGCAACCCAAAACCCAAAATTGATTCGAAACCCAAAAATTCACAAACGACACATAAACACAAGTCTGAATCAAACTAGACAACTAGCCCCGAGAAAAATACGACCTGTGGCCCCTATATTACATTTTCATACTTTTGATTGTAAAAGGGTTTCCAGCATTCATCCACATTTAAATTCTGATAGTCCCACAATTCGTGGCAATTTAATTTAGTATATCTGGGGCTTATCAGGTGCCTCGAAATTTGTCAGCCTTTATAGATCAATTCGGGGAACCACCTTAGGCCTGGGGACAATGGTTCTGATTCCACGGACTCAGCAAACACTCAACAAAGATGGGGGCCAATGCGGGTCCCACAGAGGAATAACCTCAGGCCAGGCAGGCAGACTCTCGGGGCTATATTGGGAAGACCTACCCCCAAGACATAACCCAAATCCCCCGAGGATATCTTGGGTTCCTGCAACTGACCTAAAGAGGCCGCTGGGGATGTGCGTCGGCTCCCTGGCTCCCTGCCCCACAGGCCGGGAGGGAAATCTTATTTTACAAGAGTGTTAGTCTGCTATCTGACTCCTTGAGGCAAAGAGAAACATCGATTCTTCAATTTCCTCACATCAAGGACAAATGATATGAGGACCCAAACCAAAAAAGATATTCCGGACAGTAAGTCGAAAAAAATATTTTCATTATAATCAAAATGAGTGCATCGGTAGAAGATAGTAAGCCTGAACAGAAGGAAGGCCAAGGTCCCGGGGGGAAAATAATTCTACAACTCCTTGTCTTCTGGCGGGAGCTCCTCCCAGACTCGGCCAATACTTATAAAGCTCAGGTCGGCGTTCGGCGGTAGTTGGGCCTTCCTTAGCTGATAGATGGCCCCATGGAAGCCTTGCTTCAAACATTTCATTACTTGGTCAGCCATGATATCGCCAAACTCGTCCGACTCTAAGAACCTGGCCTTGAAATCCTCCTTGGCATCCCTGAGACGGGAGTCCTCGGCAACCCAAAGAGTGCGCATTTCGGCCTCAGTTGCCTCCTGGGCCATCTTTAGTCGAGCCACCTCAGAAGACATTTTGTCCTGGTCTTCCAGGGCCTCTTTGGGTCTTTCTGAAGTGACCAGAGCTTCCAATCGTGCTTGGGCCGCATCCTCCTCAAGGTCGGTCAAGCGATCAGCTGCCGCCATGAGGTCGTATTCCTTCTAGGCTAGCTGTTGCGCTTGGTCCTTGATGCGCTCATACAGCTTCTCGGCCAAAGTCTCCAGGAGTTGGGCATCCCCCGACAGCTTTTTCTCCCTCGCTTGAAGCCGGTCCCACTCCTGAGTCACCCGAAGCAAGTCGTCTGTAAGGGCCACAACCCTCTTGGACATCAAGCATTCCTGGCGCTGGGAATTGTGTAGGAAAGACTCCATTGCCAGCAAGGTGTCTAATTGATGCTCTACCTTCACACGGAGAGCTCTGCTGACCCCCGCTTGCATGAGTCCTACCCTATGTTCGTGGTCAGCTACGGCCTCTGCTCGCAGGGCTCGGCGGGTCAAGGCCTCAATCTCTGGCCAGGCGTACAAGTGGTGGCCAGTTGTCAGGCAATCCTTATCCGCCTATTATAGTGCAAAAAGAGCTATAAAACATGAGAGGGAGTAACCTATGAAACAAGGAACACTTACCTTCAAAAGAGACTCGCGGAGGGTAGTGAGAGGCCCGGTAAAGACTCGTACGACTTCCCCTCCTGAGACTCCTTGACTTCTTGGGGTGTCAACCCGGCTCACGGAGGGTAAGGGGTCTCTATGTGGGGGGAGTGGCTGAACGGTAGGAGCTCCAGCTGACACTGTAGAAGGGCCAGAGTTATGCTCCTCTGAACTGGAGGCCCCCTCGGAAGAAATGCCCTCGGCAGGGACCTCCTTAAAATGTTCCAGGGGGAAGGACTATGCGGCGACCTTTGAGGCCGCGCCCAGCCTTTTGCGTAAGCGATCGAGATGCATTCAAGGCTGGGCAGGCATTGCTTGTTTGCCTTTTGAGGCCTTGGAGGAGTCGACCGGGGAGGAGCCAGGGGCTTGACCGCCTATATCGGTAGGGGCAGCCTGCCAGGAAGGCGTAGATGGGGGAACGGTGTCCTCACCCTCAGAGATCGGAAGGTCCTCCTCAGGAATAGAAGGGAGTGTGCTGGGACCGATACGACACAACCTCTTCCGTCTCAGAGCCAGGCCCTCCTGAATTTTCCTCTTCTGCCACCCGGAGAATTTAGGTATTTGTGGGTCGGCGGAGGCGACGACTTCGCCGCAGCCTCCCCCATATGGACAGAAGCAGAAGGAGGATCACTCTCCGAAGGGACGCAAGTCTCCGGGTCAACAGATAGCCCCGAAGTTCATTGGTTGGCAGGTACCTGAGGCTCGGCAGGAGCCTCCGTCCGCTCCAGCATTGCAGGCTCACTAGATGATTCGGCGGTCCCCTCTGAAGTCTCGGCCGAGGTAGAGGGTGAAGCGGGAGGAGCGGGGGGAGGATCCAAGGCCCCCTTGTTGGCTTCATCCCACTTGATGAGTCGGTTCATCACCTTCGAGAGCATGATTTCCTCTACAATAGACAGGCAACAGAACATCAATTAGAATTAACAGTCATTGATGGAAAAGATAAACTTACTGAGGCTGGGGCTGATACGGGCCACTTTAGGGTTGAGGCCCACTCGGTGCATGAGCTCCTCGCTCTGTACCAGGCCTGTGCCGCTAAACTCCATGCCGGAGAGGATGCTCCTAGCTCAGTGATAGGCAGGACTCTGTAGAAAATTCCCTAGTATAAGGGGAGCCGGCAGATCCTCCTTCCAGCGATGGGAACCGAAGGGGCGATGGGGTAGTCGAATGAAGAAAAACTTCTCCTTCCACCCTTTATGAGAAGAAGGGAACTCCCCTAAGAACCTATGGCTGGGGGGCGCGGTAAAGCTAAACGCCCCTCGCGAGCCAATCGATACGAAGAAGGAATGGAAAAGGTGAGGGGTCAGGGGGATATCGAAGAGTTTGAAGATGATATACGCCCCGCCTATCTGAGCAAAGGCGTTGGGAGTCATCTGGTGGAGAGGGATATCAAAATAGGTGACTACATTCATAAAGAAAGGGGGGATAGGGAAACGGAGCCCTGACTCTACCTGCCCTAGGAAGAAGGTGAAAAAACCTAGAGGAGGTTCTACCGGCGACTGGTCCACTCCAGGGATCACCGCCGCCATCTCGGCCGGAATGCCATAAGCCTCAATGGCCGCCTGCAGAGCTTCCGGCCTCACTCTAGAAGAGGCAGACTCGTACCACTCCGCTTGGTAGCCCCCCTCTGGAACCTCTCTCCTACCCTGGTCTTTCTTGCTATCTTTTCTCATGACTCCTAAGGAAGAAGACGAGAAGGAAGCAAAAGACTTACACGCAAGGAGTCCTTGGGGAAGAAGATGTAGACGATGGTTGTTGAGCGATGGAATCGGAAGGTGGTCGAATGTCTTCGCCCCCATTGTTATATAGGGAGGAGGCTGCCTGCGTGCGTGCGATGGGGGCAAGACACGTGGACGACGGGAGACAGCTACATCGAGGCGCCACCACCAAGCAGTCGTTGGACGTGAACCTGCTACGCATGTTAGCCGGAGCTACGTATGTCAGCGAGAGGTCGTGAGAGGAGCAATTGGGGCATGTGGCGGAGGCAAATTCGTGGAGGGGTTTTGTCGCCATTAAAAGGCTTCATGCCCTTTTATGGGTGATGGACGGCTATCATTATTGTACCTCGAAAGTCGCTGAAGCCTTTTCAAACAAGGATTGCCTCGGACCCTGGGATGAAGGGAAGAATGTTTCGATTCCTCGGACCCAACATGCCACCAATGGAGTAGTAATGGGGTTATGACCCACCATAGCATAGCTTCTTCGCTACACCACTAGTCTAATCAATCAGTCATACTTCTTTCGATTAGACTTGAAGGGAGGGACTTGTGATGGGGTTGAACACCTCGTGGCTGACACGTGGACTGAAGAAGCTATGTGGCAAGATTTATCGAGTCGAGACGACTCTCTTTCCCTGATGCCCGAGACCCCCTCGGGAAGGTGGATTCCCGAGACCAACTCGGGTAGACATAGTCTTGAAGATCGCTTCAGAAGGACACTCGCCCAAGATCACCTCGGGAGAGCAGGTCCCGAGATCACCTCGGGAAGGCGAACGCCCGGGAACCCCCCCCCCAGGCCAAAGGACCCCGAGCTTACCTCGGGGTAGCGGAGCCCAAGGGTCACTTGACCTCAAGTAACGATCCCCTTTCTTCGGATCTGTGGATAATAATGACCCCTAAGACGTGGTCATCAAAGCCTTAATCATTGTAACGGTCTAGACTTAATGGTTGCGACGGCTATTACAAAGATTATCCGGCAACCGATAATTGAGGGGACGTGGAGAAGAACAGGAGACACGTGTGATGGTCATCTCAAGTATAAAAGGTACCCCAACCCCCAGGTAAAGGGGTTACGCATATTCTAACTCATACATTTCTGCTTGTTTCCTTCCATATCCTAAAATTAGGTACTGACTTGAGTGTCGGAGTGGGTTCCGTCGAACAACCTCCGGAGTGTTCCCTTAACGCTCGTGTTGATCTCGCAGGGTGGAAGCTCTTCCTTGTTCGTCATCATCCTCGTGGGTTGAACCCTAGTGACTAGCCGTTGACGTTGATTCCTTTCAGAACAGATATGTATCAGGGAGTTAAAGGAATTGAAACAAAGAAAATTTAAATGCATAGAGTGTAAATAAATTTTTCAAATTAAATTTGATGTTAAGAAATTTAGGATGATTTATCCATAATAATAAATAAATAAATATGTAAAGTAAAATAAGATTTTCTTTAGAAAAAGGAATAAATACCTTTAACTCCCATATGTTGTCTATTAAGTAGCATTTTGCCCTTCTGTATTTAAATAATATCATTTAACCCTCAGTCAAATATGAAAAAATTTGTAAAAGATAATTGTGCCCTTGTTATTTTTATGATTTTTAGATAATAATCTAAAGAGGGACAAAGTATATTGAATTGACCTTTATATCCTTGATAAAAATCCTCACAAAATTTATACATGTAACAGCATAAATAATATAAATGTAGCAATTTTTAAAGGGATAACCAACCAAAAACTCATTTCACCATCTTCAACAAACCGAAAAAAGTCAAAATTTTAAATTGATGAACAAAAATCAAATTGAGATGGAACCAAATTCATTATTAAAAATCTCCTCTCGGCTCTGTGGCTCACGCAACAGAGTCATATCTCTAGCCCAGCGTTCGAACGGCTCTCACTTAGATCATTAACACTCTGTAGTAAAAGCAATCACCAGAAGCCCGAGTGGAAAGAAAAAATGTCATTCAGCAGGGCAAAGGTATTACATCATCCGAGGTCAATCACCCTTACACACGCAGAGAGAGAGACAAAAACAGAAGGCTCGACCCTCACTTAAAAGGCTCTCTGGTTATGTCGGGCAAGTCTAGGCACATATCCTGAAGATGGACGGCAGTGGGGGGTATATCGGGGGATAAATACCCGTCTTGTTTAAATTGTTGGATCATACTAATTCCTTGGTGCATCAACACGGCCCAAAATCACTTGGAAATCTCATCAGAATGCACCTGGGAATTAAGGCACTCGAGCCTATGCGCCTCCAACCTCTCAGCTTCCGACTCCTTATAGGAACGAAGCTCCGCCAGCTCTACTCAAGCTGCCTCCCACTCGCTTTTCTCCCTTATCAGCCGCTCAAGCTCCTCCTTTTGGTCTTGTAGCGACTGATCCTTGGAAGAAAGCTCGGCAGACAGCTCGGTTATCCTCTCTGCCTGAGCTAGAGTCTCGGCGCCCTTGGACTCTAGTTGAACCTTGAGGGAGTCAGCGGTGGCGGACGCCTCCTGTAGCTGAGTCTCTGCCCGAGCCTGCTTATCTTGGGTCTTTGCTTGAAGAGCCCAGGCCTTTCACTCATTATGCTTCAGAGTGGAGATCTGGATGTTCGTTTTGGAAGCAGCCTGGTTCGCCGTCTCGACCTGGCTACGAACAGCTTCCAATTGCTCCTCAGATTGAGCCAATCGGTCCTGCAAGGCCTGGACCTCGGATCGTAGGTTGTTCAGAGTGGGCTCGTCGGAAACAAGTTGAGAGTGTTCCAACTGGGTCTCTAGGCGCTCCACCTGCCTCTCGGCCTTCGCTCGAGCCGAGGTCTGAGCTAACCTTGAGGGCAGGGAAGAGAATACTCACCAAGGGACAAGAGTAGTCCCACGCATACCTGAGTGGCTCGGAGGAAGAAGGCGTCGGCGTTGCTCCGAGGCCCTCGAAAGTGGGATTCCTCGAGCCCTTGGGCATAACGATTAGCCACCGACCCATACATACGGATATCTTGATGCGGGTCAGGTAGCTCGGCCGATGGCATATCCAGATGACAGTCAAACCGGGCGGGTACCAAAACGTGCAGCATGGGGCGGTCGGCCTGGTCCTCAGTAGGCGGGATTCTCTCACCCTCGGGTAGTGACTGGTCAGAGGCATCCGAGGAGACAAGTAAGGTTGCCACTGGTGTAGCTGTGGGTGAAGGGACAAGGGGGTCGGCAGCCAGCGTAATGGCAGAAGAATCGACGGTAGGGGCCGTAACAAGAACAATGGCGGTGGAAGCAGGGGAAGCTCCCGAGTCTGGAGCTGTTCTCTTCTTTTTCTTCTTCTTCTTCTCTAGGCGTTTGCTGGAAGAAGGATGAGATGAACCCCCTGTCGAGGAAGATGCTCGTCGACGTTTGGAAGGAGTACGCTGCTTGGTGGTTGTGGGTGGCGCTGTCTCAGAAGCGGTGGGCGCCGACTCCGGGACAGTCGGAACTCTTTTCGTACTAAAGTTGTTAATATGAATTTTTTCTATTTAGATGCATTTCTCTCATTTTTCGACGAAACTCTTTTTATATTTTCAGGAGAGTTCTTCATTTCTTCTATTAAGAATTATGATTTTTAAATACAATTCCTAAACTTTTAGGATGGTGAAGTTGTCCATTTAATTCATCTTCATCCATCAATTTTTTACATGCAAATAGTAGTTGGCATTCATTAATTAAATATTAATGATTTTGGGTTTATATGATATATTAAAATATTTGAGCACTAATTTTGTAGTCACACCAGCCTATAAAATTTCTTCCTAGATTTTGTAATATTTTTGATATGTGTAATAGCACAATTTTACCACACCAACATTTCATTTCTACTTCATTGAATGTTACATTGTATGCCATTGCCGACGACCATCCATCGATCTATTCCTGATCTCTCGGTGTGGATGGTCGTCGACGATGACATCCAAATGGATTCTGAAGGATCTACAAAAGGACCACCCCTCCGTCTCACATCTCAAGTATCTTGCTTTATGTCCCTTTCTGATCGCTACCTCTTTCGTGTAGGGCCTCCACCTTGAAATTTTGACACTAGTTTGTGGTGCAGTTTGGTCTCATATCTTCATTCGGTTTTTTCATTCTCTTTTAGGCCTTTTTGCCTTTGTTTCCATTTTTTTTTGCTTGTGGCTCGAACTTATTGGGTCTTTCCCCCTAGATACGTCCATGTTAGCACTTCTTTGTTAACTAAGTTTTTATTGGTTTCATTGTTTTTTTTTTGGTTGAGAAATGCATTTCTGATCTATACTTTGATGCTAGGGGACAACGGAATGCCCATGATAACAGGCCTAATGCTCCCCTACAATTTGGATTGATGAAGATTATCCTACAATTAACTCCATATAATCCATGTCCTTGGAAACCTCTCTTAATTCTGTTGGGTAAGGTTGTTTTTCTATCCTCTAGACTTTCGATTTTATTGCAACAAAAGAGCTGGGAAACCCCACCCCATGCGTTACATTAGGGCAGTTACCAAAACTGCCCACTTATCCCATGTTTGCTCTGATATAAATTTCGTCCAAAGAAAAAACAAAAAGAGTCGGAGTTTTGGTTTTTTTTCTTTTCTTGCAAGAGAACATCCAAATCTTGAAGGGTTTTTGTTCGTGGATTGGAAGGGTTGTTCGAGTTTTATAATCATACTTCGATGACAAACACGAAGAACAAGAACAGCCAAGGATCACTGTAAGTGTTTATAGTTATTCTTTTGTTTCATGTATTTGATTCAACAATGGTATCAGAGCATGTAATTCTAAATGCATGAAAATCCCTCTGCAATAAATTCTTCTGCACGTGAGATCGCTGTCGAAATTCGATCAAAGAATCAGATGCATCAAGGCACCTATTCAACGTTGGAGTTGAAAGTGATAAAGAGGAGACGAAGAAGGACAGAGAATAAAATTCTTGGATGATTTATTATTGAAGTCAATAGGCTTAATTAGACAAGTATTCTATCCAATAAAGGAAAGATTAATTATGATCATAGTATAATAATTTTGAAAACATTATTTTTGCTATCAACCCTTGTTATACCAAATATAATAAAAATTAATTGATTGAAATCAATCCATGTTGATTTTAATATGATGTCAAATATAATAAAACTAAATTGATTGAAATCAATTTGAGATTGTCATCCATTATTGTCATTACCCTCCGACAAACTCATCGTGAATGCCTGAATGTTGAGTTTGAGTGATAGCTTGGCGAAATATTGTCTAGATAAAGACTTGGTAAATATATCAGCAAGTTGATCTTCTGTAAAGATGTAAGAGATCGAAAGGCATCGAGTTGTCACACACTTACTAACAAAATGAAAAACAATCTCTATATGCTTGGTATGAGCATGAAAACTAGATTTGCCACAAGATCAGTTGCCCCAATATTATCACACCGGATTTTGGGTGTAGAGGGTTGAGAAAAATGTAATTCTGAAAGAAGAGATTGCAGCCAAATAATTTCGGGCGTCGCATTTGCTATAACTTTATATTCAGTTTCAGTGCTTGAGCGAGAGACTGTAGGTTGCTTCTTTGAAAGCTAAAAAACAAGATTTCACCCAAGAAATATGGCATACACACTAGTAGAACGTCTATTTTCGGGAGATCCGACCTAATCTGCATCACTGTAAGCAATCAACTCTCGAGAGGACTGATGATATAAAAGAAGACCATGTAGAATAGTGCCTTTAAGATATCGAAGAATTCTCTTAACACGTTCACAATGATATTCAGTAGGAGAATGCATAAATTGACAAGTACGATTGACAGCAAAAGCAATATCGGATTGTGTAATAGTGACATATTGTAAGGCACCAACAATGCTTCAGTAGATCTGAGGGTCAGCCATTAAAGAGGAGGATGAAGGTGCAGTAAAACCTTCTTCAATGATTGGTGTGGAGATAGGACATGCACCATCCATTTTAGCACATTGTAGAATTCCAGTGATATATTTGCTCTGAGAGAAAAGACATCCTTCCGAATGTGAGAGAAATTCTATGCTAAGGAAAAACGAGCATTGCCAAGATCTCGAATAGGAAACTCTTGATGAAGAAGTAGAAGTAAAATAGCGATGCCGTTTTGATCACTACCAGTTATTAAGATATCATCGACATAAATCAGAACAAATATTGAAAATTTCTTATTGCATTTGTAGAAAAGGGAAGAGTCAGTTTTTGAGCTCGAAAATCCTTGAGTATAAAGCCAGGTAGATAGATGATGAAACCATGCACGGATGCTTGTCGAAGACCATATATAGATTTCTGAAGTTGACACACATGTGTTGGAAGTTGCGAGTGGATAAATCTAGGTGGTTGCTCCATAAAAATAGTTTCTTCAAGGTGTCCATGAAAGAAAGTATTAGAAACATCTAATTGTCGTATCGGCCAACTGGAGCTGACAGCTATAGATAGTAACAATCTGATAGTTGCAATTTTGATAACTATACTTGATTTATCATTAAAGTTAATACCTGATTGTTGATTAAAGTCTTTAGCAACAAGATAAGCTTTGTAACGTTCAATGGATCCATCTACACGATACTTGATTCAATAAACCCATTTAGAGCCTATAATATTCATAAATGGTGTAGGAGGAACTAAGTTCTAGGTTGCATTGTGAAGAAGAGCATCAAACTTGGTAGACATCACAACACACCAATTTGGATCTTTGACTGCCTGTGTAAAGTTATAAGGTTCAACAAAATTTGAAGAAGCAATAAGAGCACGTGAAAGAGGAGAACGAGTAGAAATTGATTGACATCGTGCATAAATATCGCTTAGAGGAAGCATTTGTCGAGGAGTATCATCATCAAAGCTGCTCGGAGATGAGTGATCAGATTGATGGGAATTAGAACTAGAGAGTGGATCATCATTAGCCGCTGAGTCTATAGGAATTTGTGGAGATGGCGCAGGGCCCAAGATACCATCGCCCATTGTACTTTCAATATGTCCTGATGAAGCAATTTGTGGGGATTTTAGTATACCACTCGGTGATATTATAAAGGCGTCTTGATTATCAGAAGGAGGATCTGAGGTAGTAACTGCAAACGGAAAAAGAAACTCATCAAAAGTAACATGTTGAGAAATATATATCCGCCCGGTCGGAATATGAAAGCAACGGTACCTATGATGCAAACTACTATAACCAAGGAAAACACATTGTTGAGAGAGAGGGTTTAAGTTGTGTTTAGAGAAAGATCATAACTGATCCTGTTGCAAAGTGAGGTGGCGACCCCATGGGCCAGACAGGCCTCCCAGGTGACACGAGCCGAGGAGGTGGCCGCGTGCGGGCCGCGCCTTGCCACGTCCCTGCAAAACAATGCCCGTCAGTAAACCCGCCGGGGAAATCCCCGGTCAGGCACTCCGACGGTCAAGTCAGTCTCCGAGGGCAGATGAGTGGAAACTGAATTGAAATGAGGCAAGGGATGCGAGGACTCGCGTACGCGTACCTGCGGCGGAGGGAGTGCCATGCTTATATAACCGGGGGAGCTGACAACCCTTGTTCGTATTGATGAGACAAGAGCGTGGTAGCTGTCAGCCCGTATGGAGCACTGCGAAGTGACACGGCATGGCACGGGGTGCTCGAGCAGTACGAGAGTACTGAGTGCGTAGTACGAGGGTACTGGATGGGCGGATTAACCGCGTAGAGATGTCAGAGGTGGATAGGACATGAGGGACCCCGTTAGCAGGGTCGTACCCTGGATGTAAGGATGTAAGGGGGCATAAGGGCGGGACAGCTCGTACCCCGAGCGTCGACTGGAGGGTCCGAGTGCTAGGGACCGAGTCGGGTAAGGACCAGGGAGCGTGGGCAGCCACGCGCCCAACTGGTAGAGAGAAAGAGAGAGCGCAGGGTACGCCCTAGGTCGGGGGTTACCGCGGGATGCTTACCCGGTCCTAGTTGGTCATCCAGTCTGAGGGATGGCAATAGATCAACCGAGTGTGGGTGACTACCTGCCGGTGTTGCCAGACCCTGCTCTGGGTCGGGGTAAGGCCGAAGAGCACGGGCAGCCAAACATCTGTCTGGTCGGATGGCTGAAGGGCGACCCGACCGCCTTTGTCGAGGGTCTGATCGACCCCATCCGACCTTCTTCCTTTGGAGGGTTTACGAGTGCGGGGACTTGTTTGTGGATGCAACGGCTGACCTGTTTATCAAGCCTTCGTGGCGCCAGGCTGGCTGGTGGGCTCAGCCTATGCCTCTACCCGTGGGCAAGGCCGGGATCAATAACCAAGGATAACATAAACAATCAAAGATACAGAAAAATGAGTAATCTGGAGAATGATTATAAAGTCGCTCCAAGGGACACTTGTTTTGTAATAGTGGAGTGGGTAAACGATTGATAAGGTAGACTGCGGTTTGGATGATGTCATCCCAAAATTTAAATGGAGTTGATGCATGATTAAGAAGAGCTAAAGCAGTTTCAATTACATGACGATGTTGTCTCTCGACAAATCCATTTTGTTCAGGAGTGTGAGGACAAGAGACTTGATGAATGATGCCAGAGGAGGTAAGATGACGATGAAGAGATTGATACTCTCCTCCCCAGTCAGAATGAAGAGAGTATTTTGCGATCAAAGTAACACTCAACATGGTTTTGAAAATGACAAAAGATATCGAAGAGATCAAATTTTCTTTTCATAGAAAAACTTTAGCAAGTGAACTTGCTAAAGTTATCAATAAAAATAATATAATAAAGAAAACCTTGATTGGAAAGAATGGGAGCAGGACCCCACATATCAAAGTGAATAATTTTCAAAGGAAAACTAGAAGTGTGAGTAGAAGGCACAAAAGGTAATTTATGAGATTTTGATTTCATGCAAGATTCACATAAATGAGATGAGGAGACTAAAGAAATTGGTAAACCATACTGATTAATGATATTCTGAACAAGACGTAGAGACGAATGACCAAGACGTACATGCCAAGAAAATTTATCAGTGTGTTCCCCAACAAATGTTTTAGTAGAGGTGAGTTGAAGATGGTAGAGGTCATCTATAATGGTTCCACAAAGTAGAATAGTTCTTGTTGTGGGATCCTTCACAAGACAATGATAAGGATAAAATTTAAAGAACACATTATTATCAAGAGCAAATTGACACACAGAAAGTAAATTTTTGATAATAGAAGGAGCATGAAACGTGTTGTGCATACGAAAAGTTCGACCATATGAGTGAAAGGATGTGTTTCCAAGGTAAGTAATTTGCAAACCTGAGCTATTATCTATTTGTACCATGTCGGGTCCATGATAAGGCAAAGTTTCTGTGAGAATATCATACTTCGGTGTAACATGATAAGTGGCTCCAGAATCCGAAAATAAAAACGAAAAGCAAAAAAAACATAAAATTCATTGAAAAAAAATGAAAATATGATTAAAAACGAAAAACAAGAAGGGAAAAAGGGGCATAAAATATGATTAAAAAATTAAAAATGATGAGTAGAGAATCGAAAAGAAAAAGCAAAAGAAATTAATGAAGATTAAAAAGAAAATATAAATTATAGTCAAGAAGTTATCGAAAAGTAGAACGTAAATTTAGATAAAGAAGGATTGAGAAAAGAGGTATTATGGCCCTAGTAAAACATAGATTTAGATGAAGAATGATTAGGAAAGAAGTATTATGGTCATGATACCATGAAAGAGATAAAAAGGAGATGAAGTAGGACAAAGAATAAAATTTTTGGATAATTTATTATTAAAGTCAATAAACTTATTTATTAAAGTGTTTTATCCAAAGTTATGTCTTAGTCCGAGTGGAGATAATATTTTTCTTTTACCTGTCTATGTAGTTTTGAAAATTTCAAATATATCAGAAACAGATATAAAAGTAGAAATTTATCGAACGAACTGCACTCCTTCATATACGTTAGGAGTCCATTGATGAAAAGGAGCTGGAGAAAGTTTGAAGGAAAAATTAATTATGGCATAGTATAATAATTTTAAAAATATTATTTTTGTTATCGATCTTTGTTATATCAAATATAATAAAAATTAATTGATTAAAATCAATCTTAATTTTCATACGATGTCAAATATAATAAAATTTAATGAAATCAATTTGAGATTATCATTATTCATTATTATTGTTACGATTGTTATTAGGAGTAACTGCCGACGAGTTTGCTTTCTCGCGTTTTGTCGTCGTCGGGTGAAATCGTGATTGTACGATCTGCCGCCGTCGTCGGGTTGCCGTCATCGCCGGGCGAAATCACAATCGTGTTGCGATCTGCTGCCGTCGTCAGGTCCCGAATGCAACGGCCACTCCCTCGGAGATTTCCTCTGATTGTGGCCGGTGGGCGAAAAGGGGATCACATGGGGTGATGGCGGCGCGGCGCTGATGGAGAAGATGAAGCGTTAGCTTTTTTTTGTAATTAATGCATGTTGAAATCCATTTTTTTTTCTCATGCTTCACTGCTTCAATTAATTGGGTAGGTCTAATTGTGCTGAAAAGTAATTTGGCCTGGGTGGAAAAACTGGGTTTGGACAAAAGTCCAATTAGATTAGTTTCTATGAAGACATTGAATCAAGTTAGTACTCAGACTTGGCTGGAAGAAGTTGGTATTATCCTGAATAGGTTGACTCAGGTATGTCGAGTGGATTTTCTAAATCTACTCGGACTCTATTAACAGCGCGATTCAGGTTTGCCGAGTGGGTACGCTGGCCGAGTTGGCGTTGAGATGAACCTACTATGACTCGGCCTCGACTTGAGGAGTTTGTCTTGACTGGAGTTTGGCAGATGAAGCACAGTGGCGCTAAGGGTGCTTGGGAGGAGTCGATCACACACTCAAACCCACCTGCATTGCTTAGGATCTGGCTTCTAGTGACTGGATAGTCAACTGGAGCTCCTCAAATCGAGAATATTTATTTTTCTTGATTGTTTATGTGTGTTATATGTTGGTTCTATGCATATTTTGAATTAGAATGAGCGAGTTTTATTACTGATTTTGTTGGTTCTATAGTTACTTTGTAATTTCAATTTCAGATGACACGAATTATGCGCACTATAACTCATCGTGATATCCTACGAAATAAATGGAGGGAGGCTATCAAGGAGATAGTGTACGATCCTGCTTATGGAGTTACATGACACATTGTCAAACTTGATAAATTATCTTGGAGAATCAATCAAAAGAATTTTCCTATCATCGATAATTATCGAATTTGACTTTGGTTCAATCGCTACCGATACACCTCAATGAAGTAACACATTGATGGAGTTGAGCACTCCGTGGCTGACACGTGGACTGAAGAAGCTATGTGACAAGATTTACCATGTCTGGACGACTCTCTTGCCCTGACGCCCGAGACCCCCTCGGGAAGGTGGATTCCCGAGACCAATTCGGGGAGGCATACTCATGAAGATCGCTCCAGAAGGACACACGCTCGAGATCACCTCGGGAGAGCAGGTCCCCAAGATCACCTCGGGAAGGCGAACGCCCGGGACCCCCCGGGCCAAAGGACCCCGAGACCACCTCGGGGTAGCGGAGCCTAAGGAGCACTCGGCCTCAAGTAATGGTCCCCTTTCTTCGGATCGGTGGATAATCATCACCAATTATTACGGGATAATCACAATCCATGATACGCGGCCATCAAAGCCTTAATGATCGCAACAGTCTAGATTTGATGGCTGCGAAGATCCTTACAAAGATGATCTAGTAACCGACGATTGGGGAACGGGGAGAAGAACGTGGGGACACGTGTGACTGCCGCCTCAGGTATAAAAGGTACCCCAACCCCTCAGGTAAGGGGGTTATGGACATTCTAACTCATACTTTCTTCCTTATTTTCTTCCATCTCCCTAACAAACTCAGGCACTGACTTGAGCGTCGGAGTGGGCTCCGCCGGACAACCTTCGGCGTGTTCCCCTAATGCTCAAGTTAATCTCGCAGGGTGGGAGCTCTTCCTCTGTCGTCAGCATCCTCGTGGGTTGAACCCTGGTGATTGGCTGTCGACGTTGATTCCTTCCGGAATAAGTTTGACACCGTCTGTGGGAAACTATATTAAAGAACCAGAAGGAGCACCGATGGCAGAGCCAGCAGGACAATCTATCATCCTGACGAAAGAGGAGTTAGAACGCCCGGTGGCCAACACTGTCAAAGGGGCGCTCGAACAACACCAAATCGAATAGGTCGCCTCACGGCGAGTCGCTTCTGTGCAAGAGGAGATCCCCATAATCTCCACTTCGCACCCCCAACCACGGAGATCCATCTCACCGCCAGGGAGACACGCCCAAGCAGTCCCGGTCCACTAACGGGATTCTATGGGAGATGTGGAGAAGGTCAACTCAGTAGCCGCCAGCGCGCTGAGACAGGAGGACAGACCAGGGAGGAGGGAAGAACCTGAGGCCTCCTCAAAGGTGCCCTCCACCCCTTTCTCATTGAAGATCGTGGAAGATCTAATGACGAAGCAGTTCCGCGGGCCTAGGCTTGCCGACTACGATGGGAAGATAGATCGTGAAGATCATGTCTGCAAGTTTGAGAATGCGGCGCTCCTACACCAGTACACCGATGGTGTGAAGTGTCGGGTGTTCTTAAATACCCTATCAGGAGCAGCCCGCCGATGGTTGGGTGCTGCCCCAGGGTTCTATCAACTCCTTCATGGAGTTTAGAACTGCATTCCTCCATCATTGCGTCAGCAGCCATCGCTATCAGAAGACGGCGCTAAATTTATTCGCTCTAAAGCAGAAGCCAAAGGAACCACTCAAGGATTACATCCAGCGGTTCAACCGAGTGGTGCAGGATGTGCCAACTGCGACATCAGAAATCCTCGTCAGTGCCTACACCCAAGAGCTCTCGGAAGGGGATTTCTTCCGATCTTTGGTGAAGAATTCACCCACCAGCTTCGATGATCTGCTGAGACATTTTGTCAATCACGTCAATGTGGAAGAAGTGCAATATGCCCGCTGCAAGAGCCAGCCGGGGTCCCTACTCAAACTGTGGTACGGTCAGAAAGGAGAGAACCTCCGGCTCCAACATGAGGAAAAGACCTTCACCTAGGGAAAGACCAGTGGGTTGGTAGGCGGAAGCTAGTAGAGACAGTGGACACTGAGCAACCGGAGTCGTTGACAAAGTACTGTGAATTCCACGGCAGTACGACGCAATCCTCCGAGGATGACATGCCCTAAAGCGAAAAGTGAATGCAGAAGCAGACCCCAAACCCCGGAGGAAGTAGAAGAAGACGGGGTATCACGGGAGGTCCCCTCGGCGAAACTTGTCTCCCCGACAACGACAGCCGGTGGAGAACGAGACCCGACATCGGTCTCGGTTGCGTTTGAGAGGGAGGAGTCGGGGGCCGCACCACGCAGGTCTCCCTCATTGGAAAGAGACCCCAAGAAGGGTAAGACTCCTGCACGTGGCCCGACTTCCGAGCACGTAGGAGTGATCTCAGGGGGACCCACCAGAGGAGATTTCCCACCGGGCAAGAATGGCTCACACTCGGAGGCTGGAGAACTATGCCATCGGGATGAGTCAGAGCCAACATCTTGATCCTACGATCTCCTTCGGCCCAGAGGACTTGGAAGACGTAAAAGCTCCCCATGAAGACGCGCTGGTAATTCTTGCATGCATTGCAAATTACGAGCTTAAGCGTATCTTCGAGGATACAGTCAGCTCCGTCAACATCCTATACAAGGCCGCTCTAGACCAAATGCAGATTGACGAGGATGAACTACATCCAATGTCGGCTCCACTATTTGGCTTCACCGGATACCGAGTACAGCCGATAGGGCAAATTACCCTATAACTGTCATTGGGTAGCGACACTCTGAAGAGGACTAGGAGGACACCCTTCCTGGTTGTGGATGCTCCCTCATCCTACAATGACATCTTGGGACGCTCGGCGCTTAGCATATTCCATGCGGTGGTCTCGGTTTACCACCAGAAGATCAAATTCCTGGAAGGCGACCAAGTGGCAGAAGTCAAGGGAGACCAGTTGATGTATCAGCGATGGTACAGCGGGGAAGTCAGATCGGAGTCCCACAAGCACCTGAAGTCACACGAAGCCCTGCAAATCGATCTCGCCAATCCCCTAGAGGGAGACAAGGATGAAAAGCTGAAGAGGTCATGGCAGGCCAACTATCTCCAACCCTACGACACCCGGTAAGATTTGTGAGACCTGCTATGTACTAGTCTATGTATTCGTGATGCCTTGCAGTGATGGCCATGAAATAAATGAGACGTCTCATCATAAAAGTGCCAATACATCTATCTAAAACCCTATTATCTCAAGGTGGTGCGGATGCCCGAGGAAAGTAGACTTGGTCTGGGTGTTGCGGATGCCTGACCAAGAAATAAAACCCTATTACCTCGCGGTGCTGCGGATGACCGAGGTATGGAGGCTTGGTCTGAGTGCTGCAGATGCCCGACTAAGAAATTAAACTCTATTACCTCGCGGTATTGCGGATGCCAGAGGTAAGTAGGCTTGGTCTAGGTGCTACGGACACCCAACCAAGAAATAAAACCCAATTACCTCGCGGTGTTGCAGATGCCCAAGGTAAGTAGGCTTGGCCTGGGTGCTGCGGACGCCCGACCAAGAAATAAAATCCTATTACCTCGCGGTGCTGCGGATGCCGGAGGTAAGTAGACTTGGTCTGGGTGCTGCGGACGCCCGACCAAGAAATCAAACCCTATTAACTCGCGGTGCTGCGGATGCCTGATGTAAGTAGGCTTGATCTGGGTGCTGCGGATGCCCGACCATGAAATAAAACCCTATTACCTCGCGGTGCTGCGGATGCCCGAGGTAAGTAGGCTTGGTCTGGGTGCTGCAGACGCTCGACCACGAAATAAAATCCTATTGCCTCGTGGTGCTGCGGATGCCCGAGATAAGTAGGCTTGGTGTGGGTGCTGGGGACGCCCGACCATGAAATAAAACCCTATTACCTAGCGGTGCTGTGAATGCCCGAGGTAAGTAGGCTTAGTCTAGGTGCTACGGACGCCCGACCAAGAAATAAAACCCTATTACCTCGCAGTGCTGTGGATGCTAGAGGTAAGTAGGCTTGGTCTGGGTGCTGCGGATGCCCGGCCAAGAAATAAAACTCTTTTACCTCACGGTGTTGCGGATGCCCGAGGTAAGTAGGCTTGGTTTGGGTGCCGCAGACGCTTGACCAAGAAATAAAACCCAATTACCTCGCAGTGCTACGGATGCCTGAAGTAAATAGGCTTGGTTTGGGTGCTGCGGATGTCCGACCAAGAAATAAAACCCCATTACCTCGCGGTGTTGTGGATGCCCGAGGTAAGTAGGCTTGGTCTAGTGCTGCGGACGCCTGACCAAGAAATAAAACCCTATTACCTTTCGGTGCTGCGGATGCCCGAGGTAAGTAGGCTTGGTCTGGGTGCTGTGGACGTCCGACCAAGAAATAAAACCCTATTACCTCGCGGTGCTGTGGATGCCCAAGGTAAGTAGGCTTGGTCTAGGTGCCACGGGCGCTCAACCAAGAAATAAAACCCTATTGCCTCGTGGTGATGCGGATGCCCGAGATATGTAGGCTTGGTCTGGGAGCTGCGGATGCCCGACCATGAAATAAAACCCTATTACCTCGCGGTGCTGCGGATGCCTGAGGTAAGTAGGTTTAGTCTGGGTGCTGCGGATGGCCGACCAAGAAATAAAACCCTATTACCTCATGGTGCTACGGATGCTCGAGGTAAGTAGGCTTGGTTGGGTGCTGCGAACGCCCGACCAAGAAATAAAACTCTATTACCACGCGGTGCTGTGGATGCCCGAGATAACTAGGCTAGGTCTGGGTGCTGCGGACACCCGACCAAGAAATAAAACCCTACTACCTCGCGGTGCTGCGAATGTCCGAGGTAAGTAGGCTTGGTTTGAGTGCTACGGACGCCCGACCAAGAAATAAAACCCTTTTACCTCGCGGTGTTGCGATGCTAGAGGTAAGTGGGCTTGGTTTAGGTGCTGCGGACGCCCGACTAAGAAATAAAACCCAATTACCTCACGGTGCTGCGGATATTTGAAGTAAGTAGACTTCGTATGAGTGCTGCGGATGCCCAACCAAAAAATAAAACCCTATTACTTCACGGTGTTGTAGATGCCCGAGGTAAGTAGACTTGGTCTGGGTGCTGTGGACGCCCGACCGAGAAATAAAACCCTATTACCTCGCAGTGCTGCGGATGCCCGAGGTATGTAGGCTTGGTCTGGGTGCTGTGGACGCCCTACCAAGAAATAAAGCCCTATTACCTCGCGGTGCTGCAGATGCTCGTGGTAAGTAGGCTTGGTCTGGGTGTTGCGGACGCCCGGCCATGAAATAAAACACTATTGTCTTGTGGTGTTGCGGATGCCCGAGGTAAGTAGGCTTGGTCTAGGTGCTACGGACACCCGACCAAGAAATAAAACCCTTTTACCTCGCGGTGCTCCGGATGCCCGAGGTAAGTATGCTTGGTCTGGGTGCTGCGGACGCCCGACCAAGAAATAAAACTTTATTATCTCGCAGTGTTGCAGTTTCCCGAGGTAAGTAGTGTTGGTACGGAAGCACCATATCGAACCTTATTATGATATTGGCAAAGGATTCAAAGTTAAGTACTATTTGTGATCTAACAAGTCTACTAAATGTGCAGGAAAAGTCCTAGGTACACTAGGCAAGAAGTCCTGGCAAAGGGCTGGGCAAAGAAGTCCTGGTCGAGGACTGGGCAAGAAGACCTAACCGGAAGTTGGGCAAGAAGACCAAAACAGAAGTTGGGCACGAAGACCTGGTCAGGTGGATTGGGCAAAAGTCCAACCGGAGGAGCCGGTTGGCAAAAGGTAAACTCTCCTGAGAGGAGTAGGTGAGGACGCGTTCCCCGTCGAGGGAACAGTAGGCGTCGGTTCGACCTAGGGTTCCATTTGGGAGACCCGAAGTCAGAACCAAGATAGCTACGGCTGTAATTAATACTTGTTGTGTTTTTGGGACTAACCTTAGTTGCAGGGTCAAAGGACTGGTCGTCTACAAGTGAAGGTACTTTACTGGGCCTAGGCGCCCGAATGGAGACAGGCGCCCGAATGAGCTCAGGCGCCTGAATGGGCTCAGGCGCCCATATGGATACGGGCGCCCAAGAGTGAAGGCAAAACCCAAAACATAGTTGCGAAGCCACTGGACCAAGGCGGATCAGGCGCCCGTGAGGTCACAGGCGCCCCCATCAGCTCAGGCGCCTAAGTGGGGGAGGATAAGCGCTGACCGAGCCCGCGGATAAGGATTCGCGGATCGAAGGGCACGTGTTAGGTGCCCCCAACATCACAAGCGCCCGTATGAGCACTATAAAAGGGTGCTCGACCCCAAGGCTTCAACAACCATTCTTTCCAACTATCCAAACACTTTCGCTTACACAATGCGGCAAAGTTCCATTTCGAGATTTCAACGGCGACGACGACCCTCTGCTTTCAATCCATCTCGGGCGTCGGTAAAGTTTTAATTTACTAAAGTGTTGTGACTTAATTTTCCAAATTCTATATCTGTACTTTCAATCTGTATAAATATTTTCGAATATAGAATTGCCCAAAGTAAACAATTAAGGACCGTGGGCCTTGGAGTAGGAGCCGACCGCGACTCCGAACCAAGTGAAAAATCGACTTGTGTTTCTGTGTGATTTATTTCTGTCCGCTGCGCATATTCTTTAAACTGTCCGAAAATTTTTGATAACGATATTCACCCCCCCCCCCCTCTATCGTTTTCTTCGATCCAACAAGTAGGCTTGGTCTGGGTGCTGCGGATGCTCCACCAAGAAATAAAATCCTATTACCTCGAGGTGTTGCGGATGCCCGAGGTAACTAGGCTTGGTCTGGGTGTTACGGACACCCAACCAAAAAATAAAACCCTATTGTCTCGTGGTGCTGCGGATGCCTGAGGTAAGTAGGCTTCGTTTGGGTGTTGTGGACGCCCGACCATGTAATAAAACCCTATGACCTTGCGGTACTGCGGATGGCCGAGGTAAATAGGCTTGGTCTGGGTGCTGCGGATGCCCAACCAAGAAATAAAACCCTATTACCTCGCGGTGCTGCGGATGCCCGAAATAAGTAGGCTTGGTCTGGGTTCTACGGACGCCCGACCAAGAAATAAAACTCTATTGCCTCGCGGTGCTGCAGATGCCCGATGAAAGTAGGCTTGGTCTGGGTGCTGTGGACGCTCTACCAAGAAATAAAACCCTATTACCTTGCGGTGCTGCAAATGCCCGAGGTAAGTAGGCTTAGTCTGGGTGCAATGGATGCCCGACCAAGTAATAAAACCCTCCCACCTTGCGGTACGGTGGATGCCCGAGGTGGGTAGGCTTAGTTCGCGGGCTGCGGAGGCCACACCAGGAACTGGATAACCCCCATAGCCTCTGACCATGAACTGGAGGAGGCTTAGAGGGATGTAGTGAAAGAAGGTTAACACATTGCCACCAGATATCAAACAACGTCATCAGACATGGGAGGCAAACATGATATCTAATCATTACTCGAAGCACTTACATATCGGAGCTATAAAGTTTCCCTTTATTTATGAGGGAGACACCTTGACAATGACATCTACAGGAAATACAAAAGATAGGTATACAAGAGGATGCAATCAGTGGACCGGTGAAGGAGACCGTTCCTTTGTCGGTGCTCTCCTCTATTGCCTCATCATCGCCGTCTGGCTGCTGAGCTCGGAGTCGTCTCCTTGTGACGGGTGGGCTAAGAATCATCTTCATTGTAGATGTGACCTCTGAATCTTCGGTTGTGGCTGGGACCTCTTGGTCCTCTGCCGAAGGTAAAGCGAGACCAACCTGGAAGGCAAAGGACGTTGCTTAAGGCCAAAACCATCCTCATGATAACTCATAGGAGAAGAGGAGACACTCTAGATGCACAAGGTAAAGGGACGAGCATGTTCCATTCAAAGGTCCTGATTACGCCTTACATTCAACTTACATTTGGAAACAAAGATGAAAAGGAAAATACAAAGGGATAAAAGGAAAGGCGGTGGCTACAACTCCTTCTCCTTGGATGACAACATATCCCATGCCTGATTGGCACCGGGGAAACTGGGGTGGACGTCCGGCCTCAACACTCCCGTTCGTCGAGTCTGCAGGGATGCTACGGTGAAACCTTGCTTCAACCATTTTGGAGCCGGGCCGGCCGATGGATTCCCAAAACTCGGGGGATTGATCAATCAGGAGGTACAGAGCATTTGAAATAGCCAGGGGGCAACCAAAAGGAGACACTTTCTGATATAAAGATGGAGAGCCTGGAGGAAGTTTGCTATGCTCTCGGGTGAAACTGATGATATCATCTCTGCTATGCTCTCCGGTGAAACATGTGATGTCTCTGCTGGGCTCTCCGATGAAATGTGGGATATCATCTCTGCTGTGCTCTCCAGTAAAATATGAGATATCATCTCTGCTATGCTCTTCAGTGAGACAGGGCGGCGAACCTTTTCCCTCTCCGATTTCTCCTCCAGGCTACGACCACTTTTCCCTTCCTAGCTCATGGGTTCTAACAAGAGGAGGAAGGAAAGATGGAGGGGGAAGAGTAGTTTAGCCTTCCACCGTTATAGCGATAGCCGCCCTCGTGCATTTAATGGGGGCATGACATGGGGCAATAATGGACGTCAATCCTGAAGTGTTACCTCGGAATTCGTGAACCTTTA
>JAGFNQ010004847.1:51173-126488 GCA_024364735.1 Boesenbergia rotunda
GCGTCAAGCCTTTTGCGTAGGCGGTCGAGCTGCATCCGAGGTTGGGCAGGCAATGCTTGCTTGCCTTTCGGGGCCTCAGAAGGGTCGACCGGGGAAGAGCCAAGGGCCTGACCGCCTGTCTTAGTAGAGGCAGTCGGTTGGGAAGGCGGAGGCACCGAGACGGTATCCTCATCATCGGAGGTAGGAATGCCCTCCTCAGGGATGGAAGGGAGCGTACTGGGGTCGATGGGACGCAACCTTTTCCATCTCGGGGCTAGGCCTTTCGGGATTTTTCTCTTTTGCCGCCTAGAGAGTTTGGGTATTTGTGGGTCGACGGGAGGCGATGACCTCTCTGCGGCCACCCCTGTATGGACGACAGCAAGAGGTGGATCGGCCCCCAAAGGGACGCCGGTCTTCGGGCTGATAGACACACCCGGAGTCCCTTGGTCGGCAAGTGTCTGAGGCGCGATAGGAGCCTCTGTCCCCTCCGGCGCCGCATGCTCACCGGACGATTCAACAGTCTCCTCCGAGGACTCGGCTGAAATAGAGGGTGAGGCGAGAGGGACTGGAGGAGGATCCAGGGCCCCCTTATTGGTTTCATCCCACTTGATGAGTTGGTTCATCGCCTTCGAAAGCATGATTCCCTCTGCAATAGACAGGCAACAGAATATCAGTTAGAATTAACAAACATTGACGAAAAAGAAAAACTTACCAAGGTTGGGGCTGATGCGGGTCACTTTAGGGTTGAGGCCCGCTCGGTACATGAGCTCCTCACTCTGTACCAGGCTGGGGCCGCGGAATTCCATGTCGGAGAGAATGCTCCTAGCTCGTTAGTAGGCGAGACTCTGTAGAAAATTCCCTAGTATAGGGGGAGCCGGCATATCCTCCGTCTAGCGATGGGAACTGAAAGGGCAGTGGGGTAGTCGAATGAAGAAAAACTTCTCCTTCTACCCTTTATGGGAAGAAGGGAACCCCTCTAAGAACCTATGGCTGGGGCGCGTTGTAAAGCTAAACGCCCCTCGCGAGCTAATCGGTACGAAGAAGGAATGGAAAAGGCGAGGGGTCAGGGGGATATCGAAGAGTTTAAAGATGATGCACGCCCCGCCTATCTGAGTAAAGGCGTTGGGAGCCATTTGGTGGAGAGGGATATCAAAATAGGAGGCTATATTCATAAAGAAAGGGGAGATAGGGAAACGGAGCCCTGACTCCACTTGCCCTAGGAAGAAAGTAAAAAAAACCTAAAGGAGGTTCTACCGGCGACTGGTCCACCCTAGGGATCACCACCGCCATCTCGTCCGGAATGTCATAAGCCTCTATGGCCGCCTGCAGAGCTTCCAGCCTCACTCTAGAGGAGGCAGACTTGTACCACTCCGCTTGGTAGTCCTCCTTTGGAACCTCTCTCCTGTCCTGGTTTTTCTTGCTATCTTTACCCATGACTCGTAAGGAAGAAGACGAAAGGAAGCAGAAGACTTACGCGCAAGAAAGAGTCCTTAAGGAAGAGGATGAAGACAATGTCTGCTTAGCGAGGGAACCGGAAGGTGGTCGAATGTCTTCGCCTCCCCTTTTTATAGGGAGGAAGCTGCCTGCGTGTCCGCGATGGGGGCAAGACACATGGACGGCGGGAGACAACTACATCGAGGTGCCACCACTAAGCAGCCGTTGGATGCGAGCCTGCTACGCATATCAGCCAAACCTGCACATGTCAGCAAGAAATCGCGAGGAGAGCAGTTGGGACACGTGACGAGGGCGAATTCGCGAAGATGTTTTGTCGCCATTAAAAGGCTCCATGCGCTTTTATGGGTGATGGACGACCATCATTGTTGTACCTGGAAAATCGCAAAAGCCTTTTTGGGAAGGCCAATTCAAAATTGCCTCGGACCCTGGGACGAATGTTCCAACTCCTCGGACCCAGCGTGCCGCCAATGGAGTAATAATGAGGGTCGGGACTCACCATAGCATAGCTTCTTCGCTATACCACTAGTCTAATCAGTCAGCCACACTTCCTTCGATTAGACTTAAAGGGAGGGACTTGTGATCGGGTTGAGCACCCCGTGGCTGACACGTGGACTGAAGAAACTATGTGGCAAGATTTACCAAGTCTGGACAACTCTCTTGCCCTGACGCCCGAGTCCCCCTCGGGAGAGCAGGTCCCTGAGATCACCTCGGGAAGGCGAACGCCCGGGACCCCCCCCCCCCCCTCCGGGCTAAAGGACCTCGAGACTACCCCGGGGTAGCGGAGCCTAAGGAGCACTCGGCCTCAAGCAATGGTCCACTTTCTTCGGATTGGTGGATAATCATCACCAATTATTACGGGATAATCACGATCCGTGATACGCTGCCATTAAAGCCTTAATCATCGCAACAGTCTAGATTTGATGGTTGCGAAGGTCGTTGCAAAGATGATCCAGTAACCAATGATTGGGGGAACGGGGAGAAGAACGTGGGGACACGTGTGACTGCCGCCTCAGATATAAAAGGTACCCCAACCCCTCAGATAAGAGGGTTACGCACATTCTAACTCATACTTTCTTCCTTATTTTCTTCCATCTCCCTAACAAACTCAAGCACTGACTTGAGAGTCGGAGTGGGCTCCGCCGGACAATCTCCGGCGTGTTCCTCTAACACTCGTGTTAATCTCGCAGGGTGGGAGCTCTTCCTCTCTCGTCAGCATCCTTGTGGGCTGAATCCTGGTGACTGACTGTCGACGTCGATTTATTCCGGAACACACACCATATATTGAAGAGGAACCAAAGGAGGATTTGATTGGGGATTCTATAAAAAGTTTTGAGATAACTGCTCCAACTGAGAATATAAAAATATGATTTGTACTTATTACTAGTACGCTAGTTGTCAATCCTATTGAGAGTAATAGTGACCTATTTAGTTTCTTAAAAATGTTTCTAGTCTTATGGTTTGTTAACATACCTGAAAAAATTATGTTATATGTTAACAGACTTGAAAAAAATTGTTATGTGTTAATAACATGTTTATTATAAATGACATGTTCATTTGTATTAAATTTGATAGGATGTATATAATTTGATTAATTAATATTTGTTAGATTTAATTATTCAAATGATAAGTACTTGATTTTGTAAACCAAATTAGGTCAACATTAAATTATTCGTGGATTGCTTACAAATGGATTACTGAATTACTAAATAATATATTTATTTATGTTAGATCATGTTTACTAAGAACTGAACTCAATAAAAAAATTAAATAGAGATAATTACACAAATATGACATCTCAAATAAGATATATGCTTAAGATTGTCAATCACCCTCAGTATTGTTCGTATTAAATCCTTTTTTGGATAAGGGGAAAATTAGAACTGAAAATGCCAAATTAAGATATAAAAGTTGAAAGAATGCTCATTTTCTCTATTTCCTTTCTCTTATTAACCTTAAAGCTGCTGCATAGTTTAAGAACAGTAACAATGTATTTAGTAGCCTGTTAGATGCAGAAGACATCTACAGCTTCAACCTACAATATAGTTGTACATCCTTAATTCCTCTGTTCAGATGGTGAGGAATTAGTGTAAGATCCTTTTGGCCTTAACAGTAACTTTGCTTTTCAAGTTTGTTTTATTGTGTTCCAATTTGCATATCTTCAGCTGCTTATCTTGGAAGACAAACGCACACAAATTTCATCTCACAGAAGATGGCATCATAGCCCATTTGTATTTCCTTGCCATAACTGCAAAATAGTACCTGCAAAAGTAACTGACGACTCAACTAGTGCATCAGAGAGGTGTGTTGGATGAGAGAAATAACCAAGTAGTGCATCAGACATTGAGTTTGTGCCTTCATTGCGTTTCTGATACCTGAATAGATTATGCAAGTGGGTGATACTCTTCCTTAAGTATGCCTTGATCATATTTTTCATACCCTAACTAGGTTTTCCTTCACACCAGAGTGTCCCAACAAAGGAACGTGAACGTAGTAGCATGCTGTCTTCTCAATTCCCTTCTTTTCCTTTTGTTTCTTTGCAGGTGCTGCAGTCAGTCAATCTGCTCCCTGCTAATTACAGACCCACCAAACCCAGACGACCCGCTGGTTCAGAAATTGCCCATATGCACCAGACTGACAGAGTTTAGTACGAGCTCACGCCGGGAGCTGGACCCAAAGTACGCAATGGGCTAGTGCCTGCAAGGCCGGATGTGGTCTGCCACTTCAGTCAGTTGTCGATATGTTAATCACGTACGGAAACACCTCTTGTGGTATGCCGATGTTGCAGAAAGAGCCATCGGGGCTATGGTACCGTGGTAGTTGCAGAAATTTTTCCTCCAAATGGGATGCAAATCCTAGGACGCTGGACTTCTAGACCGTCCACTACGAGCGCTTTCCGATTTACTCTGGCGGCCGGTGGGAAACTTTCGTGTGACCGAGCTGATCGCCCGAGGTTAATTGGAAAAATCTCGTTAATCATGTTGCAGAAAGAGTAGTTTGGGATTTCTAATTTATTTTTTTTTATGGTGTGGGATAGTCGAATTTCATTTTTTTTTAAAAATGATGAAGAAAGAAATGTCGGAGTCAATTTTTAAAATGTCACTATATTAGGGTAAACTATTCCCTTGATTTATTTGTCCATATTTTACCGTGTGATCGACGTGTTGGCGTTACAAGCATTGAATCAAGGACGTTTCTGTGCTTGAGCGTTACCAGCCTCCATTGATGGAGGTATTCAATACCTCCATCAATGGAGGTAACGTCTGATTCCTCCCTATATAAGATGCGTCCAAATGCAATCCGAGAGGGCAGACGAACAAGGAGGAATCGGAGCCTCTAAGTGCTGGGTCTTGGTTTGTGATCGTTCGAGTTTGTCCTCGGTGACGCCCTCGTGACAGCGAGCAGAAGAAGAAGAACTCAGAAGAAGGATCAAGAAGTTGAAATCGCTGTAAGTACAAAAATCAATTTTTGCGAATCATTTTCATGCTTAGACACCAACAATGGTATCAGAGCAGATTGTAAAAGCATGAAAAAAAAATCGTTTTTTTTACCTTTGCGATGAACACCTCCTGTTGTGAATCGCTTGAAATCGCCACTGTTCTTCTCGGCGTTTTCATCCCCTGGCCGACGATCGCTTCACGCGCGGGAGATCACTCCATGGCGTTGGTGATGGCAAGAAAAAATTAGGCTGGGTGGGGAAGAAGAATACGCGAAGAAGAAGATGAAAGGAGGCTGTTTTGGCGTTGGGCGGCGGCTGCGTGCGGATGAGAGGAAGGAGATTAGGTTTCGGGGGTTTTTAAGAAGGATAAGTTGGTTTTTTTTTATAAAAAAAAAAACAATTTCCGAAACCTTTTCAACACTCTGCAAAACACAAATGCCACGCTGCTGCCCATGGAGGATCGAACCGCCGACCTCCTCTGCGAAGGCAAACATACCCAACCGGTAGCTCTATTCGGTTATTCGTTTAAATTTGGTTCAACTTAATTAAATTAGATTCTAGTTTAGTTTAAAAATGATTAAGTTGGTCAAATCGGTTTTGATTAAACCATTAGTTGATTTAACCAAACCATTTTGACCAAATAATCTGAACTAAACAGACTGGTTTGATCGTTATGTTGAATCTCAAATTTAAATAGGCTTAATTGTAGCTACAAACAAAAGGAAAATTATATGCCTTTATCTATTTGTGTTGTGAATTGAATTGAACCAGTTTTGTTACTGGTTTGTCGGTTTTGTACTGACATTGTGTATTTCAATTCCAGATGCCGAGATTTATTACCACAATGACTCGTCGAGATGTGCGACGGAATCATTTGAGGGAACAGATAGAGGAGATTGACTTCATCCCACACCTAGGCATCCAAGGGCATATAGGAAGGCTTGAACGTCTATTTTGGAAACTCGAACAGGAAGAGTTTCCAGTTCTAGATAACTACCGGATCGGGGCATTGATTAATTCATTGCCAAGGCGTGCTGAAGTAGCTGCAAGAGGTATTTGGGGATGCTACGAAGGACGTATCTCTTATACCGAGTTGCGTAGAGAACTACTTCGCCAGAATTTTTCAGAAGAGGATCTGGAAGATTCTGAAAACGATCTGGAAGAAGATCCTGAAGAATTTGAAGAGGATCCAGAAGATTCTGAGGACGATCTGGAAGAGGATCCTGAAGAATCTGAAGAGAATCCAGAAGATTCTGAGGACAATCTGGAAGAAGATCCTGAAGAATCTGAAAAGGATCCAGAAGATTCTGAGGACGATCTGGAAGAAGATCCTGAAGAATTTGAAGAGGATCCAGAAGATTCTGAGGACGATCTGGAAGAGGATCCTGAAGAATTTGAAGAGGATCTAGAAATAGATCTGATTGAAGAATTCGAGGGGGATCCTGAAGAGATCGAGTGGGATCCAATTGAAATATTTGAGGAAGATCCTGATATTGAAATGATCGAGGAAGATCCTGAAATATTTGAAGAAGATCCGATAGAATCTGTGGAAGATCCCGAGCCTAATCAGATTGGCCAATTAGAAATGAACGAGAGAGTGATAGCCACTGCCATAATATTTTTTATTATGGGAATGATGTCAACTTATCTAGTTCGTTGAATTCTGTCTGTTTGTACCTGCTTATTAAGCCTATTAAATAAAGTTATGTTATGTGTTAACTAACTTGTCAATGATTAGTTCATTTATGTGATTATTTCATATTCAAGATAAATGATTAGTTCATTTATGTGATTAGTTCATATTCAAGATAAATGATTAGTTCATTTAATGGGATGTATGTAATATAATTGATCAATGTTAATTAGATTGGATGATGCGAATGATGAGTGAAAACGTAGTTATCACTTGATTTCGTAATCCAAGTCAAGTTTACATTGAGTCAATCAAAAAAAATTATGTACATGTGATATACACTGAATTAATGAATAATATGTTTATTTGTGATAGATCATGGCAACCAAGAACATCATAGCTGAACTGAACAAAGGGGAAAAATTGTATGGGGACAACTATAAGATATGGCATCTCAAGATACAATATGTTCTTGAGGAACAAGAAGTTCTGGAGGCTGTAAATCATTTCATGGTTGAACCTGCTGTTGGTTCGACTGCACAGTATAGATTGGATCTCGATGCCTATAGAGCATGGAAGAAAAAGGACTCCACTGCAAAGGGGATATTGATTAGTTCAATGGTAGATGACCTGGTATTTGAGTATGAGCCACTACCATCAGCTCATGCTGTCTGGGTTGCCCTGAAAGAGAGATACAGTGGAGTTAGTGTAAGCAAGCTTCGTCAACTGACAATCAAGTTTGACAGTTGTAAAAAGCGCCCGAATGTAACGATGACCCAACATCTGAGAGAAATGGGTAATATGATTCGGGAGCTTAAGACTGCTGGTCATGAGTTGACCGACGAACAACAGGTTCAAGCAGTTATTCGTTCCCTTCCTGATTCTTGGGAAACAATGAAGCAGAACCTTACTCACAGTGAGAGTATCAGGACTTTCATTGATATCTCACGCCATATTGAACTGGAGGCGGAGAGAGTAGAATCCGCAAGGATTTCTGAGCAAGCTTTTGTAGCTGAAGGTTCTGGGTCCAAGAATAAGAAAAAATGGTTTAAGAAAGGAAAGGGAAAGGGAAAAGAAGCTGGTGCTACTCCTGTGCAGGACCCAATCAAGAAGAAAGGAAAGAAGAATGGAAAGAAACCTAAGGGCAAGCTTACTTGCTACAACTGTGACAAGAAGGGTCATTTTGCTCGGGAGTGTACCGAGCCGAAAAAGGTAAATCCATGTTTGTCTTCTTTTCATGAGCTTTATGTTGCTAGTTCAGTGTTGTTAGCTGACTCTTATCCTTTGTGGATTATAGATTCAGGAGCAACGAACCACGTAGCTCGTGATCGAGCTACGTACGTGGAGTACCGTCGCGTACCAGCTGACAATAAGTGGATATATGTGGGAAACAATGCAAGAATTGAAGTCAAAGGAATTGGCACTTGCAAACTCAACCTTCGTGGTGGGCGTACATTGTTTCTGCATGATGTCCTGTATACTCCTGAGATTCGACGGAATTTGGTTTCTGTTAATTGTCTTCTTGAATTGGGTTATTGTATGAATTTTTACAGTCGTCGAGTAGAACTTAGAATTCACTCTGTGTTAATTGGATATGGTTTTATATCAAACGGTTTCATGGTTCTTGATGTAGAACCTGATGTTAATTGTGGAAATAATGGTTGTTTTTCAAACATTGCTCTTACTAGTGATGCTGATGTTAATGATGAAATTTGGCACGCTAGATTGGGACATATAGGACAAGAAAGAATGAATAGATTAGCAAGAGAGGGTCTGCTCGGCACTCGTGCTAAAGTTGAGTTGTCTATATGTGAGCACTGTCTTGCTGGAAAAGCAACTAGGAAACCGTTTGGTAAGGCTATTAGGGCTGATTCAACCTTGCAATTGATTCATTCGGATATTTGTGGTCCGATGAACATGAAGGCTAGAAATGGTAGTTCATATTTCATTACATTTATTGATGATTTCACACGTTTTGGTCATGTGTATTTGATTTCTCATAAATCTGAAGCATTAGATTGCTTTAATCGTTATTTGAACGAAGTTGAGAATCAATTGGAACGTAAGGTTAAAACCTTACGCACTGACCGTGGAGGTGAATACTTGTCTGATCAGTTCAAGACAATATGTAATGAGAAAGGGATTATTAGACAGTTAACTATCCCTGGAACTCCACAGCAAAATGGAGTTGCTGAAAGAAGAAATCGAACTCTTCTTGAAATGGTTAGGTCGATGATGGCTCAAGCTAATTTGCCTATTTCCTATTGGGGAGATGCATTATTAGCTGCAACCTACATACTTAACCGGGTGCCTTCTAAATCTGTTCCATCTACTCCATATGAACTTTGGACAGGCAGAAAATCAGATTTGAGTAATCTGAGACCATGGGGGTCAGCTGCTTATATTCATGATAAGACTCACAAATATGGAAAATTAGGACCCAGAGGTAAGAAGTGTATCTTTGTAAGATATTCTGATACTTCTAAGGGTTATGTTTTTATTGGTGAGCAGCAAGATGGAACCATCTCTGAAATTGAGTCAAGAGATGCTACTTTTCTCGAAACTGAGTTCCCAACAAGAGGTGAAGTTGATAAATCAACTCCTCTATTTGCAATAGAGGAGGAGGATACTGTTCCTCCATTAACAGATCAGGAATCTCAGGGAATGCTTGAATCTAGTCAACCTAGTGGGAGTGAATTGCCTATAAGTGAATTAGTTTCTCAACAGTCAAACTTGCGAAGAAGTAATCGTAAGATTATTCCTCGGAGAAGGTTTGACATTGAAAATGAGGCATTAATGATTCTCCCAGTTGACGATGAAGAACCTCGAACGGTTGAGGAAGCATTGAAATGCTCAGTTAGAGAAAAATGGAGAATTGCAATGGATGAAGAAATGGAGTCTATGAGAAAGAATCAGGTTTGGGATTTAGTCGATCTTCCTCCAGGCCGAAGGGCTATTGGGAATAAATGGATTCTCAAAATCAAGAGGAAGGCAGATGGATCGATTAATAAATACAAAGCTCGTCTAGTTGCAAAAGGATATACCCAATTGGAGGGTATTGATTTTGAAGAGACATTTTCCCCTGTTGTGAAGTTTGTGTCAATACGTGTCATTTTAGCTATAGTAGCACATTATGACTTGGAATTACATCAGATGGATGTAAAAACGGCTTTCCTTAATGGTAATCTTGACGATGAAATCTATATGGTACAACCAGAAGGTTATATTGCTGATGGCCAAGAAGGAAAAGTATGTAGACTTAAAAAGTCTATATATGGGCTAAAGCAAGCGTCGAGACAATGGAACATAAGATTCAATGAAGTCATTTTATCTTATGGTTTCGAAATGATCAATGAGGATCATTGTGTTTACCTGAGAAAGGATAAAGGAAAGTTGGTCATTTTATCATTATATGTTGATGATATGCTGATAGCTGGAAATGACTTAAAAGTTGTGATTGAGGTCAAGTCTTGGCTTTCATCACAATTTGACATAATTGACATGGGAGAAGCTGAGTATATCTTAGGAGTACGGATCATTCGTGATCGATCAAAAAGACTTTTGGGTTTGTCCCAAGAAGCTTATATTACTAAGATACTACAACACTTCAATATGTTTGATTGCAACGTTGAACAAACACCTACAGCGAAAGGCGTTGTTTTGAGCAAAAGTATGTCTCCCAAGACTCCTGAAGAGATAGCCGAGATGAAGAAAAGACCATATGCTAGTGCCATTGGTAGTTTGATGTACACTATGTTGTGTACTCGTCCTGATATAAGCTAAGCTGTTGGCTTAGTTAGTCGTTTCCAGTCAAACCCAGGATCGAGACACTGGAAAGCGGTAAAAAGGATATTCAGATATCTCAAAGGAACGGCAGATTATTGTCTCTGCTTCCAATGATCAAAATTGAGATTGAAGGGCTACGCAGATGCAGATTGGGCAGGGGACCTTGACGACAGAAAATCCACATCAGGCTATATTTTTTTGCTGAATGGAGGTGCCATTTCTTGGAACAGCAAGAAACAGGCTTGTGTAGCACTGTCGACAATGGAGGCCGAATATGTGGCTTGTGCAGCGGCTGTACAAGAAGCTGTCTGGTTGAGAAGGTTCCTAAAGCATCTGAAGATTGTTGAAGACAGTGGGAGCCCTGTTACAGTGTGTTGTGACAATCAAGCTGCTATAGCTTTTTCCAAGGATCCTAAATATCACAGCAAAGGCAAGCATATAGAAATTAAATACAATTTTGTAAGGGATGTTGTTGACAAGAAAAAGATAATTCTTGAGTACATCCCTACCCGAGCAATGCTTGCAGATCCTTTTACTAAGTCATTGACTAAAGAGTCATTTAATGAACATGTGAAGTCTTTGGGACTACGCAAGATGTAACACATTGTAAATGTATTTGTTACAATTTTATAAATGAAATGTCATGATCTATTCAGTGTAAAATGTATTTGTTACATTTGGAAAAAGTCTCGATGAGCATGTTGACAGGCTGAGATTGGTCCATTCACATGGACAATCGTCTTTATTTGTTGAGTATAAATAAAGGTAAGACTATTACTTATGAGACAACTTATGTAGTTGTGAATAGAGACATACTCATAAGTTGAGGTCGCCTTGATTTTGTATCAAGATGAGATCATTTATGTAATGATCGAAGTAAATGCACCCACCATTTACTAAACCTGTTTAAAGCCAGATTGGAATTCATAAGTTGAATTCGGATTAGACGTTAGATATGTCTAGATCGAAATGTGTACGATGTTAGATATTTGTGAAAAACATGCACTCTTTTTGGTAGAGAGAAAAACATCGTAGCATGTGATTCATACCACATGTGCTGTAGCGACAATAAAGGTAGTAGGAGAAAGGATCCCTGCTTCTCTACTATGTGAGACCCTTGAGATTATCAGTTAATCTCAATCTTACCCTAAGTGACTATTTAGCTGTCTACTTGAAGTTTTAATCAGTGTTTGCTACTTTAGTGTGTGTCCTATTGACTATGGATGATTCGGTCTATGGAGCATAACTAGGAAAGCAACTGATTAGAATGAATAGATTCTAGCTGAAAAGGAAGATTAAAATTGGTTTACATCTGTAATACTTATTCACTGGTCGACCAGTTACATTTTTGTTAAGTACTTAAAAATGTAATTGTGAATAAATGTATTGATTTGAGATGTCGAACATGCTCTTGACATAGATGTCTTATGAGGGATTAGAGATGTTCATATTGATGTAAATATTTAATCTGGGGTAAAAGCAAGTTATTGATGTCTCTGATTTGTTCTATAGAGCAGCTAAGTTAAGTGTAACAACTTTCTTAGCATGAATTGCTCAGTGTGCTTGCTGTCGCACGAACCATTTTCCCTGAAGTATGAATTGAATGCTCCTATATAGTCTTAGTGACTAGATGCTCCTATATGGTCTTTGTGACTGTCTTACATAGTCTTAGTGACTAGATGACCTATATGGATAGAATTGGACGAGTGGGAGATGTTGGCGTTACAAGCATTGAATCAAGGACGTTTCTGTGCTTGAGCGTTACCAGCCTCCATTGATGGAGGTATTCAATACCTCCATCAATGGAGGTAACGTCTGATTCCTCCCTATATAAGATGCGTCCAAATGCAATCCGAGAGGGCAGACGAACAAGGAGGAATCGGAGCCTCTAAGTGCTGGGTCTTGGTTTGTGATCGTTCGAGTTTGTCCTCGGTGACGCCCTCGTGACAGCGAGCAGAAGAAGAAGAACTCAGAAGAAGGATCAAGAAGTTGAAATCGCTGTAAGTACAAAAATCAATTTTTGCGAATCGTTTTCATGCTTAGACACCAACACGACGATATTGAACCGCTTAGGATTAGTGATATTATCTTTCTTTGCTCCAACAAGAGTGGCGATTATCCTCTGTTGGATATCATGTGAATGGAAAAAAGAAGTTTGGAGGAAAAAAGTTCCTTGGTAAGTGGGACTTTAGTTCCACATTGAAAGTTTCTAGTAGATGGGAAGGGAGGTGGAGAATAAAGAGACTCCATTGTGAGTGAGGCTTTAGTCCTACATTGGGAGTTTTAAGGCATAATTGTTGGTTTATATTATTTCACAAGCATATTAGTTGAGAACAAATGCAAGTGGAGAAACTCTCTCACGCGTGGGTGCGCAGGGGGTGCAAATCCAGGGCCTGGATTTGTACTGAACCAAGTGAACTCGTGTGCGTGCACGACCTGTATGTGTCGAATGCCCGACCGATCGGGACAAAATTTGTCTAAGCAGCTGAACCAATTTGGGAGGTTAATTGATAGTAATCATTGATTATTGCGAGGGTCTGAGCCTATATAAACGGGATGTGACCGAGAGCAAAAGATATAGAGAGAAGAAATTATCTTCCACCTCCTTCCCGACCTCCCTTGATAGCGTTCGGGTACTTCCTCAGTTCACCACAAGTAACGAGTGTTCCATTGTACCCGTGGTCCCGCTGTTATATCCTGAGAGACTTCTTAGTCGGGAGACAAGAAATTATCTTCCACCTCCTTCCCGACCTCCTTTGATAGCGTTCGGGTACTTCCTCAGTTCACCACAAGTAACGAGTGTTCCATTGTACCCGTGGTCCCGCTGTTATATCCTGAGAGACTTCTTAGTCGGGAGACGTCCGACTACTGCTCGGGAGACCTGGTCGGGAGATTCTGTTCGAGAATTTCAGCTCGGGAATTCTGCTCGGGAGATTGCAGTCTGCATAAAAGATAGCTCGGGTCACTCAACAGATAAGTTGAAAATTGTGTATTTCAATTTATTTCTTGTTCACTCTCAGAAAAAAGAGCATTTCCTCTAACAATATCCTCTTCCGCATCACATAAACGATCTGACTAATAATGAAGGGAATCAATCCGGTTCCACGAAAATTTTCAATCAGTCCCAAAAGTAAATCTCGAAGATGACACAATAGTGCTCCGGTAGTCAAGTGTCACGGTCTTCGTTATGTCAAATTAAGTATTATGCTTGTGAAGACAAACTCGGGGGCGGTTTCCTCCTATGGGTATTTGGTTCACGCAGGGCCTTCTAATATGCATCCATACCATCTTGCCGTCGCGCCAAGCTCAGAGTCACTTAACATCTTCAAGGAAACAAAAGATGATTTGATTCATCCCGAGTATCCTCATCATCAACCCCATAATTAGAAATTAAAAGATAAATTACATTATCGAACGATCTCTTAAATGGAAGGGCATTTAATCCTCATCAGAATGAATCCGTGTGCCACTAAACATCTTCAAGCTTCCGAGAATGATAGTCCATGGTGGTTGAAGGTCGGCCATTCGTCTGCAAAGGGCGTTCAGATCTTAGACTCAAAATCTTGTGTCGTTTCATTGATAGATGTTAGATAATTAATAGTTTAACGTGAATTTACTAGTCTTCTTTAAGTGCGCAGGCTGTTGGAACTCTTGTTTCCCAATGGAGATACACAATTGTCAGTAGCACAGGCGTCAAAATAGGAATCAACCACTTGCCAACGAAGGAGAATCACTTTGTCAATCTAGATATTGAGTTGGATATAATATATTTTACCATAGGACATGATAGGGATGAGCAATCAAGGGTGATACGTAATAAAAAAAGTTATATGATAGGGCTCACCAAATTAGTTCCTCAAAATCAAATAGAGAATTGGGCTCCCGAGACTATCTCGGGAAAATAGAAAAGGTGCCCCGAGGTCGGATCGAAAATTAGTCTCCTGAGACTATATTGGGAGAACGGAAGAAGGCCCCCAAGATCAGTTCGAGAAATTAGACTCCGAGACTGACTCAGGAGAGTATAGCCTAAATATCAATGTAGGGATAAGAAAATCCGACTTCAAGTATCATCTCCTCTCTCAAGAATAAAAAAGTCATCAAGTAATTATTATTGACAGCTCATGGTAATTAGGGTCTTAATAGTCACAATGATCGTTCCCAGAAGAGAACAACTGTCGAGTAATCGATGATTAAGGAACGTGGAAGAGAAGATGGGACACGTGAAAGGAAGGCGTTAGGTATATAAAATACCTCGGCACCCAGGTAAAAGGGTAGGTTTGCTAGAATTATAGTATTTCGATTCCTCGCTTTTTTCCCATAAATGAAGGAGTTTTGACTTGAGCGTCGGAGAGGACTCCACCGGAATATTTTCCGGTGTATCCCCTTTACGCTCTTATTAATCTCGTAAGAGTCGATATCTTCTCCTGATCGTCATCATCATGAGTTACGCTTCGTCATCTTCATCGTTTGCTTCCGGAATAGGCCATAAGCATTTGCTCTCTAAATCATCATTTCTCTAAACCTCCATATTAGTAAACTCCCATGGCAAAACAGACGACTCGCTCTTCCAACCATCTCTCAAAATCAACTGAATGATGATATGTGATTCTGGAGAGAAGCAGGGTGCTCTGCTATGTTTAATTTTGAACTGATGTAACAGTTTGCCTGCTACACTTTCGTTTCGGACTTGCACTTGGAAAAGGCAAGGTTCATTGCACGCTGGTGTTTTTTCAAGATCGTGAGTTTCTCTGGTCAAGCCATGCCAAAAAAATACAAGACATAAACTGAAATTGTGCACTAGGCCCCAGGCATAGTGAGTAACAGGACTTAGTTTATATACCAAAGCACATGAACAATGTAAATGCCTGAAACGTGCCCATCCAATCCTTGAAATAGGTGTCTTCAAGTTAGTTTTCTTCTGTATGCTGTCAGAGAAATTAACATAATATAGGTGGGTGACACTCACTCTCAACTCAGTTTAAAGATTGAATGATACGATGCCCAAGCTCAACGCAGTCAATATTCATTTTGATCAAATCAATTTTGAGATTGAATTTGTCGCATTTTCAGTATATGATCCTCCTATATGCTTCTTGTTGGGTTGGGATGGTCGCAGAAAACCAACTGTTGGATCAACAACAACTATTGTGCAGTTGATCAGTTCGATTCTTGCACCACTTGGTCGACGTAAGGTTGTCGAGTGCAGCCTTACAGTCAGTCCCCTTTTGACGATTCCCTGCGTCACGGCGCATAAATATCACTGACTCGCTGCAA
Source organism: Boesenbergia rotunda (assembly GCA_024364735.1). Classification (NCBI taxonomy): domain Eukaryota; kingdom Viridiplantae; phylum Streptophyta; class Magnoliopsida; order Zingiberales; family Zingiberaceae; genus Boesenbergia; species Boesenbergia rotunda. The sequence goes on from JAGFNQ010004847.1 coordinate 66,737, forward strand.
ATACAAAGGTAAAAGCCGCATGGAATCTTGCCCGGTGAGTAATTACGTTACATTGCAGCCACGGTCGCAGAGCAGAGCTGCCCATCACCATGCGGACAGAGCTGACTCGGTTCTCCACCCGAGGATTTGACCGTATTCTTTATTATGCGCCCAAGTCCGAACGAGTCCGGATCTTCTGTGCCGAAGAGACTCGTGTACTCTACTCGTATGTCAATTCGTCGGCGATCACCGACGAATCGTCCGATCGACGATCGGACACCACCAATAATTTTTTATCGTCGTTCCGAATAAGATGATATCTTCGGAGCACGATGAACCCGTCGAAATCGTCGCATCAGACATCTCGTCGGATTCGACAGTGAATACGGTACCATCACAGATGCGACGATTTCGACGGGTTCACCGTGATCCGAGGATATCATCATATTCGGAACGACGATCAAAAATTATTGGTGGTGTCCGATCGTCGATCGGACGACTCGCCGACGATCGCAGATGAATTGACATACGGGTACACGAGTCTCTTCGGCATAGAGGATCCGGACTCAGTCCGAACCACGGCGCGGTGGCGCAACAGCTTGTTCTGCCAGACACCATTGCCGGCCCCACCCCACGCCGCCTCGTCACGTGACACCACGTTGCCTCCGCCACGTGGATCTGCGAAACCCGAGGCCGTAGAATCCGCGTCATCGCCCCGCGACCGCGGGCCCCGCTGCTCGGCTTCCTGCCCGCCACGCGTCGTCGGGCAACATCGTGCTGTCCGGTTCCGAACAACGAAAAACGTCTGGGCCTATCACAGACATCCACGTAGGGTGAGTCCTCGCCATCGCGCGCTGTTCTTCTATATATTGGACAGCGAAGCTCGGAACAGACTCCGCCGTCCACGCCACGGTCGCACTCGGGGAAAAGGAAGAGCGGGAGCTTCGTGCACTTTGTTCTCTCGTCTTTTCTCTCTGCTTTTATCGGCATAAATTTCTGGGCCTCCTCCGGGAGCTGTTAGCCGTTAGCAGAACAGGGTCATTCCAGGAGGAAGCTCCCACTGCATCGATCCCCCGTCCCTCTCTAGTTTGTCCTATCTTCTTCTTAGTCTCTGCTAATCTCTGGAATCTCCGTCTCTCCCTGATGCTCTGGTCTTGAAAAGGTTTGGTCTCGCTGCCGGGTCGGTGCTCTTGCTCGAGATCGCGGCGGCAAATCGCTTCAAGATTCCTCCTTTACGGGACCGACGGCGGAGATAGGCCCCGAGGTCGACTGGCCATGGCGAAAGTTCGCTCCTTGCGCATCTCCTGGAACGACCCGGATGCCACTGATTGCTCCGGCGACGAGGAGGACCGCTGCTTTCTTCCGGGGCGCAGCGGGGTGCTGAGGAATATCGGACCGCTCCCGTGCTCCGAAGCGAGCAGGCTACCGAACCGGATCGGGTCCGCCACCAGGCCGCGGAAGAAGGCGTCGTCGTCGCCGGCAGGGAGCACTAAATTTCGGGGCGTGCGGCGGCGTCCGTGGGGGAAGTATGCGGCGGAGATCCGCGACCCGTCGAGGGGCGTGCGCGTGTGGCTGGGCACCTTCGACACCGCTGAGGAGGCTGCGTTGGTGTACGACGCCGCCGCTATCCAGCTACGCGGCCCTGACGCCGCCACCAACTTCTCGCCTTCCGTCGCCGGCAAGTCTCGGGAAAAGAACCCCACTTATGTGTCCGCCGGCTACGAGTCGGACTCCGAGTTGCACACGCTCTCATCTCCGACGTCCGTGCTCCAGGTTCTCCCCGCGGGAGCAGGGGCGGCGGAGGAAGGGTGGACGGAAGGCGGAATATGGCTACCAGAAAGCACGGAGGAGCTGGTATCCTTCGGAATCACACCGTTATGTAACGACATGTGGGATCTCGGGATGCCGGAATCGATTTTCACAAACGTGGTGGCGGTGGGATCAGCGTCGTCGTCGGATTTGGGGCTGGGGTCGTCGACGTGGAAGGGAGACGATTGGTTCGGAGAGATCGGCGATCTCTTCCCCATCGAACCACTCCCTGCTCTTCTTTAATAACGGCTCGTCGTTAAGTATGTACCGTAGCGGATGCGATTAAGGCGCTGCGAAACCGGTTTAAATCTTTTACTAAAACGGTTTAAAACCGTATCGGGGAAGCGTCTTTGTTGGCAAATTTTGTTGTAGTTTTGGGCACATATATATCGCTTATTAACGCAGCTAAATATTTATCAAAATATCTTAGGAATGAATCTGAGTTTTTTTTTACTAATATTCATGAACATGATATTACGGAGTTAACGGATTGATGTATGGAGTAAAATATTTTTATTATTTATTTATTTGTTTATATTTTATCGTGGGATCTACCATATTGAATTATTGGAGACCACTATAAGAAATATTAGCTTTCTCAATAAAATTACCGACGGGAATAAAATCCCGCCGGAAATTTTTGACTGAATTTTTGTTCTATCGGAAATTTTCGTCGGAAAATTTGGAGGTTATCGTTGCTTTTCTATCGGTGATTAATTGCATGACCATGTGGGTAGGATAATTATCGATGAAAATATAATTCCGTCAGTAATTACACATAAAATTAGGGTTTACACATAAAATTAGGGTTGAGCCTTAATTTCCCCCCTCGCTAGTGATTTCCTCTTCCTCGTCGGCAACGACGCTTTTGGGCTTCTCCTCGTCAGCGGTAAGTCTCCTTCCTCTTCTTGGTTTTGTTTTAGGGCAGAGGTGGGGTTGTCGAAGTTGGGGGCGGCGACAATGGGCGTGGGGGCTGCTCCTGTGGCGCAGGCTTGGTTGGCTCCCGTGTGGGCGACGCGGCCTTGGCCTCCTCGGCCGAGGGCGTGTCGGACAAGGCCGCGCAAGCCTCCGCCTCGGCCGTAGCCGGCGCTGCCTTGGCCACTAGGGTCGTGGTCGGTACGTGCTACCTTGGCCACTAGGGTCGTGGGCGGTGCTGCCGTGGTTGTGGCCATGGGTGCGACTTCTGTCCAACCTCATCATATCTGGTTCGGTCGGCCAGTTATTGGCCGACCGACCATATCTAACCGTGGACGACCAGATCTGGCCTGACCAGGAATATCTCGCTGTGACCGGTTAAATTTCTCCACTCCTTGTGCCATTAAACACACACAAGATGCACAAGTAATTAAAAATTTGTGTCATTAGACACGCTCAATTAATTATTATTTTTTAATTATTTGTAATTAATTTGATTTATTTTTTTAATGTTGTAGGATACTACAGTTTGTTGTTTTTCTCCGACACGTTTACTTAATTTCTGGTATAATTTTTTATTTTGTAGTTACCTTACATTTACTGCTTTGGTGAGTAGATTTAATTATGTTGTTAATTTAGCATGTTATTTTATAATTTATTAAAATAGGTAGCATTTAGAATGTAACTATTTTATATTATTAGTACCACAATGTTTAGAATTGTAAGAGTTAGTATTTACAACTAATTATCTAGATTTATCTTACTCATCACCATGATTGTTTGCTTGAAACATGTACTTATTGTTAAATTATGTTAAATGTTTGATTTAATTAAATTTATTTGATATTGTCACCTAAACCTAAATTACTCATTATTAGAAGAAATAGAAAATAAACATACATAATATTATAAAATAATTTGATTCAATTAAACTCATGATGTTCTCGCTAGAGTTAGCAATTTACTATATTCCAGTAACTTTTACTATGTAATTCATTAATTTAAAAAAAAATAAATTATATTCTTATTAGGCAACAATGTATATGAATAAAACTTAGATATACAATCGATTAGAAAATAGATTTATCAGAGATGATTTTGTTTATGAACTTAAACGTTTTATGAACTTTGCTAAGAGTGATTTAGAATATATGAATGATGTCGAATTACGGTGCCCGTGTAATCATAAGAAATGCAAAAATAGAGTCTACCGTGATAAGGATACTGTGAGAGTACATATATGTAAAAATGAGTTTGTGTCAAATTACTACAATTAGTACTATTACGGAGAACCCTATGTGTATGAACCAATTAGACCTTTTGCTGGTTTATCATCTGACACAATTGTTGTTGTGCCTAATTCAACAACTAATATTGAAATGCAAATAATGATTCAGGATGTGATGAATGCAGTTGACTATTCTAATGTGGATGAAATACCAACACCTGAATATCAACAATTATATGAAATATTAAAGGCTAGTGAAAAAGAAGTATGGGAAGGCATTCCTTCGGGTCATTCCCAACTATCAGCTACTGCAAGATTATTAAATTTGAAAACAGAACATCATTTTTCAAAAAAATACTACGATGACATATGTCAATTGATGTCAAAGTTCTTTGTTATTGATAACACAATGACTAATAGCTTTTATAATACAAAAAAATTGGTCAAAGGTTTAGGTCTGCCAGTTGAGAAGATTAATTGTTGTATAAATAACTGTATGATCTTTTGGAATAAAGACAATGAACTGCGTGAATGCAAAATATGTAGTCACCCTCGTTATAAGCCTCTTACTCGCATACCAGCGAAGAAGAAGAAAAAGATTGCTTGAAATGTGATGTATTACTTTCCATTAATTACTAGAAGTCAACGCTTATATACATTCACTGCTACAACTTGCCATATGATATGACATCTGTTTGGATGTATATTAAATGTCTTGCTTTCTGTATAGACATTTACATTTTAAAAGAGAATCATAAGATCACTGATTGCAGGTTTATATTAGTATGTGTATATTGTCAAATACTTTACACTGTAGATAACATGGTGTGTGGTGTCGCACAGAAGATCATGTTATTGGTCCCTTATAAAGTATAAGTAGAGGCTCACAACCGAGATGGATTTGGACAAACTATTTAGATGGTTGTAGTGTAATTTGGTGTTGATTTATCTTGATCATAGAATTACACTAATGCACTTTGTGTGTATTCAGCAAGATCGACATAGAGGTGATTCAATTTGAACTGACTTCATAATTGAATCAGACCTCAGTTATTATGGAGTATATGCTCTTAATTTCGACATAATAACGGGCACATGTACTTAATATTTATTTCTTTGATTTACCAATAGGAGAGATTTATTCTGTTAAATCGATAGGCCCGGTAAGTTAGAAATAATATTATTTACATGGTGTGCCGTTGATTATAGACAAAAATCGTGTCCTAGTGAGTCGGGTTGATGATGCCCCCTTGATGAGCTCATAAAGTTCATCATGTTAAATCCTGCAGGTGGACTTAGTCCGACATGAAGATAAGGATGAGTGGTACTAATCAAGGAGTTAGATGTTGATTAATTAAAATTTTTAGTAATTTAAATTAATCAACAGACATTCGATATCTTAAATACGGGGAGATACTTGCACTCATAATAGGTGGAGCACATATTTAAATATGAGGGTTGGTGAGGTAGTTCAATGAGGATTCTTTAGTTGAATGGATTTTCATTAATGGATCGGGCCTTGATCCATTAGGTGGCCAAGACCCAACTCCTCCTCATAGTCCCTATTGTAGCCCTATAAATACCCCATGGTGTCATGAAACCAAGGCATCCAATCCATCCAAGACCAAGAAACCCCTAAAGGCTCTCTCTCTATTCTCTCCCTTTTCTACTCTCTCTCCTAGGGTAGAGGTTGCGCCGGGGGCAAGGGAAAAGGAAGAGGAGTTCCTCTCTTCTCTTCTCATCATCTCCTCTTCTAATCCCTTGGGTGTGGAGCTTCAACCTAGGGAGCACTACTTTGTGGTGTTCGGTTCAAGAGAGGAAGGGAAGAGAGTCGCCGGCGGTGACCTCAAAGGTGAGGTTTGCGGCGCCAGTGACAAGAGGAGACGAAGGTGCAAAGAAGAAGAAGCTTCATCTTCTTCTTCTTCTTTTCCTCTCCATCTTCTTTCTTACTTCCTTCCTCCTTGGCGTGCGCAAGATAGGTGCAAGGAGGAGCCGCCGGTGGTTGAAGAAGAGAGCTCTTCCATCTCATCTTTGGCCGGCGGCAAGGAAGAGGAGAGGAGGATAGGTTTCAGCTTGGGTTTATTGGGAAGGAGAGTTGTGTTTCTCTTCTTTATCTTCTTCTTCCTCCTTTGTCTACTTGGTGGATGGTGCAAGGTGGAAGGAGGAAATTGTAGGATTGGTGTCGGTCGATAGAGGGGGGGTGAATATCGACGCGTAAAATTCCTTCGAAAAACTCATCGTTTATCTTTCTATCAGAGTTGGTACGCAGCGGAAGTAATAAAAATTAAAGAAAGACACAAGATAAATGATACGAGGGTTTTTACTTGGTTCCCAACCCCCCAGGGTCAATACATCCAAGGCCTAAGCACTCAATCGTGAGTCCACTAGTGGTCTCCTTTCCGGACTTTCCGGAGGCGGAGAACCCGTCTTATAGTTCTAATTTACAAGCAAAAAAATAATAAATGAAATACAATTCGTAAATAAAACACAAATCAAAAAACAACTCGGCCAACTCTAGAAGTCCGAAGTGCCGCGCATTTCTTCCTGGAGCCTCCTTGGTCGCAGAGCTTCGTCTTGAGCGTATTTGCTTTACACAGAATGACTCGGCGGATGTGGAAATTGATGTTCTGCAATGAGGGGTCGAACCCCTTTATATAGGACCTTCTAGGGTGCCTATGATGTCTTGGGCGCCTGCCACGTGTCGGTCAAACTTCATCCTTTGCACCGATCTCGCAGCGTATATAAGAGGCCCATCCCAGGCGCCTCATAGGACTCAGGAACCTGTTATGGCTCAGGTGCCTGCCACATGGTCCAATCTTGATCGTAGATACGATCTTCGGCCGATAAGCTAAATCAGCCTTCACAGGCGCCTAACCCATATAGGGCGCTTGGGATACCAGGCGCCTGAAACATCCCAGGCGCCTGGGAACCCCTTTCCCAGGTTCCTTTGTTTTGTGTTCTGCTCTCCATCTTGCCTCCAACTCCAGGTACCTGCAAGACAACAAAACACACAAACAAAACAAATAATCTTAGGCCTTAGTTCATTGGTTCTGACTTTGGATTCACCCAAAACCCTAGGTCGAATCGACGCCTAATGTTCCCTTTACCGGGGAACGCATACTCACCTACTCCACACTGGAGAAGTTGCGTTTGCCGACTGGAACCTCCGGTTGGACTTTCGCTTAGCCTCTGAGAACCCGAATCTCGAGGCGTTCGACCTCGACCCGTCTCTACTTCTGTTCGCGATCCCCGCTCGACTAAAGGTTTTGCCAATCGGGACCTCCGGCTGGACTTTTGCTCGGCCTCCGAGAACTCAGATCTCGAGACGTCCAACCTCGACCCGTCTCTACTTCTGTCCACTATCCTCTCTCGCCAAAGACTCCGTTGCCCCGATCCCCGACCAGGACTTAGTGCTCAGTCCCCCGAACCAAGACTTTATGCCCAGCTTCACTCACCAGGACTTTGTCCACCTAGCTTCACTCACTAGGACCCGACTTCACTCACCAGGATTTAATTCACCTAGCTTCACTTGCTATGACCCAACTCACTCACTAGGATTTAGTTCACTTAGCTTCACTCACTAAGATTTTTTCAACCTAGCTTCCCTTACTAGGACCCGACTTCACTCACCAGGATTTCTTCAATCAGAATCACTTCTTTGCTAGTCATCATAATCCTGACTAGACTTCCCCAATCTTTAGATAAATGTAATTCCAAACCTCAAGTCTGATTTGGTTTGATCCCTTGGTCAAACTGACCAACCCTGGGTTTTGGTTCACTCTGCCAAACATCAGATCTTGTTTGGCTAACTCTTTGTCAACCTGATTAAACATGAGTTTACCCTACCAAACATAAGGTCCAGTTTGGTTTAACCCTTGATCACTTTGACTAACTCTTACCTTGTCTAACATATATTGTTACTAACTTAAGTATAGTGTTAAACATCGAAACCCTAGAGGATGACTGTTCATCACTGATGCATTTTACACCAACTTAACTCTTTCTTGGTGGCCGACGGAAACCCTAGATCTTAGGGTTTGTTTGGCGCAAGGAAGAAGGAAGAAGAAGGGGTTGGTTGGTGGCCTTGGTGACTTCGATTCTTGATAGATCGTCACCCACACGACGTCCAAGAAGGGGAGGGTCATACAGTAAAAGATCGCGAGGTAACGAGAGGTATAACCTTCTCTTATGGCTCTTTGATTTCTATCATTTTATGTGGTTAATTAATTATCATTGGTTATTAATTATTTGTTAATTAATTATGATAATTAATTTTTTGGACCTCGATGATAAATACAAAAATTGGTGATCTGCTCGTCATCTATTCCGCGACTAATCGGTTGGACGAAATTGATCACTAGAACAACTTGGTTGTTCAGGCGATCGCTCGAATCGGTTAGCATGACGATGAGACGGTCGTTTTAGGAAATAGGTCTTCATTCGGATTAAAATTTTAATCTGTGGATATGGAGATGTTTCCCATGCGCGACCCGACATCCCTTTGGCACAAATCCAACAACATCATGAGCTACGCACGAAGGAGGTGTAATGTGTCATCTCTGTGATTCCCCTGCATGGAAACATCTTGATACTATTTTTCCTTCATTTCAAATGAAACAACGTAACGTGAGATTGAGACTTTTTGCAGTTGGATTTCAACCATTTGGTCAGTCAGGACAATAGTATTCTTCTTGTCCAGTTATATTAACACCATATAATTTACCGCCATGGATGTGCATGAATGATGAATTTGTGTTCCTTACTATACTGATTCCTGATCTAACCAATTCCAAAAGGAAGATAGATATCTTCCTCTAACCTTTGATTGCTGAGTTGAATGATTTATGGAATGTAGGGTCGTTGACTTATGATGTTGCAAGTAAAATTAATTTTACATTACATGCTGTATTATTATGGACAACCAGCAATTTCCCATTGTACTCAATGTTGTCAGGATAGATCACAGTTGGTAAATTAGCATGCCCACACTGCATGATAGAGTCTGATGCATTTTCATTACCTTGCAGTAGGAAGGTATCTTGGTTTGATAATCACCTTAAATTTTTACCCGTTGATCACCCTTTTAGGCGAAATAAAAAAATTTCCTAAAGAATGTTATAGTCAGAAAATCTCCTACAGTGATTGCTTCAGGTGAAGATATTATTGAACAAAGATAGTTATGAATTTCTACCAGTTTCTCAACCTGGTTCTGATGTCATAAATAAATACATTGTTCAGATGTTCAAGTATTGATGGAAGAAAAGGAGTATATTTTGGGTGCTACCTTATTGGAAGTATCTACTCATTCGACATAATTTAGATGTTATGCATGTTGAAAAAAATATCTTCAATAATATCTTCAACACTGTGATGAACATGCCTGAAAAAACTAAAGATACTACAAAATCACGTGAAGAATCAAAAGAGCTAAATAACATGCTAGAATTGCATCAAGATGAAACATCCAATAGATTTACAAAAGCTTGTTATACATTGGACAAAGATGGAAAGCAAACTTTATGTAGTTGGTTGAAAAAAAATAAAATTTTCAGATGGGTATGCCTCTAATATGGCTCGATGCGTCGATATGAATAGATTAAAAATGTTTGGAATGAAAAGTCATGACTATCATGTGTTCATGCAAAGACTTATTCCAGTTGCTTTCCATGATTTACTTCCTCAAAATGTCTGGGAAATACTCACATAATTGAGTCTATTTTTTAAAGATTTGACAGCAAGGTGTATTATGGTGGATAATATGGTTCACCTAAAAACAGACATTCCTCTCATATTATGTAAACTGGAGCAAATATTTCCTCCTATTTTTTTTGATTTAATGGAACATCTACTAGTGCATTTATCATACGAGGCACAAATAGTTGGTCCTGTTCAATACAGATGGATGTATCCATTCGAACGATTTTTGAAAAAATTAAAAAATAATGTTCGTAATAAAGTAAGAGTGAGGGGCCAATATGTAATGCTTATCTGATTGAAGAAGCATTTTCTTTCTGCTCCTATTATTTTGCTGATCATGTGAAAACTAGATATCGTAAGTGTCCTAGAAATTTTGATGAAGCTTGGCCAATAGATCCATTGATGCTTTCTATTTTCAAGTATCCTGGCAAGGCAATTGGTGCATCTTCATCTAGATGATTTACTGAACAAGAATACCATACTGTTAGAACAAACATTCTCTTAAACTGTCATGAGGTCAAACCATATATAAAGTAAGTTTACTTTTCTAATAAAACTGTCACGATGTTAAACTGTCATGATGAGCATTTGATTGTCTTATATATGATATTCTTTATTAACTTATATGAACAACAACTATATATGAAAAATCCATCAATTGGTGCATGTGAGATAACTACAAATTTAGAGACTGAATTTGTATTATGGCTCTAAATATATGTAAGTTAGAGCAATCTTTAATAATATTTGAGTTATAAGTTATTATTCAATCTCCTAATTTATGTCAAAACTAATTTTATAGGTGAAGGATCGTAGAATTTCAAATGTCGAAGATGAGAGGATATTAAATCTGTTAGGACCAAAAGAAATTTAAATATCTCCACAATGGTATGATATTGTCCACTTTGGGCCTTAGCCCTCATGGTTTTGCTCTTCGGCTCTCCCAAAAGGTCTCATACCAATGGAGATATCTTTTTCCCTTATAAGTCTATTATCTTTCCCATGTATTTTCGATGTGGGACTATGTTTGCAACCTTGCAACCCCAACAATCTGCCCCTCAAACAAAGAACCACAAGCCCCCCCTCAAGCGGAAACCCTTTCCGTTTGATGTCCTGATCCTCAACCCACCAGGACTCTCTGCCCCTCGGTCCACCCGACCTGCTAGGACTTCACCGCCTAGCCGCAACTAGGACTTCTACCTGATGTCTGGTCCTCTTGATCAAGACACGGGAGCCCACACATCCTTTATTCAAGGCTTAATCCACATGGTTAGATCTGAATCATGACTCTAGCTCATGCTTCTTCCGGCGGTTAGTCCGGTGAAGAGCGACCTGGCTCTGATACCAATTGTTAGGACCAAAAGAAATTTAGATATCTCCACAATGGTATGATATTGTCCACTTTGGGCCTTAGCCCTCATGGTTTTGCTCTTGGGCTCTCCCAAAAGGTCTCATACCAATGGAGATATCTTTTTCCCTTATAAGCCTATTATCTTAGTCCTCATGGTTTTGCTCTTGGGCTCTCCCAAAAGGCCTCATACCAATGGAGATATCTTTTTCCCTTATAAGCCTATTATCTTTCCCATGTGTTTTCGATGTGGGACTATGTTTGCAACCTTGCAACCCCAACAAAATCTTGCATCAGGTCCTCTCCATAAAATAATCGTTTACTCTGGTTACTATGTTAATGGTCGCAAATTCCACGTCGCACGCCGAGAATCAAAGAGATTAACCTACAATTCTGGTATATGCGTCAAAGGATGTATGGAGAATAGTAACATTGAGTTTGATTATTATGGTATCCTTGACGAAATCTTAGAGGTTGAATACCCTGCATTACCTTTAAAAAGATGTGTGTTGTTCAAATATGCATGGTATGATCCGACCTCAAGAACAGGTACTAGAATATATCCAAACTACAATTTAGTTGAGGCTAATGCAAACAAAAGGTTCAATAAGTTTGAACCTTTCATCTTCCGGGTACAAATGTGCCAAGTTTTCTATCTTGAATACCCTACGAGGAGACGAAGATCTAGTCAATGGTTGTCTGTTTGTCGAATGAAGGCTCGATCAACCATAGAAATGTCGAACACCCTTACTGCTCAAAACCATGATGCATTTCAGAATAATTATGTGGAGAGATATTCAGTTGATTTACAACTCCAATCTACATCTCAATTACTTGTATATATTAACGTTACTTACGAGGATATAGATGATGGAGATATGTTTAGCAGTGACGAACTTGTTGAACTAACAAACTTTAGCGATAAAGATTTAGAAACTACTACTAAGGCAACCTTGAAGATAATGTTGACAGAGCTACCTGTATCAACAAACACCTGTTTAACAACATAGTTGACTACCATAGCTTCTATTACCAGGGCATCTTCGTGTGGAGCTTTTACTCCTTCCAGGTCCTCTGGCCCAAAGGAGATAACATGAACAGTTTGCTTGGCCTGACTAGTTCCCACCGAATAATTCTCCAAATAGCGTGTTTGGGACTTCCGAGCTCAATTAGAATCTCCATCGGTTGGCCCACCTGAGATCATACCCACGGTTCCCCTCTGCATGCCCCAGGCGGGGGGTTTTCCCCTTGGACTAGTCCCTAGCGGGGGATGGCGTCCTTCTGGGAGAAGATACTCTCCGCTCAGGTGGTCTCCTCTTCGAGAGAGAGCGGGTCCTTCATGGGCGCTCCTTTTCTTCTGACCGGCTTGTCCGAGGTGAACAGATACAAGTCTTTGGAGAATATCTTCCTTTACGAGCTATACCAGCGCCATCCTTCTTAGCTCGACGAAGAGAATAACATTCTTCCGTGGAATGTGTGTAGGAATGATGATATTAGCAGCACTTCTTGCAATTAAGCACATCCCGCTTAAGAGGGGACTCTGTGTCGATTGTCTGAACCACCTTTTCTCAACGATCCAAATTTTGATCCCAACTGGGCCGACCATCTTTCGCCCAAGCGGGAGATGGAGGAGCTTTCCATTCCTATGTGAACATTATGCGTTTAAGTACCTCCTGATTCTTTCCGCTGGATACACTGGACTTCTTCCACATTAACATGCTTGACCGACCTGCTGATTAAGTCACCGAAACTGGTTGGTAACTTTTTTACTAACGATCGAAAAAATTCGCTCTCTGTTAAATCCTCCGTGAATGCACTCACCAGAATCTCCGATGTGGTCGTGGGCACATCTTGGGTCACCCGGTTGAAATGTTGAATGTAATCTTTCATCATTTTCTTGTTCTTCTGCTTTAAAGCAAAAAAGTTACGATAAATCTTGTGGTATCGCCTACTGCTTGCAAAGTGGTGCAAAAAAAAAACTGTTCAAAATTCTCCAAAAGAGCTCACAAAAGCATTTGACAGCCTTTTAAACCAACGTTGCACAATCCCCGAGAGGGTGTTAAGGAACACCCTACACTTGAGCCCATCCATATATTGGTGCAGAAGAGCAGCATTCTCAAATTAACATAAATGATCTTCTAGATCTAATGTGTCATTGTATTCACTAATGGAGGAAGGATGAAAATGTCGAGGAATAGGATCCTCGACAATCACCCGAGTAAAGGGTGTTGACCCGTAGTCAAAGAGAACAGGAACTTGAGTGCTCTCAGGAGGTGATGCGCTCGAAGCTGATGATTGCACTTTCTGTGACGCATCCCCCACATTTCTCCGACGCCCCGGGATTACTTCCAAGCAGACATTCGGCGGTGACAACAACGCCCGCTGCTTCCCTACTGACATAGAAGCAGCTTACTGAACTTGATTCTGTTCTAGCGCTCCTTGTATGGCTAACGCTATGAGTGGATCTAGCTCCTCGCGAGTAAGAACCATAGTCACCCGGTTGCCTATGATTATCATCAGTTTAGCAGCTTTTGGTTTAAAAATCATCTCACAGACGATGCCAAAATGATCGGGAAACTAACAGGTGGGACAGTGACTCCCGGTGAAGCGACGGATGCTTTGGCGAGGTGAGAGATCTGAGAAGAAAACTGAAGGAAACGTTAAGAGGGTGTCAGAAGAAGCTCCGACAGTCCCAGCACGACACTTAAGTCAGAAATTGATCAGAAAATGGGAAGTAATATTTAGTGAAATTATCGCCACCACTCATTAAAACATGTGATAGTTTTCCCCTTTTGGTCATTTAATATATTGTCGGCGCCCCTAAAAGTATTAAATACTCTCTTTAATGGATAGCTTGCACATAATGCCTTAGTAGGTCTGTTTCGACCGGAGAGAGATATCTCTTCTTGACTAGGAGTACACGCCTTCCCGACCGGGAGCAACGACCCAAACCAAGTCGGTCGGACCGAAGGCACTCATCCCTCCCTTACTTTATTATGTTCAGCTAAGTGAGTTGATGCTCGATCAGACTATCCCCAATCAAGTGATTTCCAACCAAGCGCTATATACGATTATATGGATGCATCTATGTGAAAATCCTTAAGCCACGTAGCAAGTTCCTATGTTATATGACAGCACGCAACTGACCTCCCGTCAAATAATTTAATTTATTTTATGTACAATTTGATTTCCTTCAATTAGCTTATCCCATAGGGTTGAATAATATAAAACTTGGATCAATTTGTTTACAATCCTATCTCTAGATCTTCTCATTATTATCGTCATTCTTCCCACCGTTGATTCGAAGTATTTAAATGCCAAAAATAAGTCTTTGCTGCCGGTTAAATGAGAGAGGGGCATGTTGAAGAGAAGATAAAAATTCTCAGGCGTAGTTTGATGAATATGAAGTCGCGGAGGGCTTTTTTAAAAAAATTTAAGTGTGAAAATTTTCTAAAAGAAGTAAACAAACAGTGAAGTTCATGTTGGGCCTAGACGGCCGGCCTATTCCAATCTGGGTTGGATCCAACACCGACGGAATTAAAAGTGTGCCAGTCGTTGGACAAAGGGGCAGCTCTGCGTCTGCGTTGCTCTTCGTTAGGGTTCGGTTGGAAATCTCGGGGATCCTCAGCTCGTTGCCTTGCGATGGCCAAATTATTTTGGTTGGAGGCCATCCTTCCGTTGGGAATCATCGGCGTGATGCTCTGCGTGATGGGAAACGGGCAGTACTACATCCACAAGGCCGTCCATGGGAGGGTGAGATCTCGAAGTTTTTATTTTTTATTTTTTTCATTCTACTTTTGTGTCGGTCTGGTAGATGAGGTTGTGTTTCTTGCCGATCGAGTTGCAGCCGAAGCATGTCGGTAACGACGTTTGGGATGTGGAGATGGAGAGGAGGGACAAGAAGATCATGGAACAGCACAGCAACGCTGCAAATTAGGTATGCTTTTTGTTTCGTAATGTCCCTTGTTTTGTTTTCTCTTTTTTCAGTACAATGTTAACCTTACTGTGTCTGTCCTAGTGCGAGAGGAAACATCCTTTGGGGATCATAATTCTAATTTGATCTGTCAAGGTAGTTCGATTTTGTGTATTTGTCATCTCCTGGAATTTGGACGTTTGTAGCGATCCTAATTCTAGATCTGTTAAAATGCTTCATACGATAGCAGTAGTATTCAACTAGGATTTACGGTCACGATAAGGGATTTGATTGGTTGCAGACACAATGGCCACAATAAAAGTTTGAAGAAGTTGGATGTGGATACTTCAGACGATGAAAAATGGAACTATATTCAAAAGCAAATGACTCATTGATTAGTACTATCTAGTTAAGTACTAACTAACAAAACAAGGTCTGGTGTTGTCTGGATATTGGTGGGATGAATCTTCTGTTACTTGGACTTAGGTACATAGTATCCTAGTACAAGTATGGATCTAGGCGTATGGATAATGTTTCTAATTTTTTTTAATGGTTGGTCAATGAAGGTGTCTGCGTCTGATTCAAGAGTGTTAGGCACGAGAGGGATTAGGGGTACATGATGAATGGGAGGATGGAATTTATTTCCTTAACTTATTCTGATTATCAAGTATGTAACCACTAACCAGTTATGAGAATTGTTGGACGACATCTTTAGATGTTTTAGTCAAAATTAGTTTAATCGTTACCTTGAAAATTTCTAGATCTTGTTTGAGAGGATGTTAATCTATCATCTTTGAATGCTTTTTTAACCTCTGTAGTGTTATCCTGTTTGTGCAATAACCAAGAAGTTAAATAAATAAAGGTCTAATACCTCTAGCAAGTAGCATCGGTGTTGAATAAGTTATCTCGTTTTGAATATTAGATTTCGTTTTCACTTTTGGATCAAGTTTTCCTGTTTCTAGTCCTTTCTCTGAATGTGCCAAGAACAAAGGGAAAAAAATTCCTTTCCAGATGTTTCATTACATCTTTTAGATCTTTCTGCAGTTTGTTATACTAATTTCGAAAAATCAACTATAATGATAGTCAGCTTGAGTGTGTAGCTTCATCAGCTTTTTGGATTTGGCAGCATCATTATGATGATTGTATCAAGTTCAGTAAAAGTTTGGTTTTATCCTTAATATAGCTGCTACAAACATGTAAGAGAAACACATGCTCAATGTTTTCTAAATTCTAATAGATGTGAGATTAGCATTAATGCCAATGTTATATTATGGGTAGAAATTAAGGGAAATGACTACTACGTTGCTCAACTCGTCCAAGACACTCAGTCTATTCAGCTCACTCAATTCGCCTAGTTTGGTTGGTTTATTAAGCTCGCTTAACCCACCCTATTGGTGCGGCCTGGTTCTTGTTTACTGGAGCCAATCATCCCCTTTGGATCACCTATCTTGCTTGACTTGTTTGGACTACCTAACAGGATCAGCTTGTGCAGACTAAACAACTCGTTCAAACCATCTAGCCCACTCAGCTTTGACAGACCTGCTTGTCTAGCTTAGCCTGATCGGTTTGCCTCGCCTACACAATCTAATTGGCTTGCCTAGCCTTCCTAACCCAATTAGACCACCCATCTTATCGACCAATCAAACTGCCTGGATCAATTGAATTGCTCGATCCATCTGGTCTAACCTAACAATATTGCTGACCACTCTACAAGATGAACCTGACCAGATTAGCCTGATGCCAAGCCCAGTCAGCCTGTCTAGTCCACTGAGGAGCGCTTAACCCACTAGACACCCTCAAGAGTTCAACATTAGGGCTTTGGTGATGACGTGGAATGCTTGCAATTCCAACTCTTGTGAGGTTAACTAGCATGTTGGAATCGAATGGGTATTGTTAGCTTGGAGTTATGGGCAAGTATGGTTTTGTAAGGAGTCATAGGGTACCTATTTTGATGAGAATGCAAATTAGTTTATGCTCAATTTGTATGGAACCAAAATGGATGAATTGGCGCGATATCTCGTCCTTTCACTTTTCCATTTTTCTTAATATCTGTGTAAACAGTAGGACGGATGAAATTTTTTGAAGTTTTCTGAGTAAAAAAAGGCTCTTAGATTCATACATCCACCCTTAGGTCCAGTTTACCTTTTGTGAAGGAAAAGAAGTGGAACTGGGTGGGCTTTTGCTCCATTATCCATGATTACTTTGATAGGTGGAAAGGAAAAAAAAAGATGGGAAATAGATGAGAAGATTAGAAAATTTTGTGGATTCCCCGTCTTCCTTAATCCGCTAATTCAAATGCTCAATCGCCGGCAACAACCATCAAAATGCTGGACTGCAATCAACCTACTCATTTGCATGAATGGACTGCTTCTGAACTCCTGTGTTTAATTGACTGTTGCCAATGTTGTCACTGAGCCACTCAAGACTTGACTTCCCCGGGCTTTCTGCAGAATGAATATGTTTCCCCTCACTTTTGGGTGGAATGTTTGGGTCGGAACAGCTTTCCTTCTTAATTTCCGTATAAATAAATTGAGGGAGAAGAACATAAATCTGTCTCATTCTATCAGCCTTTCAGCCCAACTCATTTCTTGTATGCGTTCTTTAGTTGAATTTGCTTCTAAGTTCTGTATTGGCAGTTACTCCCTTTGTTTTAATTGACTGCTTCCAGTTCTTTGATTGCAGGAAGCGAGTACACTCAAGATGACCATCTAATTTGCATAATAATCTTTTGCACTTAAATTCCTTTCTTGCTCTTTGCTTCTGCTTATAATATGGGTGTACTAAGAGCCCGTGTCAATAATAAGGATATAGCTTAGCCAAACCATTACATGACTTTCTGCTTGCATGTCGCATGTAAAACTTCAGAATTTGATGATCGTGTGGAACTTATATTTCTTCTATTGTTCAAGTCAGATTTATTAGCATTGTGAAGTCAGTAAAGGAGTTGATAGGGAACACATAGTTATTCAGTCAAATAAATGCATTCTTTTGTTTCGCACTAGCAATTTTAATTCATTACAGAATATAACTATGGAACTAAATCTAAGAATGAAATAATTATTTATGTCAATTTAATGTATTGTTCTACCCCCTGTTTAAAAAATGTACTTAAATATAAACATCCAAATATAAGCAATCATGGGATTTCAAATCAATTTCTGAGTGAAATTAGTGACTTAATTAATTTAGATGAATTAACTTAAGTTATCACATGAGAAGGTTTTTCTCCTACTTTTGTCAGAATCGATTCTCACTCTATTCTGAAATTCCACTGTGATAATTAACTTAATTAAATCTTAGAGGATTGATGATGCAATTATGACAGACGACAGGTAGTTCAAGTTCTTTTACATATCTATACGAACTACATAATCTGTTCCCGCATCATTGCTGCTGTAGTATAAATATTTAGAATAAAAGGACGAAACAAAGTACAGAAGAAAAAAGAGAGAGGAGGAATGAACAAATTCAACCTGCGCGGCTGCCTGCACAAGCAGAGCGCACAAGCAAACGCTATTGTGGGGTGAGCTGCCGCTGAATTGAACGATCAACGGCGGAAGATGGACCCAAATGTGTGTGTGAAATAGTGCTGAGTGAGGCCAAGGGCGATGAACTTCCTGGTGCGAGTTTAGTTACCTGAGGACTCGAAAGGTCCTGGGAAGGTACTTCAGAGTCTGGATGCGACGAAGAAAAGGTCAACAATTTATCGACGAGGTAGGCCTCTGAGTCATCTTCTCCGTCTTCATTGCTATCGTCCAAGTAGAGGATACCCTCCTCGGTGAGTTGATGGTACTCCACCATCTCCCTGAGGAACATGTTCTCCCGTGCGTTAATGTCGTTCTCATTTGCTAGTCTAGATTTCTCAGCCAGTAATGCCTCCAACTGGAGTCGTATCTGCATTGCCACACATTCGACTCCAAGAAAGTTTATGGCTTGTTGGGCAAATCAATGCAGCAAAGAGTAACGAACCAGGTCATCGTCGGCCGGGGTGTCTCCTTTCTGATGACTTTCCCTCAAGATCTTGTTCTCCTCTTCAAGCTTAGCGCATCTTTCCTTCGCGAAAGCTAATTCTTCTTTGACGGTCATTAGTTCTAGCAGAAGTATCTTGACCTTAGCAGTCATTGCATTGGCGACCTACAAGAATGAAGAAGAGAGACTGCTCTTCACATTCAAAAATGGTGCATTGTATAGGGACCAAAAAATAATGCAAACCAAGCGATACACAGTTGCCACCTTACGTCGCGAGAAGCCTTCAGTTGGACCTCGTAGCCGACCGGATTGTGGGAGAGATTGTTCGGGACCTTTGATCTTGTAGATGGACTCGATGCGTAACAGGTTCCAGGTTTTCCTTTTACTTGCAGCTTCCTTGTTTCTTGGATTGTATCATTCCCCTGGCAAATAAAAGGGATTAACATGCGATTAGAAGTCATTTAATGTCATGAACCGAAGAACACAATTAGATAGTTCAATTAAACAAACCAAGTATTTTTTGGGCTGTCAAATGGAATACCAAAATTGAGCTTGTTAAACAAAAGCTGAATTCATCAGCGCAAAAACATATTGTCCACCTTATTTTGTTGTTCATTTGCCTAGTTGCATACATTGTTGAGGAATACGGTCGCTTCAAATAGCAATCCATGATGATCAAGTTGTTCTTGTAAATAGCAATCCAGCCCTAAGCATTTCCTCTAGATTCTAATTTTTAAAGAAAATTCACCATCAGAGATAGAAATTTATTCGTCAGATCCGACGGGCTCTCAGAGTTTTCTAGCAAAAAGGGCGGAAAAACGAAAACACAACACTGGGAAAAAAAGGAAGAGGAAAAACGAATCGATCGTCTAAGAAACACATTGCGATCAGGCAAAAGCAATCCTAAATCGCGTATCTTAAATCTCCGCAAAGCGAGAACAAATTGGGAGAAAGAAAGATCGGGGCGGACGAACCTGTGAATGTCTCTGGCGAGCGAGCCCGCTCTGGACAACTGCATAGGAAGAGGAGGCGGCGGGGGCCGGCTGCGATTCCCCGGGGAACGGACGGAAATCGTCGGAGGTACTCGACCACGGCACGCTATTTCTTTTCCGGCTAGCCATCGCCTCACGGCGAGCGCGAACCGAAGGAGGAGTTCTTGTATTTGGTTCTTCGTCCACGCAATGCGGGACACCGCCCGCATAAATGCTTCCGCGAAGCAAATTGGTTGAGGGCCCCGGCTATTTCTCCAATCAGTATCCCGGTTCGTTTTTGAGTACATTAAGACGTCGGTCGTGTTGTCGAGAGGAAGTGGGACCGTTGATGCCATCGTATGGCGGTTAGTTTGCATTTTGATAGGAAATAGCACCATCCAAAAAATCTAATATACCTCTCCATTATGCTTACGGGATAATGATGCATGAAAGAATGATTGGTTATCATATTAAATATATGTGATTCGATTTTTAATTATGATATATTTTATAATTTTTTTTAAATATAGTGTGAATCCTAAGATGTTAAGCTTCTGGATCGTCCGTTGTGAGCACTCCTCGATTTATCTTGACGGTCGATGAGAAACTTTCATGGAGTTAGACTGATCGCCCAAGGTTAGAAAAACCTTGTTAATCATTTTTAACGCCTGGAGTTATGATGCAGCGGAAGAGCGATTAATTGTTATCTCAAATATTCACGATTTAATTTTCAATTACGATATATTTTATAAGAATTTTTCTTTTAAATGGGATGTGAATCCTGGGACACTGAACTTTCGGACCGCCTGTCGTATATACTTTCCAATTTATTCTAGCGGTCGATGAAAAATTTTAATTAAACCGGATTAATCATTCAAAAATTAAAAAAAATCTCGTTAATAGTTAATTATAATAAAAAAAAACAAAACAAAACAAAAATCCAAACGACTTTTTCATCCCATTCAACAACTCCTTCATTCTATTTTTTTAAAACAAAATTTAATTTTTTAAATATATAAAAAAATGAAAAATAAAAGAGCGGCTCCGTACGCCTTCCACGTAAGACCGGGAAAGAGTTCCCATTACGGATACCCTTATATGACCGTTCGATTCAAAATTTTTAATCCAAGCCGTTCTCATCTAACGGTCATGATTAATCTATTTTCAATCGAACGGCCATATTGGAAAAATTGCACTGATTTTAAGTAAAAAGGATTTCAATCAAATAATTATGGGAAAAAATATTTTTTTATGTAAATTAAAAATTTCTAACTGAATTATTTCCGTAAGTTATTGTACTGCATACATAAGTTTTCAATAAATAGTTATAAAATCATATATTCAATAACATTTTTATCCTTATTACTATTTTCAATATATTACTACGACGGATTCAGGATATTATTCGTCAGTGAAATAAAATTCCTAACTTATTATATTGTAACAATTGTTTTAAAAAATTATTTTATAATTAAAAAATTATTATTCTAATATAATATTTCAAATTGATATTTTAAAACGATTTGATTTCATGTTATTTCGAGCATAAATTTATCAGTCAATTTCTATGATTGTATGTCAAAATAGATCTTATGTGTTATTTAATTCATTTGATTATATCTATATTTTCAAATATTAATTTGGTATACTATACTGAGAGCGATGATTTTTTTAAAATATAAATCAATTCGATTCGTATTAAAAAATCATTACTCTCAAGTGCCAAATTGATATTGTAGGGCATATATATAATCAAGAGAAGTAAAAAATACATAAAGATTTAGTTCATTATGATTTCAAACTCTCTAAGTTCATCAATTGATTTTGATCAACATCCGTTAATAAACTTAAAAAACTCGAAATGACATAAAATTAAGTTTTATATATTCGTCTAGTTTTATATCTTCAAATATTAATTTGACAAAATATATTAAGAGTAAATAATTTTTTTTTAAAAAAATACTGTAATATAATAATTCATTCGAATAAATTGTACTGATGAACGAATTTTAAATCGATTGTTATATTTAATAATGTATTCCGAATAGTAAAGAAGGATAAATTTGATAACTTTAAAATTTTGTACGTGACTTAATATTTCGAAACTTTAATACATGAACCGGTAAAAGTTAAATTGGTATAAATTTAACCCCAATTTAAATAACTTTAAAAAAAATATGATTCATAATGTTTTATTTACGTTTTTGTGAATCCAGATCGTGATTATTGGCTTTATTTGTCGGATGAACTCAATGAAGCAACTGAGGGGTACGATTGAATTAATTAGTAAGTTACGGGGGGCAATTGCACGTTCTAGGAATTATGATGTTTGTCTCCGGAAGTCGATACCTAATGGTTTCGATCCATCGAGCGTTCCATTCCGCCAACGAACCAAAAGGGATTCAGAAGAAGAGAAGAGAGGAGAGCCGATTCGCTCAATTTTCTGGAAGAATTGTTCATTTCAGCTGCTTCTTCGGTGTTAGATCCGATCCTTGAAACCTCGCGTTCCGAGAAGTTCCTCTTTTATGATGCCCTGGACTTCTCCGTGCCTCGGATCAAGAATTCGATCCTGGCTTCGCGACTACGACTGCCTGCAATTCGTCGCCGTTGTTCTCATCTACATCCAGGTAAGCCATCTAGCTACCCGCCGTCGTTTTTGTGGTCGCTTTTTTGAGGTAGGACTTGATTAGGTTAATATGCAAGGGGGTCTTTTCAGAATGGGGTTGGAACGGATGATGTAAGACGTTCTAATGTACATGTTGCAATACTAGATCGGTTGCGCTCTGGTGGGATCGCTTGGCGCATTGTTCAATGGAGTTTTGCTGATCAATCTGGCGGTGGCCCTCTTTGCGCTCGTTGCAATTGAGAGCAGTAGTCAGAGCCTGGGAAGGACTTATGCTGTGCTTCTCTTCTTCTCTATTGTTCTTGACATTGCCTGGTTCATGCTTTTCTCGCACACTATATGGTGAGATCCTGATGAATCTTTTTGGTATTCATGCTTGTAGGTGGTAATAGCAGTGTGCAATAGGTGTGTTAAATGTGAAATTAGATGAAGATGGCACTA
Organism: Boesenbergia rotunda; assembly: GCA_024364735.1. NCBI lineage: Eukaryota > Viridiplantae > Streptophyta > Magnoliopsida > Zingiberales > Zingiberaceae > Boesenbergia > Boesenbergia rotunda. Next base: position 89,630 of record JAGFNQ010004847.1, read on the forward strand.
TTCGTTGAGTACAGAGAAGATGCATTCAACTATCTGTTGCATGGCTGAGTTGCATCTAGTGTAACTTTAGTCTTCTTCGGATCCTAACTGTTGAAGTGGAATGTTAAATGGAATATAGAAAATTCAAATGGGGTTCTCAACGTAAGAAGCCATCTTCACTGTTAAATCTTGAAAGTGAGCAATATATAGGGAGAGAGGATCATGTAAGGTTGATAAAAAGTTAGTGACTACTTTTGATGTGTAGCCAAACTGCTTCTTAAGGGCTTCTGTCTTCCAGAGGAAAACCTAAATAGCTAGGAGAAAACCGAGAAGCCAAATTGTCATGAAAGAACCATATGCCGCTTAGTGACTTGAATTCAATTATGTTTCTTATAATTCTTGGTCAGTTGTTCATTCAATTGATTAGCAAGTGAAACAGAATGAGTTGAATGCACATATGACACATGTGATTGACACACCATGAGATTTACAACTCAAGGTAGCATGATGACAAAGCCTAGTATCTCCAATCATTCTTATTGCTTTTAATGCATGAATTCATTTTGAACAATGTATTGCCATTCTTGGTTGTTGCCATTTCAACCATCTTGCATGATTACATAATGGGTTATTGATTGACTTCTAAATTTATTTGTGCTAAATAAATTGCCTGAAGCTTTTATTACCCACATGCTTCATACATTATGTTATGGACATTCACTATATCATTTGTGCAATGTTACATTCTATAGGAACTTCGATCCTGATCAGAAGTTTGGGCCAGTATTTGTCTTGTCAATCAAACTTGCATTGTTGATGGAAATCATTGGCTTTTCAGTGAGGTTTTTGTCCTCATTTTTATGGGTTCAAATGTACAGATTGGGGGTTTCAACAATGGACAATACGACGTACTGTGCAGATTATAATGTTAGAGATAGCTTTGTGAACCCTCCAACAAATGAAGTAGCTAGGCAGACCTCCAATGCTGATGAGATTTTGGGAGGTTCCGTTTATGATCCAGCCTATTATTCCTCCCTTTTTGAAGATATTCAAGAGACACAACACATGACTGAGGTATTATCTGCACCTGTTTCAACTTGAAAACTGTCATGTGTTAAATTATCAGTGAGCAGCCTAGTTTTCTCATGTTGTTCCTCTTCTAGAATTCATCTTTATATCACTATTGGCCTTCATTACATCATATTTTGTGCCTCATAACTTTGGTCTCTATTATAACTTTTATATGATATCAGTGAGGTGTCATACCTTCCTTGATGAACTAAGAACGAAACTAAACATGCACTAGAAAATAATTTGCATTAACGATAGGTGCATATAAGTATTTGTCTGGATATTTTTATGGTATTGCTTGGTATGCAGACCTTGTTCATATAGTTGAAAGGTGAATTATGTGCAAGTAAAATATTTCCTAATGGACTTGTGTGTGATGATTATTCAATCTAAATATTCAAGTGTGTAGTATTGGATCGATGACGGTTACTAGAGGGGGAGGGCGAATAGCACTTTTCGAATCTTCTTTCTACAAGAGGGTTAGCACAGTACAAGCAAAACAATAATCACCAAGAAAACAATGCCAACACAGAGATTTTACTTGGTATCCACCCCTAAGGGTGACTAATCCAAGAATCCTTCGGTGGATCACTCCCCGGATAACCTCCGGCTAGCCCTTGTCGCTCCTTGTGGGTGGAGAAACCTCGCCACAACACCTCGACAATACCTGAGCACCAAGACTACTATTTGGCCTTTAACCAAGACCAAATTCGTCAGAGGTCCCGGCCAAAACGAAGCCCTCTTAAATATGACTTACCTTCTGTTTGGCCGCCATCAGTCGACTGCCCCCACTCAAATTCGACTGTTGACACCCAACGTTCGAATTCTGAGTGCCACCAATCGACTGCCCCTGGAGCAATCTACTGGTCCAGGGTCGACTCCCTTTCTGTGAGTTTTATCAGTTGACTGCCTCAAGGGCAGTCAACTGGTCCACTCACATACCTAGGGTTTCCCTTCCCGAGTACACTTCTCTCAACACTCGAACCCTAGGATTTCCCGAGTACAATCACACAACACTCGTACCCTCACGACTCAACTGACCCTCATCAGCAGTCTCGACTATTACCCTCGCGTCCTCTTCATCTTCGGCTCTCGTCCCTCGGATGCACGGAAGTCTCCAGCTTGCCTCCATGCCATCCTTCAAGTATGCCTCGAAGTCCGCACCCCTTAGCTCATCGTCCCTACTCTCCATAGTCCCTCAGGTGTGCACACAAGCCCGCGGCTTGTCTCCATGCCACCCTTCACCGTACTGAGGTCGTCCAGCTAAACCAATATGTGTAACCTGCAAATCCTGTATATTCATATACACATATCAAATACACAAGGGTAAACCTAACTTAAACCCTTTGCCCAAACATCAAAACTCATGGTCACTCCGGACCACAGATTGCCTCAACAATCTCCCCCTTTTTGATGTTTGGCAATACGTCTAAGTTAGGGAAAACAAATAGTAATAATAATGGTAAACAACCATTTGAACTTACACTGCCAAGATTCCATCTTGGATTTACACCGCCGCCAATGCATATGCAAATGCAAACAATCATGGATCCTATCCCAAGGCATCCCACACACCTAACTTCCCCCAAGTTAGGAATTTTCACCAAAACGGACTTTCAAAAGCTTCTCCAAAGCTCCCCTACATTGGACTTACAAAGACTTTTTAAGAACCTCTCCACGGTTCCCCTTACGCCAAGAATGGAGCAACCATGCTCCCCCTTAATCTCAGCTCCCCCTAGACCTAGGGTTTCCCGCAAAGGCATGTTTGGTTTTCCCAAATTAAACCCAACACTTCTTCCCATTTGCCTAACATCAAAAAGACTCCAACAATATCTCAATTATTGGATATTTTAACCCTCAATGATCTTAAACACAGTGTACTAACCCCTCATATACTTATTTTCATCATTTGGACAGGGCAGTCGACTGATACTCTGAAAATTAGTTTTTCCGAACAAATTCAAAAATTCACCAGAAATTCCACAAATCTCCAAAAATTTCCAAATTTTGTGGAGAACTTTGTGGTACCTATACCTACTTGGGAAAAATACATCCGACAATGTATCTATCATCATTCCCAAGTTTGACACAAAATCCAAAAATTTCTTATGAAAATTAAGGCAAACTAGAGGCAACCTCCCCCTTGACCTATGTCTTCTCCTAATTTTCAATTTACCAAGGTTAAGTTATACCCAACTTAACACCGGTTAAGTTCTACCTAATTTAACACCCAAGTTCTTCCTCCTTCGACACCATCAAGGATTGCCCCAAGCAACCTTACCACTAGTGCCAAAAGAACTTAACAAAACTCGGAAAAATCTAAAGATTTGCAAGCGCATTTGCTAGGGTATATCCTATCCTAGAAAAGTATGGTTTCATGAAAAGTACCAAATGTGCTTGACTTTTAATACAACCTCTAATTTTCTTAAAGATGGGCATTTTGTATCAGCTTTGATCTTTATTCATGATTCCTTGTGTTTGTCAACGCTAACCATTATCAATTTACACAAGGAATTGTCCTCAATTCTTTTCTTTCCCATATCCTCAATATCATCCATTGGATTTTAAACACTCATCAATTCTCCTTGAATTTCCATGATATCCATATAGCCTCATTTCATATAATACCATTAAACCATGAGGCAAACCTTTGTTTAAGGAGTATAATCAAGGATCTTAACTTTAAGGTCATCTCCTATTATCCAATATCCTTTTTTCACTTAATCCTTATGGATCTGGGGCAGTCGACTGGCATAACTAGCAGAAGGTTTCTGGGCTGAGATCAGTCGGCTGCCCCCCAGGGCAGTCGACTGATACCTGAATTTCAGGTTTTCAATTCAATTTTAGAAATGCCTAAATAATTCCACAAATCTCCAAAAAATCTGAAATTTCGTGGAGAGATTTGTGGAACCCATGTCTACCTGGGAAAAATATATTTCCAAACAAATATACTCCAAATCTCAAGATTGGCACAAAACTTAACTTCTCCTAAATTATATCATTTAAGCTTCCCCCAAAAGTCCTAATTGTGGTCTTTCCTCAATGTATCTTCTTATACTTGATCATAATTCATTTTTAGCACTGAATTATATGATATTTACCCATTAAACCTTAATTTTATCGAATATAACGCTATTTTCACTTTTTTCTCTATAATTCTCTTTTTATTGTGTCAATTCTCTAGGATTAATACTTACCCTAGTCTTCCAACCCTTTTAGCACATTTCCTAGCCCACCTAGACTTCCTAGAGACCATCTCTTAAGATCCATTTACCATGGACCCTAAAGGCTCCTAAAGCTCCCCCTTGAGCTATTTGCCCTAGCCACCTCCCTAGGTGACTCAATTCACACTAGACCACACCGGTGTGCCCCCGGTGATTCTTGGCCTACAAAATGAACCCTCTTAACCTTGGACACCTTGTCCTTGGTTAAGTTATCCTTTTTACCTTTTGATGGCATTCCCTTGCCATTCTTGGACTTCTCCTTGTTGCCATAATTGTATGCTTCCCCAGCATACTTCTTTCTGTTGGCATTGGAGACTCTAGACCGATATCCCAAACCCGATCTATCATAGTTGGGTTTTAAACTACCCAACACCATGTCTAAACTCTTAGATCCAACCTTGAATCTTTCTAGGGTCTTTTCAAATTTATCAAGCCTTGCTCTCAAGGCTTGATTTTCCCTTTCTAGACCTTTAACCTTGGAGTCCATATGTCCACTTTGGACATTCCTAGACCTACCCATTTTCTTAGGCATGTGTCTCCCCTTCTTAGGGTTAATGTCTTGATCCTTAGGTCCTAAGGTCTTCGATTTTTCATGATGCATGCTTTTCCTAGGGTTTTGATCTACTTTGTTAACCCTACTCCTATCATTGTATTTAAAACCATGATTGTGGACAAGTAAGCAATTTTCATTAATCCTAGCATGCATGGAGGAATAATTAACACTATTTTTAATATGCATAGAGGAACTTGAATTTGAATTGCATTTTAATCTAAAGTTAGGGATTACCTCCCTTACCTTTGGAGCTCCTCCTTGTTGGAAGCTTCTTTTCTTCCTCTCCTCCTTCTCCCATCTTCTTAGATGCTCCATTTTCTTGAGCTTTCCACTCCTTGGGCATTTCGTGTGGTAGTATCCTAGCTCACCACACATGAAGCATCTAATTTTCTTTTTCCTTTCTTGGGCTTCTCCAATCCTACAACCCACGTTAGATTTAAAGGAACTTGAAATGAGTTTAGATTTTACCTCCTTTTTACCTTTTGGACACTTATCTTTGTAGTGTCCCTTTTTGTTGCATCCAAAGCATGTGATATGCTCCTTCTTCTTTGCTTTGGTGGAGGTTGAAGCTTCTTCTTGTTTTTGTGTGGATGGGGGTCTCTCTTCCCCCTCAATCCTTGAGCTTGATACCTCTTCTTCTCTTGATGAGGTGGAAGATTTATCACTCAATTTTGCCTCTTCACTTGATGAAATTGACACTTCCTTTTCTTTTTTCTCCTCTTGACCCATTTTGCTTGTCTCTTTGGGCTCTTCCATCAATTGATCTTGTGTAGGTTTCTCGTGACATTTTTCCAACTTATCCCACAATTCATACGCATTCTCATATTTACCTACACCACTTAACACATTATTAGGCAAAAGATTTAATAATATATCAATTACCTTCTTATTTGCCCTAAATTGTTCTTGTTGCTCTTTGTCCCAATATCTAGGGCGAAGCTTCTTTCCGTGCTTGTCCTTTGGAACTTCGAAGGGCTCTTCTATCGCCATCCTACATCCCCACTCCATTCCAAGCCACGTCTTCATTCGCATCCTCCAATAGTCGAGATCTTCATGATCGTAGGGAGGTGGAGTGTAGATGTCATCCCCCAACTTATCTTCAATTTCCATCTTTTCTAGCTTATGCCCTTTCGGCGATTAGTCCGACAAGAGCGGTCCTTCGCTCTGATATCACTTGTTGGATCGATGACGGTTGCTGGAGGGGGGTGAATAGCACTTTTCGAATCTTCTTTCTGCAAAAGGGTTAGCACAATACAAGCAAAATAATAATCAACAAGAAAACAATACTAACACAGAGATTTTACTTGATATCCACCCCTAAGGGTGACTAATCCAAGAATCCTTCGGTGGATTACTCCCCGGATAACCTCCGGCTAGCCCTTGTCGCTCCTTGTGGGTGGAGAAACCTCACCACAACACCTCGACAATACCCGAGCACCAAGACTACTATTTGGCCTTTAACCAAGACCAAATTCGTCAAAGGTCCCGGCCAAAACGAAGCCCTCTTAAATAGGACTTACCTTCTGTTTGGCCGCCACCAGTCGATTGTCCCATACCCCCACTCAAATTCGACCGTTGACACCCAACGCTCGAATTCTGAGTGCCACCAGTCGACTGCCCCTGGAGTAGTCGACTGGTCCAAGTTCGACTCCCTTTCTGTGAGTTTTATCAGTTGACTGCCCCAAGGGCAGTCTTGGGGCAGTCAACTGGTCCACTCACACACCTAGGGTTTCCTTTCCCGAGTACACTTCTCTCAGCACTCGAACCCTAGGATTTCTCGAGTACAATCACACAGCACTCGTACCCTCACGACTCAACTGACTCCTCATCAGCAGCCTCGACTATTGCCTTCGCGCCCTCTTCATCTTCGGCTCCTGTCCCTCGGATGCACGCAAACCTCCAGTTTGCCTCCATGTCATCCTTCACGCATGCCTCAAAGTCCGCGCCCCTCAGCTCATTGTCCCTGCTCTCCATAGTCCCTCAGGTGCGCACACAAGCCTGCGGCTTGTCTCCATGCCACCCTTCACCGTACCGAGACCGTCCAGCTAAGCCAATATGTGTAACCTGCACATCCTGCACACTCACATACACATATCAAATACACAAGGGTAAACCTAACTTAAACCCTTTGCCCAAATATCAAAACTCATGATCAGTCCAGACCACAGATTGCCTAACATGTAAGTCATACCGGGTGACTTATCAAGAGTGTTTGTTTCTAATTTCAATTTATTTATGTGAATACGCCGAAAATGAATGAAGATGTTACTTAATGATAGATATGTGCCTATTTTTTTTAATAATCGATTAGTTGCTTGAATACATATACCACAAAAGCACTATCGATTAAATATGTAGAAATTAGAATATGCATCCAATTCTCAATGCAACTTCAGATAAGCATGCAATGAAAAATTTAGAAATATTTGAAACATGAATGTTAACATGAGAGTTTAGGTAGACTCTTTTACCTAGGTGAACCCCTTTATATAAGTTTTGTTCCACGAACAACTTAGAACATTTGCCAATAAATTTGTTTATATAATTATTGAAAGAAAATTCAGTAATTGGGAAATTAGACTCCTAAATCATTAGTTTTTTTTAAACCTAATTGACACCTAAGCAACTTCATTTTTCTTGTATGTCAGTTTTTCAATAGGTCGTGCTTCTTCAATTTTGTTATCTTCACTTCCCTCTCCTACACATTCATCACCTTAGGTATGGTTCTAACTCCCCTTTGAAACACTCAATGATACTCCCATTGGAAAAGAATTATTTATAGATTATATTTAGATCATTATAGATTATATTTAGATCACAAAAGATGAGCTCTATCAGATAATACTAGAAATCTTCTTTTAGATCCAACAACAAATGTCAATGATCCATTTTGCACTTATGCTCGACATGGAAAGCTTGATCAAGATTTCCTAGTCTTTTCAAGCTGCATAGTGGAGTTCTTCTCATTGGAGAGAAACTTTTAGGAATTTGGGTTTCCTTCTAAAATTAGGTTTAAGTTGATAAATTTGATTTTTTTTTATTGCTCATAGAAAATTAGGAACTTCTGTCCATGATTGATTGAGTTATTTTACGGATAGACTAACTAAAAATATTTAATTTGTACCATTTGATGGTTGCCTTTATCACCATCTATACTATAATCATTTTATTTTTTTTACTTAGTTGTATAGGCAACTTGGCGTTGGGTTGTAATTGCATGTGGAATTAAGCGATTATCTAGAAGGATTTTAGTGATAGAAAAACTTAGGCTACGTTTGGTATGTTTGTTTTTTATTTTCATTTTATATAGAAAATGCGATTTTCCGAAAAACATGTTTGGTTTGCGTTTTCCAACCTTATTTTCCAGAAAAAAATATAATATTTTCTGAAAAATAAGAGAATGAAATAAAGTCATTTTTTAGAAAATAAAAAAAAAATACGATTTTCTGAAAAATGAAAATAGAAAATGGAGCAAACCAAACGCCCCCTTATGAATTCGATTTTAGTTTTCATATGTATTTTTTACTGTGCTCATTCTTTTGAATATATGTAATACTCAGTTGGTCTCTTTGTTATATCCTAACTTTCCTGTTTGTATAGTTGCCTGTATAAATTGAATCAGATTCAATGATTGATATTCCCTCTATATCTGTGACATGTGTAAAATACATAAATTTTGGTTGTTTAATTTCTTTTGACAGGGCAGGAAACAGAGTCTTTACAATGGTAACTCTGGTAGTTGAATCTCCAAAACTCAAGTCATTCGTGAGTAAACTTTTTCAGGTCTGAGATGCAAGTACTTATGTTACTAATTTTCATTTTGTGATTGGTTTCCAATATGTTTTTTCTTCCCTTTATAATACATTCATGCAAATGAAGCTCAAGTTAGCACTGGATGATTATTTTGCCTTTAAATTATTTTGTCAATTAGTTAGGTTGTAGCCACTTCATTTTTATCGGTTTGTTTGTCTATTCTGGACCTGTTAGGAATCACTCAATGTGCTTTATTGTATTTAGGCTAACATAGTGGGGTTTTTTTTTTTTTTGCAAACTTCAACTATTTGTTTGAATGGCATAAAAATGATAAGCTGAAGACGTTGACGAATGCAAATACTGAGAATATCAATACTTTGCTACCATTCTGCCTATCCATCTTATTTGACAAATAAAACTAATCAAATTTGACTTTACTACCAGTCTTGCATGTTTTGTTAAAACAATAAGCTCTTTTGTGCCTGTTGTTTTTTCTTTCCTTTGAAATTTCATCAGTATTTTAATAAGAAATTTACTTGTATGCTTTAAATTTAGGTTTCTTTGAATACTTTTGCCTGTTTTATGTTTACCTTTGAAAATTTTGATATTCTCTTCTTCTCCCCTATCATGGAACTCAATTATCATGTTTGTGCAACATTAAAATGGCACGCGAGGCGCGGCCAGTCAAGAACATGCTCGCTGCATTTCTGAAAATCTCAGCTTCAGCATCTTTGAATAAGGAAGATACCAGGATCCCTAACAGTTAATTCTCCTGCCAAAAAATCTCCATAGTATGATCAGCTGATTCTGTTGAGGATTATATAGCTAAAAACATATCGCAATGCATCTATTACTTGTATGAATAGCTTGATCTTTCCAGTATTGAATACTGTTCTAAGTTTGGTTTCCTGTCAGAGTGCCACAAATTCTTTGAAGCTGTTAACTCTTTGATGATGGGTTTTAAAATATCTTTTGGTAGATAGTATTCTGATTATGGTTCCATTGCTTCTGTGCAGGCTAATAGTGATTCACGAAAACCACAATTACAATCAATGATTTATAGTGTTTCCACAATTTGCTTGTAATCTGGCTTTCATGTCATATTGCTTGACTTCATTGGCATGAAGGTTTATCGTCATAGAATGCAGCCAGCTCTTGGAAATTCATTGGCGCTGTTCTATGAATCCCTTCGGCACTTCTCTAATGATTTGCAACTCTTCCATCCAACTGTTCAACCATGGAATTCTGTGCTAATGGCAAAAGCACATCTTTTCGCCCTGATGAGATTACTAAACATAACGTTCAAACAAACACCGTTGTTGGAGAATCATTTTGAAGAAAGAACCCACCAGAAAGATAGAGATGCCTTGATGTCAGATTATAGGTAAATCTGCATTATTGATTTATCATCGGTGCGTCTTGCTGCTTCATCTTCTTTATGGCTCTTGGAACTTATGGGAGTTTAGACCCAATCGTGGCATCATCGTATTAGTGTTTCAATCTGATTTCTCTGCTAGAATTTGTTCCTCTTTTCCTTGGTTTGGAAACATTAGCAATTGCTAATGTTTTGATTTCTTTTCCGGGGATTCATGACTTAGTAAAAGCATCAGAGTATTATCAAGTTGTACTGCTTCATATCTCAGCTTTTCTGATGATATATGAAATTTAGGGTTGCCTCTCTCCTCAATTCGTGCTAGTAGATATGCAAACGGAATTGAAAAATTAGAACCAAGTCAGAACATAAATTTATTGTTTGTTTAATTATAACGAATTGCTCTAACTATGCAAAATTATAACGAATTGCTCTAACTATGAAAAATTAGAACCAAGTCAGAACAAACACGTATGTTCTGATATTGTTATATATATTTAATATATAAATGTTCAGATTTAATAATTTTATAAATAAATATTTCAGCGACATTAAACAAGATAACGACGGATCCAGATTTGCCGTCCACCTCAGGATGCTTACTTTATTATCTGTAATAGATCTAAAAAGAATTGGACACGTGACGGAAATAATGAGTCAAACGTCTCCACCGCCTCTCTGTTTTCGCCCGCACACGCGCACGACAGAGCAGGGCGTTGGAGTCGAGCAGAAACAGCAGACTTTCAGGTGCCGAACTGGCCCCGACTCGCATGACTCGCCCGCTCAAAACCCAACCCAACCCAATCCAACCCAACCCAACCCGTTGAATCGGTAAAATTTCCTCAGCCGCCGAAGGCCAGTTCAGTTGCGTGCCAACAAAGAAAGAGACCATCTGTGGAAACACGAGCCGGTGAGCGGGACAGCGCCCCCGCACATGCAACGCACCGGGACAGGCAGATCTGGTGCAAGTCGCAACCAGCGAATTCGGGAAAGCGCTGGCTTTTCAAAATCTAGGAAAGTAGGTGGTGCGACTGCGGAACATTCTGTCTCCCACCACCCGTTTCGGTATTTCTTCTCCCGTGCATTTATTATTTAACCTTTTCCCCCACCTACAATGGACCTGATCTCCCACGTCCCATCCGTCGATCAGTACACAATTCTACAGTTGAGCGTAACATCTCGTCGACATGCCTCCCCGATTAACAGTCAGTGTAATATCCACAATTGTGATAGTTCTCTAACCGATTGGTGGTCCTATAAAACATCGAGAAATACTTTTCGAAGAATTCAGTAACACAGTTAAAACGATAAAAAATTGAGAGCTTAAATCACATTAAAAAAAATCATCAGAAATTACTACCAAGTGTGTTTATGAATTACCTCGAGACTGTGCTGTAATTTTCGTAATGGAGGTAGGTCCCTGTGGAATCCGAGTCTCCCGGTGGTCTCCACCACGGTGACAACGGTTTGGCAGATAGTCAGCCGCCTTTGACTAACGAAAGCACACGAAGCTGCCTGGATCCCGGAGCCTGCCCCTCGCGGGCCCACCTGAAAACCACACGACCTACGACTATAAAAATGACACATTGCATGCCCTAGAAATCTTACCGGCGGCGATAGCAATCTAGGAGCGAGCAGAGAGCTTACTCAGCCTCGGCATCCATTGACCAAGGGCGGCGCATCTGAATTGAAGTCTTTTGCGAGCAAAGATGGCAAGGAAACGAGACGCCGAAGCCGAGCTCAACTTGCCACCCGGGTTCAGGTTCCACCCCACCGACGAGGAGCTCGTCGTGCACTACCTCTGCCGGAAGGCCGCCGGCCAGTACCTGCCGGCTCCTATCATTGCAGAGGTCGATCTTTACAAGTACGACCCGTGGGAACTTCCAGGTACATAAGCTATTGCCACATGAAATGATAGAACAAACACTCAGATGCTTAGCTTCTGAACCGTCCTGCTCATGTGTTTCAATTCACAGACAAGGCGTTGTTTGGCCAAAAGGAATGGTACTTCTTCACCCCTCGCGACCGCAAGTACCCGAATGGATCGAGGCCGAATAGGTCCGCTGGGAAAGGATACTGGAAGGCGACCGGGGCGGATAAGCCGGTCGTGCCGAAGGATGGCAACGCGACCGTCGGGATCAAGAAAGCTTTGGTCTTTTACTCCGGGAGGGCGCCGCAAGGAACGAAGACAGATTGGATCATGCATGAGTACAGACTGGCTGATGCAAAACGCGGCCACAACAAAGGAAGTTTAAGGGTATTGCAATCGCCAAACCGTGTAGTTAAATTACAAATTGCATGTGATAACAAAACTAGTGAATGGTGATTGAATGAATTCTGTGAATGCGTGCATGCAGTTAGACGATTGGGTTCTTTGCCGGTTGTACAACAAGAAGAATACCTGGCAGGCGAAGTCGTCTTCTGTGACGACCGTGGATTCGGTGGACGACACGGTGTCGGACAGCTTCATAACACCAGAGTCCGACGTTGAAAACGACAATGTGCTGCCGAATATCGATGATCTTATCAGCTCAGCTCCAGCTGCTACTGGACACAGATGTCAGAAAGAAGACAGTGAATGGTTTACGGATTTGAAACTGGAAGACCTGCAGACCTCTTGCGTGAGTTTTGGATTACCAGTGGCCATGATGGATGCAACCAATCAAGATTATAACTTGCAATTTTTTGCACCTTCGGTTCTGAGGCCATGTTACACCAACCTGCAACCATTCTGAATCAAGAAAAGACTCGAAAGATGTAAATAGCTTAGACTTACATGGTAGTAAGGATGGTAGAGCAAAGATAGGCAGAAACTTTAGGATTTGTGTGTTTCATGTCGATGCATTATGTACAAAAATAGGTTTTCCTGAATGGACTGCATTTTATAATGGAAGAAATGTCTCGGTTTCTATAATAGGAACGCCTAACAACATGAGTTGTGCTAAACAAAATCTTCAGAGTGAGAAACACAAATGCATAGATTCATCCAGTATATAAACACATATGGCAACAAACATATGAAGAGGAACTGAACAAAGCTTGATTTGATTGTTTTCTGATAAAAGCAAAACCTATATATATGTTGTTAAAGTGATGAATACTCTGACGGCCAATTGGGAGCCGTAGACAAATTTAGACACTAGGGATAGCAATAATGACGACTAATGATCCCACCTATCTGAAATGATGCCAAGTATCACGGAACACGATGGCCTGGTTGTAACCATCGACTAACACCAACTAGCACCATCCAAAACTGGACAAACACATTATCACCTCCGTCAGATACCGTTGTTATTGTTGATCGATTCCTATCATCTTGATGGTGAGCATACACCTACAAGTACTACCAATTCAGAGCCTCTTTGGCACTGTGTGATCATTGGCAAAGGTTCAGCACGTTGACAAATGGTATGCGATAGACATAGTGGCAATGGGAGCGATGGGAAAATGATGAGTGCAGTGCCACAGTTACTGAAATGATTGGTTGTCATGTGACACGTCGATTGTACTTGATTGGTGCACCACACCAAATCCTGCAATCATTAGATAGTGGACAATATGGAAAATAGCAAATTAGTCATGTGGCACACGTCCAACCCTTAAGAATATCTGTACTGATATGTTCATTAAACAGTATAACGTTCAATGAACACATTGCATGTGTTAACACCGATGTAACATTAACGTTTAAATACTAACGCGATGAACACGTTCAGTTCTTTGAATGCCTTTATCACATTATTTTATACAAAAATACAACAAGACATGTGACTTCAATCGTAACCTCAATCGATTAGGGTCATTGGGGTGCATAATCGATTGGGCAATGCAACAATTGCATTGCTTGGACACCCAATCAATTGGGCAGTTGGGGAGATTAGGCGTCTGCCCAATCGATTGGGCATTGCAATTTCTTGTATTGCCCATATGCTCCCAATCGATTGAGACTTGTTTTAATTGATATCGCGACGTCTCGAATCAATTCAAGGATCGATTCGAGGTGTAATAACGGCTAGTAAATTTACACAACGGTCGTATAACGACTATTTTAATAAAATTGATCATTTAAATTATGAAAATAAAATTGAAATTATATTTATTTAATATAAAATAAAAATAAAGATGAATGAATATGTGAGAAAATGAATATGTTAATATAATGTATATGTGACATGTGGACGGTCCATAAATAATGAGTATTAATGTTAAAATGAATATGAGAGAATAAAATTGTTAAGATAATATGTATGTGACATATGGATTTTATGTTTTTTGATAAGGTGGTGGGTATTATAAAGTTTAACAAATAACATGGACGTGGATGTCCTTAACAATAAAAAGGTGCACTGATGTAGCCAAGATGTCAACGAATACATAATTGACAGATGTCGAATAGAAAATTGCCAATGAGGATGGGACTACAAGGTTTTGTTGAATCATTGAAGAAGTGTTGAACAACCAAGCAATAGATTATTATCAGTCGGGAGGCATGTTCTTCTTTATAACTTTGAATTTAAGCTTCACCCTCAGTCATGATTCATGTCAACAATATTCTTAAATATCTTGTTACATAAGTGAATGATGTTTACATAAGTGAATGATGTTTGTTAAATCAGATGACTAATACTATGCCAAAATCGTAGCTGACAGTACTACCACTACAAAGAAGTACAGGAGGAGCAAGGTCTACATTAGATGTCAAATAAGCATCAGCACTAAAGATTGAAAAGGAAATCTATCAAATCATGGTCGGTCCCAAACTCGAATAAAAAAGGAGAATTACGTTAAGTTGTCAATCAACATTAAACTATGATAAATACTCAATGAAAAGATCCACCATCAATGATAACATATCAATGGCATCTGAGACGGACCGTAAAACTGTAAAAGACTGCTTTGAGGTAAAGGGTAAGCTATACATGGTAGCTTGAGAAAATAAACCATGTACAGTGGAATTACTGAAGTATGTGGATTTCATGATTCATCGTGATCTTTGGCTGACCAATTCGGAATCCCTTATTAACCTCTCAACGGTGAGCCTTCAATCAAGCTTCAGGTTGAAGTAATGATTATTTTTTCTTTGGTATATATATTCAATTTTTCATCATATACCAAGGTTTTGTTTTTCTAGTTTGTGGGGCTTATAAAAGAAGGCTGCCTACGATGAATAGACTATTGAAATGCACTATCAATAAAACAATGAAGAACCTCTCGACCAGCATTCATTGATCTCCAGCATAGTTGGAATTATTATACAAGGAAACATATTTTGGGAAGGTACCGAGCACATCATATTTAAGATCACATGTAAAGTATATTTTATCTGGCATAATTAAAACAAAAAATTTTGGTTGGCTCTTGGTAGATTGTTAGGATCAATGTGTGGATGGCAAGAAGCTAGGGGTGAATAGTTTGTAACATGCAAATTAATATATTCTCTTTCTCTTGCATGTACAAGAACAAACAAATTTGTTAGATAAGTATGGTGCTTGTATATGTTTGTAGAATTATATACATAGAAGAAATAAGATAAAATAAAAATAAAATAAACACAAAAAATAGGACAATGCTAATAGTGGATTTTACGTGATTCAAACCATTAGTCCACTGTTTACTAATTCGAAGGCGAATCACTCTGAAATATAATGTATTTTCTTTATACAAAATAGAACAATAAGTAAAAAGAGAAGATTTACCAACAATTCATAGAGAAATCCTTCGCAAGTCCTTGGACAACACCTTTCTCGACCACTTAATAGTTGGAACATTACTAATCAATTCATGCACTGTAAACAAGAGAAAATGCGTTTCACACTTACATAGAATGATCTCCAGTGGCTAGTTTGAGACCAATTCTAGTTGATTGAAATCTAATACAGTACATTGAATCATTAAGATAACACTAATAGTAATAAAATTCAACCGTTTGGAGTTTGGAATAATCTTTTAATCAACTAGAACTCTCTTCAATCAACACATGTCCAAGTTCAATCATCTCAAACACACCAGAAAATTTACAGCTGACTTAGTAGTTGACTCAACAGTTCAGTTAGTAAGAATCACCTCCAGTCGATTGGTGCCTTGATCTACTTGGTGATCTTGACTTCACTCAGTTTATGCCTTCGTGAGCCTACACAAAGCTTAGGGTCGAGCTTGACCACAAACTACAACCAGAGATTTGTTATTCCTGTTGAATGCTCTCTACAAGCTTATTAGGTAGACCCTATACCCACATTATCCAGTAATAATATTGCCAAAAAATGTTAACCCTAGATTACATTTTCATAAGTAGTCTTTCACAGTGTTGTAAATGACGGTAGACGGTGACGGAGTGGTTAGTGACCACCTACTGCCTCGGTGGTTGAATTTTTTTTACTATTTTTTATATATAATATTATAGATAATCATTATTTTTTAAAATATTTACTTTTAATAAAATATATTAATTAAAATTCTAATCTAAACATTTAAAAAAAATTAAATATATATATTTTAAATGGGGCACGTATTCTTTGGGTCCTAAACTTGATATTAAATTTGTGATTTTAATACCAAACTTTTAAAAAGACTTTTTTAGTCACAAAGTTGGGCGTTTATCCTTTTTTTAGTCTTAAATTTTAAAAGTAACAATTTTAATACCAAAGTTATAATTTTTTTTTTAATTTTTTATCTCAAACTTTGTAATAATATTTTATTTTGATCTCCAATTTTATTAGGGGTATTTTAGACATTTTAGTTTTTAAGAAAAAACACAATTTATAATGAGTATCAGATATCTTCTATAATTATTCATTCAAATATGAAAATAATTTAATAGAATTCACGTATAACTCTTCTTTATGATCAAATGATAGTATCGAATATGAGACACATCGAATTAATTTCATACATATAGTCTCATCTTCAATCAATTGTTTTTTAAAATCAAATATCACTAATTATACAAATTTTCGTGTGAATAGTGAAAAAGTGTCATATTTCACTCTAAAGAACATGATTGATCGGAGGTGGCAGCGGAGCAACTGTAAGTATTGGCAGCAACCCGCCTAAAAACAAAATAAGTGTCATATTTGTTCTTAAAATATAATAAAATTAAATTTCAAAAATAAACAATGACTATAATGCCCATAATGCTATTTGGGCCTAAAAAGTATAATTTGACAAATTTGGGACTAGAATTATCCTTACTAAATTTTGAGACTAAAATAAAAATAAAGTGTTAACTTTGGGACTAAAAAAATCTTTTCAAAAGTTTGGTACCAGAATCGCCCATTTAGTATCAGATTTGGTATCCAAAATATATTTTCCCTTATTTTAATTTAAAAGAATAATTTTATTAGGCTTTAAATAAGTCTATTTAAATTATTCCAATCATTGATAGGAGTTGATTAACATTATTAACCTAAAGTTATTTAATTAAACCCTAACTTGGGTCGTCAATGAGTTTGAGCAACGCCTCCGAAGCCTAGCTCGGGTGACGCATTGAGAAGCGTCCAGACCCATTCTCGGGCTCGGGGGACGCTTCTGGGCCAATCGTCGGGTTCAGACGACGCATCCGGGCTCGTCACCAGGCCAACGCAACCTATATGAATGCTTCACGGTGGCGAAACAACAACAGTTCCGAGCGTGGTGGTGGCAGAAGGAGGTGAGTAACAGCCTAAAGCACCACCTTAGACAAAGGTGGTGCGGATGATGCCCCTCTCCTGCTTAGGCGACCACTTCAGCCGCCATTTAAAACACTGGTCTTTCACACTTCGCCATCTTCCATTTTGCAGTCTCCACATCATCCTCAATGACGTTGCCCAAAGCTCCACACTCTAGGTCTTTAACCCCAAATTACATTTTCAGACATTATTTCGCAATTCGCCATCTTCCAGATTTTCAGACTCAACATCATCCTCGATGACGTTGCCCAAAGCACCATACTCCAACTCTTTGATCTCCACATCATTCATGGTAATATTGCCCAAGGATCCATACTCCAAGTCTTCACATGCCAAAGGTCTTGCCTTTAAGACTTCACCGCTTGCCTAAAGGCCTCACTTTCTAGTCTTCGCTAGACTGATGCTCTTTGTCTTACAGTCCACCAAACCATGAATTTTTTATCTCTCGGATATCCCATATCATCCTTTGTTGATCACTGTCCATCTTGTACCAGACCTCTAAACTATCAAGCTAAAACAATCTAATTTTACTTTGTCTCACACTTTATGTGCGACCTATCAAGTCCCTACAAACTTAATGCACATATGTTAGTACTACAAGCAACCCTGACTTTAACCATCTATCAAACATATCAAATTATTGCAAGGTAATGCGTTCAAAACCAACCACTTACAAGCATTGTTATATCAACAATTTCCCCAAACCACTTAGGAGTACCATTGCAATAACATATCTCTAATCTCATCTTGTGTTGCTTGCAGTTTCCAGATCTTTTTCCTTTCTGATTCTTGGTTTATTCAATTAAAAATCAATTTCTCCTTACACCAAATTGCATATTCCAAGGCATTTATTCAAGTTGCAAATCATTGTCCTTGGTTGATCTGATGAGCTTTGTTCCCCTCGAGATATTTAATACAAAAGGTGACAGAATACCTACTATTATATTTTGCTTCTCCTGTGAAGTATTTTCGTACAAGTCTATATCAATTCATTCACCAGTTTTCAGTAAGAATAAAGTTACCTTAAACTTCAACATATATGCAGGTGCGAACCGTAATTGACTGACTACCAAGCACCAGAAATGATGATTTCCATGTATTATCGATGCAATGAATAAGCAATATATAGATACTAGGACATTTGATGCAAAGCACCAAACAATATAGATATTTAGCGAGTTGAAAGATCCATAAGATGGCATTATGAACAAAAATTTTGAGTTCCTAAATGCAATTAGAAAACAAAGTTTTATAACCCATTACTTATTATGCAAGAAGAGAGATCCCTATATAAAGTAATCAATATTATCTAACGTAACTTAATTGAAAATCACATTATTAAGCTTGGATAATAGATGCTTCATGACATATATCACCATAATTATTCTTGACGGTTTAAAAATATACCCACTCTAAGTGGGAAAAAAGGATAGGGAGACAATGGACCATAATTGACATTTCCATAGAATCTTACAGTGCCACCCTAGTTCAAGTAAGGTGATGAATAGTTAATTCCCTCTAATCTCAAAATGCTGACAATCATTTATGACCTCCACCAACTAGCCTGTCAAATTAAGAATTTGAGAAGATGATAAAATGACCAGAAGTGACATTTCCATTGGATCTCCAATTGTCGTCCCAGTTAAGGCAAGGTGATGAATGATTAAACTCCCTCTAGCTACAAAATGTTGACAAGATTATATTTGAGCTCTGCCAACTAATCTGTCAAATTAAGAATTTAAGATGATTGCTTACTACATCTCCACTATGAATCATCTGTGCAAGACTAACAGAGAAATATGGAGTGTTGCTTGTCAACAAGCCTTAAAAAGGGAATAGGATACCCATCATGAGGAAATTACATCAAAAATGGAAATTTCTGATAACAAAGACTATTTTCATAAGCTACATTGATTGTTACACCTGGACAGAGATGCCAATATACAACTTAACCATAAATTTCAAATCAAATCTTTGAAGATAACTATAGATAGAAATGCTGCATCAGACTGTCACCATTTCAAGTAAAAAAAAGAAAGAGATTATCTCACTATGAAAGATTAAAAGGGATCAGACAAGTTGAACAAGTGAAACATCTACTGCATCTCCTAGTCATCTAACATATGGAGTGGTAAATAGAAAATTCCTAAAATGTCATCATTTAATTACCACTGTCTCACAAGGAATAAGTGGTAGGATCTTGTAGATGTAATCTCTCTTCCCGCTCTTATTGATGGGTATAGATCTGAACACAATTGTCTGAGGAGCTAGATTGTGCATAGGATAAGAGCTGCATAGTCGGTGTAGATTAGGGAAGGTAGGCAGGGGAAGGAGATAAATAGAGTTGTGAAATAGATACTGAACTAGGTGGTCAACTTTAAGCATGACCTATTCCCAAAAAAGTCCACTATCTATGACTTATCTCAATCCCCAGGCCACATCTCAATTTTTTTTCATTTAAGTCTGGAACAACCAATCGAATTTGCATCCATTATTTACGTTCTTATAGAAGGCTATGTCCCACACAATTGGACAGCTTCTTCTGAAACATGCTATCGCCAAGGAAGCTGCATGATTCATGTCACATTCTAGCACAAAACAACAAGTGCGAAGAAGGACATGGAACTTGCAGATCTCCACAGAATTAAGAACCGTGGGAATACATTGAAAGCATGTAACAAGCATTGAATCTAACCCCAATATAGAAATGAAAATTTATAGTCTCTCATTCAACTAAAATCAAGTTCATCGTGCCACTACAGCACGTGTTATTGTGCCTAGGGCAGACCCATCAACTTCAGTTTGCTCTTCAATTTTATGTATATAACAAAATTAATAGAAAGAAGGTGGACCTCTCTGAAGCATATCATCAGACAGTTCATCTGCATAAACTATTTATCGGCCCTTCGACAGACAGGACGAATTGAAAGAGCCATGGAATTCGAGAAACTTCATTCCGACAACAATAACCTAACCGAAACCCCTTTATTCATTCATGTGATCGCCCTTATCTCCCCTAAGCACCCAAGAACGATTTGAGATGGAACCGGAAGGAGTACCTGATAGAAAGGATGTTCTGGAAGGTTGGCCGAAGCCGGCCGAGGACTCACTCTATTTTCGCCGGCGCTCGAAGAGATCGATAGGACGAAGAACGGGATCGCCGATCGATGAGAATAGGCCGAATCTTTCCGGATCTGTCAGTAGAACTTGGCCGCGGTGGATTGATTTGGTGCGAATCGAACCCCCGTAAAATTAAAGGGGAAAAATGGCATTGCTCCTCTAATCAGCATAAAGTGTGGAGATATTTTGAAAAGCTTATATCTTAGAGGGTAAAATGAATTTTTAAAATTATATTAGAAAATAAAATAACATTCCAGAATAGTATTTTCCATTAATATTTTAGTAGGGTTGATAATAACATGTTATAAACTCTAAATCTAAAATAGCTCTAATATTAATTAAAATTATTTTTCATAATAATTAAAAAACTTAATTACGTCAAAATTACTTTAACTTATTAGAAGTATTCACGAAAAATAATAGATAGTTAATTTTCGAATCCTATATATATATATATATATATATATATATATATATATACAGGGGACATCCATATTGGCACGTCGGCATGGCATTTTTTAGTATTTTTTTAATTCAACATTTTCTCTCTCTCTCATTAATTCATTTTCGTCAGTAATTTCTTAAACACGATCTCTTCTCTACGCGTCGACGATTAGAGCGAAACTCTTCGTCGCCGCCAGGCTTCATCTCTCCACGCTACGTCTCTTTGCCGACGACCCATCTCTCTCTCCGAATCCAAGTGCCCTCCGCCAGGTTAGGGCTTTATTCCCTCTTGCTCTCGTCAAATCATCCGACGTCGTTGAGCCCTCCTCCAAGCTCTGCATCCATCGCATCGACGAAAGCTAGGGTGAAACTCTTCGCAGCCGTCGCGCTTCATCTCTCCGCGCTCCATCTCTTCGCTGACGAGCCATCTCCAGGTTAGGTCTTCATTCCCTCTTGCTCTCGTCGAATCATCCGAAGCCGTTGCTCTCATCGGTTAGGGCTTCATTCCCTCTTGCTCTCGTCGGATCATCCGAAGTCGTTACTCTCGTCGGTTAGGGCTTCATTCCCTCTAGTCTAAGCGGTAATTTAAAGGTATTTCATTATTATCTTTATCATTCCCTCGGTTTATTATCTTTGTCCTCTTGATCTCCCTGACCTGAACTCGAAAGTACTCTAATACTGTGCTATTGTCTAATTTTGTCAATGTGCTGGTTTTTTTTTGCCGAAACATAATAACATGATCTTCAATTATTTGCGAGCATTAATGTTTGCCTAAGCCTAAGTGATTTAATTTAATTATGTGCAATGTTGCAGTGGTTAGATTTCAGCTCCCATCTACTGTTAATATCTTTAATGTTTGATTTTTACAATCACATAGAAATACAATGATTTAGAAAGTGTCGACAATCCAATTTATTTCCTAGTTTTTAACAACATCCTGTTTTTTGTTTTGAAATTACTATTTGATTTAGAAAATTATTTCTTGCCCTATGATGATAATATGCAGAGTTTTCCAGTAATGGATGAAAATTGCAATGATGATCAACTATTTATTCCTCAAGTTGCTGATGATCGAAAGCCAAAATATGGGATGGAATTTTCATCAATAGATGAGACATTTTCATTGTATAATCAATATGCATGTGAATCCGGATTTAGTGCAAAAATACATAGTAGCAAGAAAAATAAGATGACAAATGAAGTAGTCTGGAAAACATTTGTATGCTTTAAAGAAGGACAACAGATGATCAGCGGAATAAACAAGCAAAAGGTGATCACCAGATAAAAGAAAGAGTACGTGGCGAAGTTCGAACTGGTTGTAAATCAAAGATTTCACTTGTCAAGAAACTGGACCTAATAGAATTGTCACTAAGTTCATGGAATGCCACAATCATGCACTCTCGACTCCTTCAAAAGTGCATTTGCTACGATCACATCGTAAAGTTTCAACAGCAAAAAAAGCATTGACTGAACAGTTTTCAGAGGCCAATGTGCCAACTTGCCAACAAATGCGCTTATTGGAGATAGAGTATGGAGGGCCCAAGCGAATAGGTTGTTTAGAAAGAGATATTAGAAACTTTGAGAGAGATCAAAGGGATTAACAAAAGGGTATCAATGCTGAAACATTAATTGACCTATTCGCATCTGAAAAAGAGAAAAATCCAGGCTTTTTCTTTGAATATGAAGCTGATTCAGATAACAGATTTAGTAGGTGTTTTTGGGTGGATCATGTCTCAAGGGCTGCATATAGTGTATTTGGTGATGTAGTTGTATTTGATACAACATATAACACCAACAAATATGGGTTGATTTTTGCACCATTTATAGGAGTTAATCATCATCATCAGACAATTATTTTTGATTGCGGCTTTATAAGTGATGAGAAAACTGAGTCTTTTGTTTGGTTACTTACCAAGTTCATAGAAGCCATGCGTAAAGGAGCACCAAATGTAATCATTACTGATCAGGATCCTGCTATGACAAAAGTTATTGCCCAAGTTTTCCCTACCACAATGCATCGATATTGTTTGTGGCACATACTAAATAAATTTTCTGATAAATTGCATCCTTTGACTTTTCGTGATTACTATCAAAGTATTAAGAATGTCATTAGAAATTCTACAACACCGGATGAATTTGAGAATTCATGGGAAGAGGTTATCAAGTGTGCTAATCTGGAGAAAAATGATTGGTTGACTTTGATGTATGAATTGCGACATAAGTGGGTGCCAACATATTTTAGCCATATTTTTTGTGCTGAAATGTATAGTAGTCAGAGATCTAAAGGTTCACATGTATTTTTCAAGAAATATGTTTCAAATAAAAATTCATTGATGGATTTTATCACCCGGTTTAATAGGGCATTGAGACACCAAAGACACAATGAGTTAGTTGCAGATCATATTGATATTAATGAGCATCCTAGGATTAAGACAAACTGGCATATGGAATCTCAAATGGTTAAGTTGTATACGAAAAAGAAATGGGTAGAGTTTCAAAATGAAATGAGCGAGAGTCATGCTTATTATGTGCACCAAGTATCTATGACAGTTGACTCAGTTGTAGCATCTATGACTCAGTGGTTTATCATGTGATGAATTTTCAAAATTCTTCTTCCTCCAAACCATGGGTTTTAACACATGACAAACAGAGGGACAACATATATTGTAGTTGTAGAAAATTTGAGTTTGATGGCATTCCATGCAGACATATGTTAGCTTTTTTCGTATCAACCAAGTGTTTCATTTGCCTGATAAGTATATACTCAAACGATGGACACGAGAAGCAAAGTTGGAGCAATATCTGCTGTGGGAGAGCAAAATATCATCGATGATCCAGAAAGTGTTTTGATGTCAAGGCATTCAAGGTTATCCTATAAAGCTTCACAATTAATTGATGATGCATCTTTGACTGATGAGGGGACAAAGTTCTTGGATGAACAATTGAATTGTATCTACAACAAAATTAAAGAGATAAACATTAGTAGACCATGCGATAATGAAAGTCAAAGGAAGAAATCTATGGATGAGTCCCCTAATATTTTTGATCCTTCTTTAGTAAGAACGAAGGGATGTACGAAAAGATTAAAATCATCAAAGGAAAAGTCAACCTCAAAGTCTCGTCTATGTCGTGGATGTGGACATCGAGGTGTATCACATGATAAGCGCAACTGCCCAATGTTACAACAAAGGTATGTGTCGGTTAATATTTCATTTGTATAATAATTTAATTTCTAAAACAATTATTTTTATTAGAAATAAATAAATATGACGGTGTATTGATTGTCCGATCAACTATAGATAATCATCATAATAGCGATGACACATATGAAGAAGAATTGGCATCTATAACAGGTAGTATCAAAGTTTAACTTTATAAACCTAGTGCTTGATTGATTTATATATCACAGTTAATAATTGTCTTTGTTATTGTAGGTTCTAACAATATGTGTTAACTCGGATGAAGCTTTTGTGCAATCAAGAATAACTTTACAACAGTTATGGTATGTCCTCTTAAATGATTGTTGCTATGTTTAATTTGCCCTTATGAATGTTCTTATTAACATTTGACCTTATAGGTGGAGAAGAATATGTCTAATTTGTGCTTAGTTTGAACCTGCAACACTGAAGGGTGAAGAAGACTGACAATCCAAATCTAGTGCTTGGAGAGATATTAGAACATGTTCAAGATTTTCTTAGTATTTAATCTTGGAGAGATATTTGAACCCACTGTTGATGTATTAGCTTTTCTTAGTATTTAATCTTGACTATGTGAACTCACTGTTTAGATTGTTATTTAATCTTGGAGAACTCACTATTTAGATTGCTCACTGTTTAAATTGTTGTTTAATCTTGGAGAACTCTCTGTTTAGATTGTTGTTTAATCTTGGCGATGTGAACTCACTATTTAATCTTGGAGAATTTGGGCTAGCTTCTTGTTTAGATTGTTGCACCTGTGAGTGTGATTACAAAACTTCATTTGTTGATTGTGATCCATGTACATTCAATTTGTCAGTTGAATTTAGAGATATTTCTTATCAGCTTCTTTGTTTGCACCGTAGCAACTGAACAATCTGCGTGAACTGAACAATCTGCGTTCAATAAGGTCTCAGGTTCAAATTATGTGTTTCCAATGGTTTTGGTAAGGACCTATATGAGTTGTTAATAAAGCTGAAAAATATGTTTCAAATTATCAGTTTTTTCTTTTAGTTCATGTAATAATAGTGCAAGCACTTCTATAGGTGGTGGTGCCATTAGGGATTCAATTTTTGGAGCAGCATAGTACTTAGAGACTATTGGAGTTCCTGAACAAAAGGAAAGAATCATAACATGAGAAAATCATGCAGCATATGACATACATTTAAAACCAAGAAATAATATCCCAGACTATATTGTGGTACACCAAATATGTTTGCCATTAATCTACAAGGAGAAATTTGCTAAATGAATATAACGTATTCAATGGGATATGTTCTCTGAGTGTTATGCTAGTTGAGTATGCATTGGTAGACTAGTTTATGAGTTATTGATTAGGGAGTTGGCACAAACTCTCTTGATAGTAGATCAGTCACAAGACCGATCCAGGATGTCTGATCAGTCTGTTGATTGATCCAGAAACCTTCTGAGGAAACAGAAGGTTTTCTGAACGGTCTGGTGACCGATCAGAAAATATTCTGTGTGGTCACAGAAAGATTGTGATCGATCAATGGATCGATCACAAGAATCTCTGATCGGTCAGTGCGACCGATCAGAACAGACCTGGACCAATCAGGATGGATCCTGATCGGTCAGGCAAGTGCCTGATCGATCACCTTGATCGGTCATGCACCTGATCGGTCACCTTGACCGATCAGAGATTACTGACGAAAATGAATTAATGAGAGGGAGAGAAAATGTTGAATTAAAAAAACACTAAAAAACGCCATGCCGATGTGCCAATGTGGATGTCGCGCACAAGGCGCGCAGGGATCTCCCGCAGGAGATCCCCCCTGTGTCTGTGTGTGTGTGTGTGTGTGTCAAAGGACTATCTAATCCTTTTCGAATCCTTATTAGAACTATCTAATACTTTTTCATCCTGTACCTTTCATCTATATATTGTTCCGAAGGGAATCGACGCAGATGGCCCATCACTAGAGTTCAGCCCACGCAGATGATGACGAGAGGAGAAGAGCTCCTACCCTGCGACATTAACATGAACGTTAACGGGAACACGCCGGAGATTGTCCGACGGAGCCCACTCCGACGCTCAAGTCAGTACCAGAGTCTCTCTCAGAGAAAGAAGTAAGGAGAAGTATGAGTCAGATGAACGTAACCCCCTTACCTGGGGGGTTGGAGTACCTTTTATACCTGAGGCGGCAGTCACACGTGTCCCCACGTTCTTCTCCACGTCCCCTCAATTGTCGGTTACTAGATAATCCTTGTAACAGTCCTTGTAGCAATTAAATCCGGGTTGTTATGATAATTAAGGCTTTAATAGCCGCATAATATGGGTCATGGTTATCCCATAATTATTAGTGGTAATTGTCCGCAGACCCAAAGAAAGGAGACAGTTACTTGAGGTTGGATCATTGGATAAGATGATCCTTGGACTCCGCTACCCAGAGGTGATTTCGGGGTCTTTGGCCCAGGAGGGTCATGGGCATCTGTCTTCCCGAGGTGATTTCGGGGCCATGACCTCTCGAGGTCATCTCGTGTATATGTCCTTCTAGGGTGATCTCAAGAGTAGGCCTGCCCGAGGTAGTCTCGAGAGTCTACCTTCCCGAGAGGGTCTCGGGAGTCAGAGAGAGAGAGTCGTTCGGACTCGGTGGATCTCGCCACATAACTTCTTCCGTCCATGTATCAACCCCGGGGGGCTCAACCCCATCACAAGTCCCTCCTTTCAAGTCTAATCGAAGGAAGTGTGACTGACTGATTATGCTAGTGGTGTAACAAAGAAGCTATGACGCGGTGGGTCCATATATCCATTATTGCCTTACCGGTGGCTTGTCGGGTTCGAAGAATCGAAACATTCATCCCTGGAACCCAGGAGATTTCTTAACTTAGTCCTAAAATCCCTGTGAGTTTCGAGGCAACGCAATAATAGCTATCCATGGCCCATTAAAGATGCATGAGATTTCTTAATGGCGATAAGGTGGCCCAGCGAATGCAGCCTCGCCACGTCCTCCACCATTCTTGGCACAACGATCTCCCGCTACTATGCGACGCAGGGTCCTATGAAGCAACGACTGTAAGGGGGGGTAGCACCTAGAGATGTACACCTAGCGCCATTGACATGCCCTGTTCCTATTGCTCACACGAGAGTGGCTTCCCTCTATAATACCGATGCAATAGTGCCCTTCCACCTTCTTGCCTTACCTGCTGTCAACATCCCTGCTCACCCTTCGCTCATCTCGCCGCTGCACCCCTTCCAAGTGTAAGTCTTCTCTTGTCGTCCTCTCTCTTCATT
Organism: Boesenbergia rotunda; assembly: GCA_024364735.1. Classification (NCBI taxonomy): domain Eukaryota; kingdom Viridiplantae; phylum Streptophyta; class Magnoliopsida; order Zingiberales; family Zingiberaceae; genus Boesenbergia; species Boesenbergia rotunda. The sequence continues at coordinate 117,257 of JAGFNQ010004847.1, forward strand.
CACCATCATAGGTCCAGGAGGGAAGAAGAAGAAGACCCAAGGCGAGGGTGACGATCACTCGGGGGAACAGACTTATCACCCGGAGTGGTATGAGACCATCTCTTCTAGGGTAGGTTAAAGACCCTCCAAGCCATCCGCGAGAAGTATGGTATCCCAGCGGACTTGGCGGTGGAAGTCCCTGTATTAGGTCAATCACCCGTGGAACCTCCCTTAGGATTTTTCACCTTTTTCTTAGGGCAGGTAGAGTTTGAGCTTCGTTTCCCTATTCCTCCCTTCTTCATGAGTATCGCCGCTTACTTTGACATTCCCCTATACCAACTAGCTCCAAACTATTAGGATATATACTAAAAGTCTTGCTTTTATACAAACATCTATATTTTAAAATGAGAATCACATGATCACTGTTTGCATATTTATATTAGTTATGTGCATATTATCTAATACTTTGCATTATAGACAATATGGTGTGTGGTGTCACACAGAAGATCATGTTATCAGTCCCTTGTAAAGTATAAGTAGAGGCTCACAACCAAGATGGATTTGGATAAACCATCGGGATGGTTGTAATGTAATTTGGTATTGGTTTATCTTGACCATAGAATTACACTAGTGTACTTTGTGTGTATTGAGCAGTACCGACATAGAGGTGATTCAATTTATACTGACTTTATAATTGAATCAGACCTCAGTTATTATGGAGTACATGCTCTTAATCCCGATATAATAATGGGCACATGTACTTAATATTTATTTCTTTGATTTACAAGTGGGCGAGATTTATTGGTTAAATCGATAAACACGATAAGTTGGGAAATAATATTATTTACATGGTGTGCCATTGATTATAGAAGGAAACTATGTCCTGGTGAGTCGGGTTGATGATGTCCCCTTGAGGAGCTCATAAAGTTTATCATCTTAAATCCTACAGGTGGACTTGGTCCGACATGATGATAAGGTTGAGTGGTACTACTCAAGAAGTTAGATGTTAATTAATTAAATTGTCAGTAATTTAATTAATTAACGGACATTCGATATCTTAAACACAAGGAGTTCTTGTACTCATAATAGGTGGAGCTCATATTTAAATGTGGGGGTTGGTGAGGTAGATCAATAATGATCCTCTAGTGGAATGGATCATAATTAATGGATTGGGCCTTGATCCATTGGGTGGCCAAGACCCAACTCCTCCTCATGGTCCCTATTGTAGCCCTATATATACCTCATGTGTCATGAGACCAAGGCATCCAATTCATCCAAATCAACCCTAGAGCCTCTCTTTTCTCTCCTCTCTCATCCTCTCTCTCCTATGTTATCTTGTGGCCGGCGGGTAGCAAAGGGAAGAGAAGGGAAGTGGCGCAAGGATAAGGGAAGGAAGAAGCTCATCTCTTCTTCATCTTCTCTTCATCCTTTTCTTCCCTTCGTCCCTAAACCTCACGGAAGCAAGGTTGGAGAGGAGGAGGTGTACCGGCGGCGGTGCAACTTGGTTGCTAGGCGCCAGCGACAAGAAGAGAGAAGGAAGGAGGGTTGCGGCTTGGATTGGCTTGTGGAGAAGAGTCTTCTCCTTCTTCTTCCTCTTCTTTTGCATCTCCTCTTGTGGCTGGCGATCCCTTGGAGCAAGGTGAAGGGCTGGCGGAAGCAAGGTGGTGGTGGTGGTGGCCGACGCAACACTACTTGGGTGTTAGGGTTTTCGGGCAAGCTTGAGGAAGAAGATTGGTGCCTTGGTGACTTCGATTCTTGGTAGATCGTCGCCCACACGACGTCCAAGAAGAGGTGAGGTCATACAGTAGAAGACCACGAGGTAAACGGGAAGATATATCTTCTCTCATGGTTTCTTTGATCTTATTATTATTTCATGTGTTGATAATTAATTACATGTTAACTATTGTTTGATTAATTATGATTAATTATCTTGGACCCCGATGATAAACATAAAAATCGACAATCCACTCATCGTCTATTCCGCGACTAATCGGTTGGACGAGATTGATTGCTAGAACAACACGTTTGTTCAAGCGGTCGCTCGAATCGGTTAGCACGATGATGAGACAGTCGTTTGGGAGATTGTTCTCAATTCGGATTAAAAATTTTAATCCGTGGACATGGAGAGGTTTCCCATGCACGACCCAGAACCGTCACGGAACCCGACAATTGGTATCATAGCCAATGGTTTCCGATTTTGTGTGTTTTGGATTCGGTTATATTTTTGCACTTATCTTGTATTTTATTTTGCCGGATAATAGTAGGATGTGCGTAGGCTAACTCTTTGGTTGTAAGCACGAGATCCGACTATTATGGCTAAATATGTGTGTATGTGATTGTGTGTGCATGTGTGTAATGTTATTTGAATCCTCGGGGTTGACGAGGCTAAATTTGGTATTTAATTTTTGTAATTAAATACATCAATTGTTTAGCCGCGCTTTTTTGATTTACTTTCGATCTAGACTTGTTGTATACTCCTTTGTGGAGTATAGGATCGTTGGATATAAATTATATAGCATTTTATCTCGGCTCGGAGAACCTTCATAGAGCTTGCACATGGTGATAGGAGGTGGAGACGAGGTGGCGACACGACTAGAGGCATATTGAAGACTAAAGCCATAATAGTTGGAAAAATTAATTTTTTCTTATTTATTGCTTTTAGTTTATATGCTTATCGTGCATGCATGTGAAAATTTCTCAATTATAAATAACTAAGTGGGAGAGGGACTCTAAGAGTCCCATGACCTCCATTACTAATTTGTCATGCGATGCGAACAAGCTTGCGCGTTGGCTCTGAGTGCCTTCCTCCATATCGAATGATCTTGTTTTGCGAATCACTATGTCATACATGATTATAGAAAGTTATTTAGGAGCGTGTGATTTTCCCCATCGGACGACTCATAATCCTAGATAATTCCCTTAGTATCGTGTAATGGTAAACACTTAGATGCAAATAATAGTATCCTCCCCATCGGAGTCACTGCTATTATTTGTAGGGTCGAAGAGGAACCAACTATTAATTTTATTTGTCAAAAAGTTAGGTTGACAAGATAATTAAATTAATGGGTAAAACCTCCTCTTACACATGTAGAATTCGTATACGCCTACACTATCGTGGCATGCGATATTCTCGGTATTTTGAGGTGTTGGTTGATTTTAAAATTTATTGTTTGAGGAATCAATATTTTTTGAAATCTAAAGTTTGTGATCATTGTGATTCTCAGGAAATTTCAAAATGGCTTTCAACTCACTAGCTATAATACTGAAAAAAATAAACTTATGGGCCCTAACTATATCGATTGGAAACGGAACCTGGACATTATCCTAACTGCCGAGGAGTACAAATTTGTACTTTTCGAGTTCTGTCCTAAATGTTGGGGCAATCTATGGTCCGGAGTGACCATGTGTTTTGATGTTTGGGAAAAGGGTTTAAGTTAGGTTCATTCTTGTATATAATATGTGTATGTGAGTGTGCAAGTTTGTATGATACACATAGGCTTGGTTGGATATCTTCAGGTACGGTGAAGGGTGGCATGGAGGCAAGCCGTGAGCTTGTGTGTGCATCCGAGGGACCATGGACAAAGCAGGGACGATGAGCCAAGGGAAGCGGACTTCGAGGCATACATGAAGGATGGCATGGAGGCAAGCCGAGGGCTTGTGTGCGCATCTGAGGGACGAGGGCCAAAGTCGAAGAGGGCTTGAAGGCAACAGATCGAGGCTGCTGGAGCTGGAACTGAAACGATGAGCCGAGGGACGCGAACTTCGAGGTATGCGTGAAGGACGGCATGGAGGCAAGCCGAGGGCTTGTGTACACATCTGAGGGACGGGAGCCGAAGACGAAGAGGGCACGAAGGCAACAGATCGAGGCTGCTGGATGAAGAGTCAACCAGGTTGTGAGGGTATGAGTGCTTAGTGAAATATACTCGGGAAATCCTAGGGTTTGAGTGCTGAGAGAAGTGTACTCGGGAAAGGAAAATCTTAGGTGTAAGAGTGGATCAGTCGACTGGTGCCAGGGCAGTCGACTGGTGTATACCACAGAAAGATCAGTCTACTGGCAATAGACCAGTCGACTGGTGGTCAGTCGACTGCCCCTGAAGCAGTTGACTGCCCCTGAGGCAGTGGCTGGAAATTTGAATGTTGGGCATGCAATAGTCGAATTTAGGTGGGATCAGTCGACTGGTAATGGACCAGTCGACTGGTAGCGGGTTTCTCAACCTTGAGCACTATTTAAAGGGGCTCGATTTTGGCAGAGAGTTTTTTGACGAAATGAGCTTTGTTAGAGCTCATTAGTAGTCTTTGTGCTCAGCAGTGTTGTCTGGGTTGTGGCGAGGTTTCTCCACCCATAAGGAACTACACTAGCTAGCCGGAGGTCTTCCGGGGAGTCATCCACCGACGGATCGGGATCGTCCACCTTACGGACAGCCATGGAGTAGGAGCGTCATCTCCAAACCACGTAAACAGTAACGTGTTAGCGATTGTTTGTTTTTACACTTAGTAGTTCCGCTTGCACACACTAACATTGTAGGAAGACGAAATCGAGAAAATGTGCTATTCACCCCCTCCCCCTCTAGCACACGGTAAGATCCTAGCACTAAAAAACCTAGCGAGAATTCTAATGAGGAGGAGAAGGAACGCTATAAGAAGTGGATTAAAACAGATGAGATGACGCGGTGTTACATTTTGGCTTCTATGTCAAATGTATTGCAACATCAGTATTAGATTTTTTTCACTGCTTATGATATGATGTTCAATCTCACAGAACTCTTCGGACATCAGAATCGGGCCACTAGGCAAGAGGCAATGAGAAACTTGATGACGACCACCATGATTGAGGGGACACCCGTGAGGGATCATGTCCTTAAGATGATGATACATCTCAATGAGATGGAAGTCCTTGGAGCGGAGATCGATGGGGAAACCCAGGTCGATATCATTCTCCAGTCTCTGCCTAGGAGTTTTGAACAGTTTCGTCTGAACTACAATATGAACAAACGTACATATTCGTTGGCGGAACTTCTGACAGAACTTCAGGCGGCAGAGGGGATTTTTCGTCAGAGTGCTCATGCTTTAGTTGCTCAGAAAGTTTCTACTTCTATGCTGAAAGGCAAGAAGAAGAAAAAACAAGGTGGGGCAAAGAATGCAGGATCTCAAGGACCTCAGGCTGACATGAAGAATCCGAAAGGCAAGTGCTTCACGTGCAAGCAGACTGGACACCGGAAGGCTAACTATCCCCGTCGTCAGGATAAAAGTATATCTTTTTGTTTAGTTGTTGAAACATGCTTAGCGGTGTTATCTACCCATACCTGGTGTGTAGATATGGGAGCCACTGATCATGTCTGTAATTCTTTGCAGGGGTTCCAGGAAACCCGACGACTAGCTGATGGAGAGATTACCGTCTACATGGGCAATGCTACGGAAGTGGCGGCTATTGCAGTGGGAGACATTTATTTATCGTTTGATAAGAATAAGATTTTGGTTTTGAGGAATTGCCTTTATGTACCTACTCTTAGCAAGAATCTTATTTCAGTTTCTAAACTAATAAAGGATGGGTATTCTATTTCTTTTAATGACAAAGTTATTATAAAAGGGAATAGAAAGATTATCTGTTCTAGTGCGATGATTGGCAATTTGTACACTCTTGAACCAAAATCTCCCACGATGCAAATAGAAGTAAATAACTCATCATCTAACCATAAGAGAAAAGAACTTTCAAAGATGAACCAAACATATCTTTGGCGTCTAAGACTTGGTCATATTAACCTTAGTAGGATTCAAAGGTTGATAGCCGATGGGCCCTTGTGTTCATTGGTGGTGGAAGGCTTCCCAACCTGTGAATCTTGCTTGGAAGGCAAGATGACTAAGAGGCTTTCAAGGCCAAGGGGTATAGAGCCAAAGATGTATTGGAATTGGTTCATTTTGATTTGTGTGGTCCTATGTCCATTCAGGCTAGAAGCGGCTTTGAATATTTCGTCTCTTTTATAGATGATTATTCAAGGTATGGATACATTTATTTGATGCACCGCAAGTCTGAATGCTTTGATAAGTTAAAAGAATTCAAGGCTGATGTGAAAAAATATCAAGGTAAAAGTATCAAGATACTACGATCTGATCGTGGTGGAGAGTACCTCTTAGGAGAGTTTAGGACTTACTTGTCAGAGGTTGGGATTCAATCCCAATTGACTGCACCCGGTATGCCCCAACAGAACGGTATAGCAGTGCGAAGGAATAGGACTCGTATGGAGATGGTTAGATCGATGATGAGTTACTCCGAGTTGCCAAATTCGTTTTGGGGATATGCTCTGGAAACGACAGTGTACATACTGAACTTGGTGCCATCTAAGTCAGTACTCTCTACTCCCACAGAATTGTGGACTGGGCGAAAGCCTAGTCTGAGACATATTCGGATTTGGGGTAGTCTAACACATGTGCTAAAGGGAGATGCTGATAAGTTGGAATCTCATACAGAAGTACGCTTGTTCGTAGGCTATCCCAGAGGAACGAAAGGTGGTTTGTTCTATAGTCCTAAAGATCAGAGGGTGATCGTTAGCACGAATGCCCGATTTTTAGAAGAAGACTATGTGATGAACCACAAGCCCATAAGTAGGATTATTCTTGAGGAATTAAGAGGGGAAGTTTCGACTTTAGTACCAATGGTACAAGAGGACATACCACAAGTGATACTTTGTCGTAGTGGGAGGGTTGTTAGACAACCTGATAGATTCATGTTCTTGGGAGATTCATGAACATGATCCCTGGACCTATGACAAGGCACTCCAAGATAAAGATGCGGTATCTTGGCAAGGGGTGATGAATTCTGAGATAGAATTCATGGATTCTAATCATGTCTGAGAGCTAGCTAGTAGAACTATCCAATGGTGTAAAAGCCATTGGATGCAAGTGGATCTACAAGAGAAAGAGAGGATCAGACGAGAAGGTTGAGACCTTCAAAGCTAAGCTTGTTGCGAAAGAGTATACTCAGAAAGAGGGTATCGATTATGAGGAGACCTTTTCACCGGTAGCCATGCTTAAGTCTATCCGGATTCTCTTATCTATTGCCGCTCATATGGACTATGAGATTTGGAAGATGGATGTCAAGACAGCTTTCCTTAACGGAAGTCTTGAAGAAAACATCTATATGCAGCAACCAGAGGGATTCATTGCAAAGGGCAAAGAGCATCTTGTGTGTAAGCTGAATCAGTCCATTTATGGATTGAAGCAAGCTTCACGATCTTGGAACACCCACTTTGATGAGGTAATCCAGTCATATGGATTTATTCAAAGTCCGGATGAGTCTTGTGTATATAAGAGATGTAACGAAAACGTAATGGTATTTCTTGCACTATACGTAGATGATATTTTGCTCATTGATAACAATGTCAAAATATTATCAGACGTAAGGGTATGATTGTCCAAACAGTTTGATATGAAGGACTTGGGAGAAGCGGGACACATCCTTGGGATCAAAGTTATAAGGGAACGCTCCCTGTCGGAGAAGAACAAAGTCCTCTCCGATGAACTGCAGAAGCTGACCCAAGAGCGGAAGCAACTCCAGACCTAGACGAAGGAATTGTCTGCCAACGTCCAGCTCCTAGAGTCCTCAAAGAAGACTCTGGAGGATCAGTCCGTAGAACAAGAGCGTCAGCTAGCCACTAAAGTATCTGAAGTAGAGTTGGCAGCTGCATATGCATCCGACCTCCAGGAAGAAGTCACCCGAGCCAAGGACAAGGCTTCGGCTGTCTCTCAGAAACTCAAGGAAGCCCTAGGGGCTCAGGATCGATTGTCTTGGGAGGTGGCCGAGTTAAAGTCTGACAAGAAGGAGGTTGAAGCTGAACTACAGAAGTACAAGACCGACCAAGCAGCTCAACTGTCCTAGGCTGAGGCAGAGTTCAAGGAAAGATTTTTGCAATCTGACAAGTTCAACGACCTTTTGGCTGGGCAGGTATTGAAGCGCCTAAAACAAGGCTTCAATAGTGCCATCAGCCAATTGAGAAAGGCCCAACTGCTGAAACCAAATGTGGATCTGAGTGCCCTGAGCATTAGCCAAGTCTGGGATGAGCTTTGCCCAAAGAACAGGAAATATAGAGCTCTTTCCCAACCCGGGCTTTACCTTCTTTTTATTTTTTAATCTTAGTAACTTCTTCATTTTTTCTAATGTGCCAGATATGTAATCATCTTGAATGCAATGAAAACATTTCTTGTCCTACTGTCTTGAGTATCTTTTCTTCTCTACTCCTCATGCATTATTTGTCCTCGACCTAAGAGGCAAGGGAACTGCCGAACAAGTGTTTTTCCCTGACTCAAGGAGTGAGGATGTTGAAGAGCTATCATTCAGTCCAAGGAGCTAGCGACCCCAAGGGAGGCCCCAGGTGAGGCCAAGCAGGCCGGGGGGACCCGGCTGAGACAAGCGTCGACCCAGAGGGAGGAGTCATAGTAGCTGTATCTCCTTGTACTTTGCTTTGTTGTTTAAGAGTGTAACTACTAAATATACACCGGATTTCTTAATGAAACACTGTGTCATTTTCCTTTGTGTACTTAGAGTCTTTCTTTAATCTATGTCTCCTTGTGCATTTACACGTCCCGCTTTTATCTTCATAAGTGAGATCATTTTATTCTAGCCATGAACCGAGCGGTCACCAGTGTAGCAAGGATGGCTCTCAGCTCAAGAACCCCAGAGCTCAGTGGCCAACAGGCGGCTACACATCAACACAAGACTCCACCGGACAGCCACAAAGAAATGACCTCTGCCAAGTTCTTCTAGCCAGCTCTTGGAAGGGCATCCGCAACACCCGAACCAAACCTACTCACCTCGGGCATCCAGAGCACCGCGAGGTAATAGGGTTTTAACAGCTCTTAGTCGGGCATCCGCAACACCCGGACCAATCCTACTCACCTCGGGCATCCGCAGCTCCGCGAGGTAGTAGGGTTTTAACAGCTCTTGGTCGGGCATCCGCAGCACCCAAACTAAGACTACTCACCTCGGGCATCTGCATCACCACGAGGTAGTAGGGTTTTAGGAGCTCTTGGTCGGGCATTCGCAACACCCGGACTAAGCCTACTCACCTCGGGCATCCGCAACATCGCAAGGTATTAGGGTTTTAGCAACTCTTGATTGGACATTCACAGCACCCAGACCAAGCCTACACACCTCGGGCATCTGCAGCACCATGAGGTAGTAGGGTTTTAACAACCCTTGGTCAGGCATCCGCAACACCCAGACCAAGCCTACTCACCTCGGGCTTCCGCAGAACCTCAA